>CM026399.1:19440867-19531086 GCA_014843695.1 Archivesica marissinica | reverse complement strand
TAGTAATCTCTAAGGAGGTTGGGTAGTAATCTCTAAGGAGGTTGGGTAGTAATCTCTATGGAGATTGGGTAGTAATCTCTATGGAGGCTGGGTAGTAATCTCTATGGAGGTTGGGTAGTAATCTCTATGGAGATTGGGTAGTAAACTATATGGAGGTTGGGTAGTAATCTCTATGGAGGTTGGGTAGTATTCTCTATGGAGGTTGGGTAGTAAACTCTATGGAGGTTGGGTAGTATTCTCTATGGAGGTTGGGTAGTAATCTCTATGAAGGTTGGGTAGTAATCTCTAAGGAGATTGGGTAGTAATCTCTATGGAGGCTGGGTAGTAATCTCTATGGAGGTTGGGTAGTAATCTCTATGGAGGTTGGGTAGTAATCTCTATGGAGATTGGGTAGTAAACTCTATGGAGGTTGGGTAGTAATCTCTATGGAGGTTGGGTAGTATTCTCTATGGAGGTTGGGTAGTAAACTCTATGGAGGTTGGGTAGTATTCTCTATGGAGGTTGGGTAGTAATCTCTATGAAGGTTGGGTAGTAATCTCTAAGGAGGTTGGGTAGTAATCTCTATGGAGGTTGGGTAGTAATCTCTATGGAGATTGGGTAGTAAACTCTATGGAGGTTGGGTAGTAATCTCTATGGAGGTTGGGTAGTATTCTCTAAGGAGGTTGGGTAGTAAACTCTATGGGGGTTGGGTAGTAATCTCTATGGAGGTTGGGTAGTAATTTCTATGGAGATTGGGTAGTAATCTCTATGGAGGTTGGGTAGTAATCTCTATGGAGGTTGGGTAGTAATCTCTATGGAGGTTGGGTAGTAATCTATATGGAGGTTGGGTAGTAAACTCTATGGAGGTTGGCTAGTAATCTCTATGGGGGTTGGGTAGTAATCTCTATGTAGGTTGGGTAGTAATCTCTATGGGGGTTGGGTAGTAATCTCTATGGGGGTTGGGTAGTAATCTCTATGGGGGTTGGGTAGTATTCTCTATGGAGGTTGGGTAGTTATCTCCATGGAGTGACTGCTTACCATGTATGTATGGAGATACAGTTGCAATGTAGTCTATGTCTCTTTGGGGAAATGGCCCATTCAAACCCAAGTAACTGACATGGACTGGTGCATGATATTTTCAGACCAATAAATGAATAAGAAAATTACATTTGGACCAGTTCATTTATCAAAATGGGTAATATTTGTTTAAAAATAGTAATATTACTGGCAAAAAGTGCAGATCCTGATGAGGCGGCTCAGCATGAGCCGGCTCATCTGGATCTACACTTTTTGTAAGCCTATTGAGAGGCCTGTGGTGTTGAAAGGGTTAATAGTTAATGATGCCCCTATCTAACTGAGGTCAAGTGTTGCAACAGAGTACTGTATAAAATGGGGCATTATTCCTGAAGAAGGTATCGGACAGCAGTGTATCGGACAGCAGTGTGTGTTTGTTTTTTGGGGTATAGCATCGAACAAACAGCTTAAGTCCTATGGCAACTCTCCAGCTATTATTCGCTGCATAAACATCATTTTCTGAGAGAGATACATGCTGAAAATCACTATTTGACTCCATACACATAGACAGACGCTTGGGGTCTGGACAAATGGTGTCGGGGTTCAAAACCAAAGCCAAAGTGTATCATAGTGTTCTTTAAAAACAATAAAATAAAAAAGCATTTGTCCAGACCATAAGCGTCTGTGGTTATACAATGTTATATGCATCCAGAGCTTTTCTGTGTTTGTTACTATTTTTAGATTTCAATATCTTATCAGTGACGTTGATTGCGGAATAGTGCTATTACTCATATACAAAGTCCAGTAATTGGCACCAACGCGTACATGAGATTGGCACCAACGCGTACGTGAGATCGGCACCGACTCATACGTATATGAGATTGGCAACGACGCATACGTGAGACCAGCACCGATGCATACGTGAGATCGGCACCGACGCATACGTGAGATTGGCACCGACGTGTATGTGAGATCGGCACCGATGCATACGTGAGATCAGCACCGCTGTGTACGTGAGATCTGCACCGACACATATGTGAGATCGGCACCGACGCATATGTGAGATCAGCACTGATGCATACGTGAGATCGGCACTGACGTGTATGTGAGATCGGCACCAACGTGTACGTGAGATTGGCACCAACGCGTACGTGAGATCGGCACCGAAGCGTACATGAGATCGGCACCAACGCATATGTGAGATCGGCACCGACACGTACGTGAGATCGGCACCGACGTGTATATGAGATCAGCACCGACGTGTACGTGAGATCGGCACCGACGTGTACGTGAGATCGGCACCGATGTGTACGTGAGATCAGCACCGACGCATATGTAAGATCGGCACCGACACATACGTAAGATCGGCACCGACGCATATGTGAGATCAGCACCGACGCATATGTAAGATCGGCACCAACGCATACGTAAGATCGGCACCGACGCATAGGTGAGATCAGCACCGACGCATACGTGAGATCAGCACCGACGCATACGTAAGATCGGCACCGACACATACGTGAGATCAGCACCGACACATACGTGAGATCAGCACCGACGCATACGTAAGATCGTCACCGACGCATACGTAAGATCGGCACCGACGCATACGTAAGATCGGCACCGACGCATACGTGAGATCAGCACCGACGCATATGTAAGATCGGCACCGACGCATACGTAAGATCGGCACCGACGCATACGTAAGATCAGCACCGACGCATACGTAAGATCGGCACCGACGCATATGTAAGATCGGCACCGACGCATATGTAAGATCGGCACCGACGCATATGTAAGATCGGCACCGACGCATATGTAAGATCGGCACCGACGCATATGTAAGATCGGCACCGACGCATATGTAAGATCGGCACCGACGCATATGTAAGATCGGCACCGACGCATATGTAAGATCGGCACCGACGCATATGTAAGATCGGCACCGACGCATATGTAAGATCGGCACCGACGCATATGTAAGATCGGCACCGACGCATATGTAAGATCGGCACCGACACATATGTAAGATCAGCACCGACACATATGTGAGATCAGCACTGACGTGTACGTGAGATCGGTACCGACACATATGTGAGATCAGCACCGACGCATATGTAAGATCGGCACCGACGCATATGTAAGATCGGCACCGACGCATATGTAAGATCGGCACCGACGCATATGTAAGATCGG
Source organism: Archivesica marissinica (assembly GCA_014843695.1). NCBI lineage: Eukaryota > Metazoa > Mollusca > Bivalvia > Venerida > Vesicomyidae > Archivesica > Archivesica marissinica. Next base: position 19,527,897 of record CM026399.1, on the reverse strand, counting down.
CACCGACGCATATGTAAGATCGGCACCGCTGTGTACGTGAGATCGGCACCGACGCATATGTGAGATCGGCACTGACGTGTATGTGAGATCGGTACCGACACATATGTGAGATCAGCACCGACGCATATGTGAGATCAGCACCGCTGTGTACGTGAGATCGGCACCGATGCATATGTGAGATCGGCACCGACGTGTACGTGAGATCGGTACCGACGCATATGTGAGATCGGCACCGACGCATATGTGAGATCGGTACCGACGCATATGTGAGATCGGCACCGACGCATATGTGAGATCGGTACCGACGCATATGTGAGATCAGCACCGATGCGTACGTGAGATCGGCATCGACGTGTACATGAGATCGGCACCGACGTGTACGTGAGATCGGTACCGACGCATATGCGAGATCGGCACCAACGCGTACGTGAGATCAGCACCGCTGTGTACGTGAGATCAGCACCGACGCATACGTGAGATCAGCACCGACGCATATGTGAGATCAGCACCGACGCATATGTGAGATCAGCACCGCTGTGTACGTGAGATCGGCACCGACGCATATGTGAGATCGGCACCGACGTGTACGTGAGATCGGTACTGACGCATATGTGAGATCGGCACCGACGCATATGTGAGATCAGCACCGATGCATACGTGAGATCGGCATCGACGTGTACATGAGATCGGCACCGACGCATACGTAAGATCGGCACCGACGCATACGTAAGATCGGCACTGACGCATACGTAAGATCAGCACCGACGCATATGTAAGATCGGCACCGACGCATATGTAAGATCGGCACCGACGCATATGTAAGATCGGCACCGACGCATATGTAAGATCGGCACCGACGCATATGTAAGATCGGCACCGACGCATATGTAAGATCGGCACCGACGCATATGTAAGATCGGCACCGACGCATATGTAAGATCGGCACCGACGCATATGTAAGATCGGCACCGACACATATGTAAGATCAGCACCGACACATATGTGAGATCGGCACTGCTGTGTACGTGAGATCGGCACCGACGCATATGTGAGATCAGCACCGACGCATATGTGAGATCAGCACCGCTGTGTACGTGAGATCGGCACCGACACATATGTGAGATCGGCACCGACGTGTATGTGAGATCGGTACCGACACATATGTGAGATCAGCACCGACGCATATGTGAGATCAGCACCGCTGTGTACGTGAGATCGGCACCGACGCATACGTGAGATCAGAACCGACGCATATGTGAGATCAGCACCAACGCATATGTGAGATCAGCACCGCTGTGTACGTGAGATCGGCACCGACGCATATGTGAGATCGGCACCGACGTGTACGTGAGATCGGTACCGACGCATATGTGAGATCGGCACCGACGCATATGTGAGATCGGTACCGACGCATATGTGAGATCAGCACCGATGCGTATGTGAGATCGGCATCGACGTGTACATGAGATCGGCACCGACGTGTACGTGAGATCGGTACCGACGCATATGCGAGATCGGCACCAACGCGTACGTGAGATCAGCACCGCTGTGTACGTGAGATCAGCACCGACGCATACGTGAGATCAGCACCGACGCATATGTGAGATCAGCACCGACGCATATGTGAGATCAGCACCGCTGTGTACGTGAGATCGGCACCGACGCATATGTGAGATCGGCACCGACGTGTACGTGAGATCGGTACCGACGCATATGTGAGATCGGCACCGACGCATATGTGAGATCGGTACCGACGCATATGTGAGATCAGCACCGATGCGTACGTGAGATCGGCATCAACGTGTACATGAGATCGGCACCGACGTGTACGTGAGATCGGTACCGACGCATATGCGAGATCGGCACCAACGCGTACGTGAGATCAGCACCGCTGTGTACGTGAGATTGGCACCGACGCATATGTGAGATCGGCACCGACGTGTACGGGAGATCGGCACCGACGCGTACGTGAGATCAGCACCGATGTGTACGTGAGATCGGTACCGACGCATATGTGAGATCGGCACCGACGCATACGTGAGATCAGCACCGAGGTGTACATGAGATCGGCACATAGTGCAATCATGTTTGAAGAACGCGAGATTGTTCTAAAATCTGCAGACAATTAAAATCACACCAGACCAGCTTAATTCCTATGATTGCGGTGCATTTGGGAATACAAATGACTTAAATGCACGCGTTTCCATAAATAAAAAACCAAATATAACAGCTATAGGATTGATTAACTCCTTAACCCCTACAGCACATTATAAACCAATTAAAGAATAAAGATAAGAACAGCCCATAGCAAAACAAGGGGATTTATTAACCCTATAACCCCTATGACACATTAATAGACAATTCCAACTTGAAAGACAGGACAGCTCATAGGAAACCACAAAAACCTATGATATATTCCTGGCCATAAGCCCATAACTATGGGTTTAAATTAAATCAGAAACGTTGATTTTTTAAGTTGGATTCTGCCATAAGTCGAGGGTACTTTGTGGAATTATGGCATTTGTTACGACAATAGTTTTTTCTTTTATTTTTAATGAAACTGGGCTCAATTTGAGATATCTGGTAGCCTTTATTCCAGTACAAATCATAAATATAAAATTTCAACTCTTTTTTTTTTTTTTCAAAAACTTTATTTTCTTGTTTTTCGGCTATAAGTCAACATATAACTTTCATCACATGTCTGTATGAGAAAAGGCTCCACTTATGACCGGGAACATATGGTAGCCAGCACATTGCAGATATTTCTAGGTTCCAAATGTTAATTCTTTGCATGCTGGGTAAAATAAAGGTTATAAATAATAGTTCAGATAATTGTAGCAGACGACAACATAATAATGTGTTTTTCTTATTTGTTCCTGGAAATCCCGGAAAATATGTCATGGAAACGACACAATTCTAGTGGAATTCCATGACATATTTGGACTTATTTTCGCCGCTCGAGTGCAAAGAGCTAAGAAACCAAAGTTGACGGCAGAAAATATACCTGTGTTTTGAGCTTGAGTTCTTTACGTAGGGGATAATGGGTTAATACCGTAATTAACATACCTGAATTTCATGCTTGTCGCTCGTGATCTCAACGGAATCGTTGACGTTGTCCAGAGCACTGAATAAAGCATTACACGTTCGTAACTTCTGGTGTGACAAAACCTCCCCATACTGTAGTTGTAGCAACTCGTTCATGCATGCCCCTACATTAGCATTTTCAACATATCTCTGAAAATAGAAATGAAGCAATTAAGTGGATTTATTGCATGTTGTGCATTGGTGCGCCATATTTTTGCAGTTACACTTTTTTTATCATTATCTCTGCAATTCTGCTCTTTGGATTACAAAGCTCCCAGAATGTGTTGTTATTTGGCATCCTGTCAAAATCGTTCTTCGTCACTTGTGCAAATCCAACTTGTTCAGCCATTGTTTCTGTTTACAAACGTAACCCATTCAACACCAAATATATGACTGGTGCATGATATTTTCAGACCAATAAATTAATAAGAAAATTACCTTTGGACCAGTAATATTACTGGCAAAAAGTGCAGATCCTGATGAGATGGCTCAGCACGAGCCGGCTCATCTGGATCTATACTTTTTGTAAGCCTATTGAGAGGCATGTGGTGTTGAAAGGGTTAATATGACTGTGCTACATTGTACCCAAGTCATAATATTTTAATAGTTGATTAAATGTTCGTCCGCCTTCGTGGTCGAGTGGTTAAGGTCGCTGACTTGTATACCACTGTAACCTATCATCACTGATGGTCACGGGTTCGAGCCCCGCTCAGACCGTGTCTCATTTATATGAAAAAGTTGGCAGTTTCTTACGGAGGTTGGTGCACCCAAGTACTGGTTAACCGCTGGAGCCTGCCCAGGAAAGGTGTTGTTAGGTAAACTGCCCGCCGGCGATATAGCCCAAAATGGTGCTGATGCAGGCGTAAAACCCGAAATATAACATAATATGATTAAATGTTCACAAAATTGACGTCTTGTTGGAAACTTCTTTCTACACATTAAAAATGAAGTGCACTATATTGAGGTCAGGCACGTAGCTACTATAAGGCACTGAAGGCCCAGGCCTGCAGATTGTCACAGAAAATCAAAAATCTAAAACCCCAAAAATGCAATAAAACCTGGATGGGGTTGATGGGGGTACATTTCTGAAAATATCGACATTTGAACGTCTAAGATGTACATTAAAATGTGTCAGAGTGCACCATTCACTTTCTAGGATTCCAACTTGTCTGGCGGAACATGCCCACAGACCCCTCTAGCAACATCGCATCTTCTGTTCTCAATTTATTAAGTCTAGCATGTAAATTCAAAATCGCTAACTACGCCCATGGTGGTATGTAACGCAATTCGTGTATTGCAATAAAATCATTATGGTACGCTTCAAGCATTGGAATTTAACCCTTAGCATGCTGAATAAATGAAATGAAATGTGCAAACAACATAGATCGAGATCAGCCACGGCGTAACACAACCTATGATCAGGATCTATGTTGTTTGCTATTCAGATAAGTGTTTTAGCTCCACTATCTGAATAGCAAACAGCATAGAGCCTGATCAGATAGCACAGCACATTCTGTGATGTTTGATCTGGCCCTATACTGTTGCAAAAGCAACTTTAGTTGTGATTAACAGGCTACGGATTAATTCACAAACTATCGTGGTGAACAATACCTCAGTTATACATCACAGTGAACAATACCTCAGTTATACATCGCAGTGAACAATACCTCAGATATTCATTGCGGTGAACAATATCTCAGATATACATCGCAATGAACAATATCTCAGATATACATCGCGGTGAACAATACCTCAGTTATACATCACGGTGAACAATATCTCAGTTATACATCGCGGTGAACAATACCTCAGTTATACATCACGGTGAATAATACCTCAGTTATACATCGTGGTGAACAATACCTCAGTTATACATCGCGGTGAACAATACCTCAGTTATACATCGCGGTGAACAATATCTCAGTTATACATCGCGGTGAACAATACCTCAGTTATACATCACTGAACAATATCTCAGTTATACATCGCGGTGAACAATACCTCAGTTATACATCGCGGTGAACAATACCTCAGTTATACATCGCGGTGAACAATATCTCAGTTATACATCACGGTGAACAATATCTCAGTTATACATCGCGGTGAACAATACCTCAGTTATACATCGCGGTGAACAATACCTCAGTTATACATCGCGGTGAACAATATCTCAGTTATACATCGCGGTGAACAATACCTCAGTTATACATCGCGGTGAACAATACCTCAGTTATACATCATGGTGAACAATACCTCAGTTATACATCGTGGAGAACAATATCTCAGTTATACATCGCGGTGAACAATACCTCAGTTATACATCACTGAACAATATCTCAGTTATACATCGCGGTGAACAATACCTCAGTTATACATCGCGGTGAACAATACCTCAGTTATACATCGCGGTGAACAATATCTCAGTTATACATCACGGTGAACAATATCTCAGTTATACATCGCGGTGAACAATACCTCAGTTATACATCGCGGTGAACAATACCTCAGTTATACATCGTGGTGAACAATATCTCAGATATACATCGCGGTGAACAAAATCTCAGTTATACATCACGGTGAACAATATCTCAGTTATACATCACGGTGAACAATACCTCAGTTATACATCACTGAACAAAATCTCAGTTATACATCGTGGATAACAATATCTCAGTTATACATCACGGTGAACAATACCTCAGTTATACATCACGGTGAACAAAATCTCAGTTATACATCACTGAACAATATCTCAGTTATACATCGTGGTGAACAATACCTCAGTTATACATCGTGGTGAACAATATCTCAGTTATACATCACGGAGAACAATATCTCAGTTATACATCACGGTGAACAATACCTCAGTTATACATCACGGTGAACAAAATCTCAGTTATACATCACTGAACAATATCTCAGTTATACATCGCGGTGAACAATACCTCAGTTATACATCACGGTGAACAATATCTCAGTTATACATCGCGGTGAACAATATCTCAGTTATACATCATGGTGAACAATATCTCAGTTATACATCGCGGTGAACAATATCTCAGTTATACATCGCGGTGAACAATATCTCAGATATACATCATGGTGAACAATATCTCAGTTATACATCGCGGTGAACAATATCTCAGTTATACATCGCAGTGAACAATATCTCAGTTATACATCGCGGTGAACAATATCTCAGTTATACATCGCAGTGAACAATACCTCAGTTATACATCACAGTCAACAATATCTCATTTATACATCGCGGTGAACAATACCTCAGTTATACATCACTGAACAATATCTCAGATATACATAGCGGTGAACAATACCTCAGTTATACATCACGGTGAACAATATCACAGATATACATAGCGGTGAACAATATCTCAGTTATACATCGCGGTGAACAATATCTCAGTTATACATCACGGTGAACAATACCTCAGTTATACATCGCGGTGAACAATATCTCAGTTATACATCACGGTGAACAATACCTCAGTTATACATCGCTGAACAATATCTCAGTTATACATCGCGGTGAACAATACCTCAGTTATACATCGCAGTGAACAATACCTCAGTTATACATCACGGTGAACAATATCTCAGATATACATAGCGGTGAACAATATCTCAGTTATACATCGCGGTGAACAATATCTCAGTTATACATCGTGGAGAACAATATCTCAGTTATACATCGCGGTGAACAATACCTCAGTTATACATCACTGAACAATATCTCAGTTATACATCGCGGTGAACAATACCTCAGTTATACATCGCGGTGAACAATACCTCAGTTATACATCGCGGTGAACAATATCTCAGTTATACATCACGGTGAACAATATCTCAGTTATACATCGCGGTGAACAATACCTCAGTTATACATCGCGGTGAACAATACCTCAGTTATACATCACTGAACAAAATCTCAGTTATACATCGTGGATAACAATATCTCAGTTATACATCACGGTGAACAATACCTCAGTTATACATCACGGTGAACAAAATCTCAGTTATACATCACTGAACAATATCTCAGTTATACATCGTGGTGAACAATACCTCAGTTATACATCGTGGTGAACAATATCTCAGTTATACATCACGGAGAACAATATCTCAGTTATACATCACGGTGAACAATACCTCAGTTATACATCACGGTGAACAAAATCTCAGTTATACATCACTGAACAATATCTCAGTTATACATCGCGGTGAACAATACCTCAGTTATACATCACGGTGAACAATATCTCAGTTATACATCGCGGTGAACAATATCTCAGTTATACATCATGGTGAACAATATCTCAGTTATACATCGCGGTGAACAATATCTCAGTTATACATCGCGGTGAACAATACCTCAGTTATACATCACGGTGAACAATATCTCAGTTATACATCGCGGTGAACAATACCTCAGTTATACATCGCGGTGAACAATATCTCAGTTATACATCGCGGTGAACAATACCTCAGTTATACATCGCGGTGAACAATATCTCAGTTATACATCGCGGTGAACAATACCTCAGTTATACATCACTGAACAATATCTCAGATATACATAGCGGTGAACAATACCTCAGTTATACATCACGGTGAACAATATCTCAGATATACATAGCGGTGAACAATATCTCAGTTATACATCGCGGTGAACAATATCTCAGTTATACATCACGGTGAACAATACCTCAGTTATACATCGCGGTGAACAATATCTCAGTTATACATCACGGTGAACAATACCTCAGTTATACATCGCTGAACAATATCTCAGTTATACATCGCGGTGAACAATACCTCAGTTATACATCGCAGTGAACAATACCTCAGTTATACATCGCGGTGAACAATACCTCAGATATACATCGCAGTGAACAATATCTCAGTTATACATCGCAGTGAACAATATCTCAGATATACATCGCAGTGAACAATATCTCAGTTATACATCGCAGTGAACAATATCTCAGATATACATCGCAGTCAACAATATCTCAGTTATACATCACGGTGAACAATATCTCAGATATACATCGCGGTGAACAATACCTCAGTTATACATCATGGTCAACAATACCTCAGTTATACATCACGGACATCACCACGAGTCAAGGTGACATCGCGGGGGAAGGTGATGTGCATTTCTTACCTGAATTATTGTTTTCTTGAGAAAAAATATCAATAGTGTGCGATTCAGGCGAAGTAATCACTTTAATTATCGGAGCTTTGCCATCAAGACGATACCCATTTGTCGTATTTCAAGAGTGCATAATTGCTCATTAATCTTAATTCATTTAATTTTTAGTTTATACAAATTTATTTTAGTTTGATTGTGAAACTTATATTAATCACTCTCGAGACCTCATTCCTGATGGAATCCATCGCCACGAGGGAGAAAGAGGCAACGTGGAATTTAAATGCCTTGCCTAAGGGCACAATCGTAACGGCTCCAGCAGGGCTCGAACTCTGGACCATTCGCACCTGAAGCGAATGCGCATCCACTGCACTATCACGACTTCCACGTAGTTCATTTGTTTGCTGTGTCAATTGACAGTCTCGAAATACATGCTATCAGGCATGAACCAGTCTCAGCCTACTGGAGACATCACTAAATTTGCCTTAATAGCAATACTAATGCTTCATGCCAAGCTTGGTGAAAAAGCAACAAGGCGTTTTGCAGATGAAGCGCAGAAAAGCGTCATGCTATAAAAATGTTCAAATGGCCGAAAATCCGCCAAAAATCATCCAACATGAAAGGGGTTACAATATGCAAACTAGACATCATACTGATGATTCCTGCCAAGGTGAACATCCAACAAGGGGTTTTGGAGATGAAGCATGGACAAGAGTTACATTATAAAAATTTCAAACAGCCGTAAATCCACACAAAATTGTCATATCAGAACGGAATTGCAAGTAGCACAAATACAGTCAAACCTGTGTTAGTGGTCACCTCTATTATACAGTCAAACCTGTGTTAGTGGTCACCTCTATTATACAGTCAAACCTGTGTTAGTGGTCACCTCTATTATACAGTCAAACCTGTGTTAGTGGTCACCTCTATTATACAGTCAAACCTGTGTTAGTGGTCACCTCTATTATACAGTCAAACCTGTGTTAGTGGTCACCTCTATTATACAGTCAAACCTGTGTTAGTGGTCACCTCTATTATACAGTCAAACCTGTGTTAGTGGTCACCTCTATTATACAGTCAAACCTGTGTTAGTGGTCACCTCTATTATACAGTCAAACCTGTGTTAGTGGTCACCTCTATTATACAGTCAAACCTGTGTTAGTGGTCACCTCTATTATACAGTCAAACCTGTGTTAGTGGTCACCTCTATTATACAGTCAAACCTGTGTTAGTGGTCACCTCTATTATACAGTCAAACCTGTGTTAGTGGTCACCTCTATTATACAGTCAAACCTGTGTTAGTGGTCACCTCTATTATACAGTCAAACCTGTGTTAGTGGTCACCTCTATTATACAGTCAAACCTGTGTTAGTGGTCACCTCTATTATACAGTCAAACCTGTGTTAGTGGTCACCTCTATTATACAGTCAAACCTGTGTTAGTGGTCACCTCTATTATACAGTCAAACCTGTGTTAGTGGTCACCTCTATTATACAGTCAAACCTGTGTTAGTGGTCACCTCTATTATACAGTCAAACCTGTGTTAGTGGTCACCTCTATTATACAGTCAAACCTGTGTTAGTGGTCACCTCTATTATACAGTCAAACCTGTGTTAGTGGTCACCTCTATTATACAGTCAAATCTGTGTTAGTTGTCACCTCTATTATACAGTCAAACCTGTGTTAGTGGTCACCTCTATTATAAAGTCAAACCTGTGTTAGTGGTCACCTCTATTATACAGTCAAATCTGTGTTAGTTGTCACCTCTATTATACAGTCAAACCTGTGTTAGTGGTCACCTCTATTATACAGTCAAATCTGTGTTCGTGGTCACCACTATTATACAGTCAAACCTGTGTTAGTGGTCACCTCTATTATACAGTCAAACCTGTGTTAGTGGTCACCTCTATTATACAGTCAAACCTGTGTTAGTGGTCACCTCTATTATACAGTCAAACCTGTGTTAGTGGTCACCTCTATTATACAGTCAAACCTGTGTTAGTGGTCACCTCTATTATGCAGTCAAATCTGTGTTAGTGGTCACCTCTATTATACAGTCAAACCTGTGTTAGTGGTCACCTCTATTATACAGTCAAACCTGTGTTAGTTGTCACCTCTATTATACAGTCAAACCTGTGTTAGTGGTCACCTCTATTATACAGTCAAACCTGTGTTAGTGGTCACCTCTATTATACAGTCAAACCTGTGTTAGTGGTCACCTCTATTATACAGTCAAACCTGTGTTAGTGGTCACCTCTATTATACAGTCAAACCTGTGTTAGTGGTCACCTCTATTATACAGTCAAACCTGTGTTAGTGGTCACCTCTATTATACAGTCAAACCTGTGTTAGTGGTCACCTCTATTATACAGTCAAACCTGTGTTAGTGGTCACCTCTATTATACAGTCAAACCTGTGTTAGTGGTCACCTCTATTAAGCAGCTAATCTGTATTACCCTTTCAACACCACAGGCCTCTCAATAGGCTTACAAAAAGTGTAGATCCAGATGAGCCGGCTCGTGACGAGCCGTCTCATCAGGATCTGCACTTTTTGCCAGTAATATTACTAATTTTACACAACAATTACCCATTTTGATAAATGAACTGGTCCAAATATAATTTTCTATTTAATTAAATGGTCTGAAAATATCATGGATCAGTCCATGTCAGATACTTGGGGTTGAATGGGTTAAGCAGCCAGTTGCCAGATTCCCAATATGTCTATTTATTATACATTTTACATCTATTAAGCAGCCACCTGTGCTAAGCAGCCACTTTATGTAACTCCCTTGACTGGCTGCTTAAGACATGTTTGACTGTAGACATAATACTGATGCCTGTCAAATTTGATGAAAATCCAAAACGGGGTTTTTGAGATGAAGTGCGGACAAGCTTTGTGTTATAAAATTGCTCAACTGGCCGTAAATCTGCAAAATAATCATCCAACCGGCACGGGATTACAATATGTACAACTAGACATCATACTAATACTTCATGCAAAGCTTGGTGAAAAAACAACAAGGCGTTTTGCAGATGAAGCGCAGACAAGCGTCATGCTATAAAAATGTTCAAATGGCCGAAAATCTGCCAAAAATCATCCAACATGTTATGTTATATTTATCTTTCGGGTTTTATGCCTGCATCAGCACCATTTCGGGCTATATCGCCGGCGGGCAGTTTACCTAACAACACCTTTCCTGGGCAGGCTCCAGCGGTTAACCAGTACTTGGATGCACCAACCTCCGTAAGAAACTGCCAACTTTTTCATATAAATGAGACATGGCCTGAGCGGGGCTCGAACCCGTGACCATCAGTGATGATAGGTTACAGTGGTATACAAGTCAGCGACCGTAACCACTCGACCACGGAGGCGGACTCATCCAACATGAAAGGGGTTACTATATGCAAACTAGACATCATACTGATGATTCCTGCCAAGGTGAACATCCAACAAGGGGTTTTGGAGATGAAGTGTGGACAGACGGAGGCAAAAACAATATGGCTGTAATAACTGAAGATGTTGTGACGTGTTGACCTAATTATGTGATGGATCCAATAAAAACGTTCACAAATCTGACAAAGTCTCTTTCTGACCAATATTTTATTTCCATCATATCAAATAACGAGGATTTTGAATTTCTAACAAAGTAGATTTTGTGTAACATCGATTGAACGGTGCCGCGAGTCATTCTATAGAAATAAATGAATCAACTCTTACCGAGCCATGTCTGCAAATTTCAGCTTCTTCATAAAGAAGACCATTCAATAAAAGCTAAATGTCACTAGATGCAAATTGCTAACGGTTTTACTGTGTTGGTCAAATTTACATGTCAAATTGTCTCCAAGACTTGCTGACAAAGTAATGGATTTTGCGGCAGAATGGAATCTCGTGAATTAAGGATGATTCTGTTTTCCCAGATCCTTATTTGTCACGTTTCGCTCACTAATTCGCAAAAGAGATATCAATTCTGGCAAGAAACTTCTTAGAATCTGACAAATCCTGTATTCACATATATAATTTTACTACTACATGTTTAATCTGGCGTGATTCTCCAACAACCTCAACCAATCTGAGCTGGAAGTCGTGATAGTGCAGTGGATGCGCGTTCGCTTCAGGTGCGAAAGGTCCGGAGTTCAAGCCCCACTGGAGCCGTTACGATTGTGCCCTTAGGCAAGGCATTTAAATTCCACGTTGCCTCTTCTCTCTCCCTCGTGGCGATGGATTCCATCAGTAATGAGGTCTCGAGAGTGATTTATATAAGTTGAAAAAACTTGTTTCGCAATCGAGCTAAAATAAATTTGTATAAACTATAAACTAATCTGAGCTGAATTACTTAAGATGTACTTTAGATCTCATGTTGAAAGAGTTAAATTCCAAATATGCATTATGTGTTAGTTCGCTTATACAAATTTGCTTAACTTGATTGCGAAACAAGCTATTACAACATTAGTTTAATCGCTCTGGAGACCTGAATCCATCACCATGAGGGAGACAAGAGACAATGTCGACATATGAGTCTTTCCTAAGAAATAAGCATAACAACTTTTCCGGAACGATCTAGATAGCGAACGTCAGAATTATATCAAATTCCACTGACATATTTTTTATCTATATTTTCTAATTTAAACATTGGTTTCCGTTACTGCACTGTGTTATAGGATCATTTGACAGACTAGCTTCTTGAAGGAAAATGGTGTAGAAATGTATTGCTTGAAGGTGATTGGATCATCAAAGTTTGATTGACAGATGTCAGCAAGTACAAAGGTATGATGTCACGAGTCATGACAGTGTTTTGGAATTGGAAATTATTTTTTATATTTATGCATGTACAGTCTACATCCGTTAATTGTCAAAGTCAGTTATGTCGAAATCTCCAATTATCTCAAAGTCGGATCAAAGTCCCCATTTCAGACACTATCATTTTACATATCACTGTCTCCGTGGCCTAGTAGTTAAGGCATCCATCTGCCTACAGAGCAGGAGGTCGAAGATTAGAACCTCGTCAGTGGTTCGTTCTGATATGGCCGGTTGGTGAGCCTCCAGCTAGTTAAATAATGCTTACCGATTGCCTACAAGCCTGTCATACAAGCATAATAGGATTCGGATTCGGGAAGTACTGATGTTCATGAAAAGAGGTGTCTGATAAGTCAGAAATGGCTGGCCCTTTAACCCATTCAACACCAAGTAACTCACATGGACTGGTCCATGATATTCATAAACCAATAAATGAATCAGAAAATCACATTTGGACAAGTTCATTTATCAAAATGGCTAATTATGTCTAAAAATAGTCATATCACTGGCAAAAAGTGCAGATCCTGATGAGACGGCTCGTCACGAGCCGGCTCATCTGGATCTACACATTTTGCAAGCCTATTTAGAGGTCTGTGGTGTTGAAAGGGTTAAATAGGGGTAACACTAATATACAAACACCATAAACTGGCTCCGTTTGTATCGAATTTCGTTAAGTCAAACTTCAGTTATGTCGAAGTATTTTGTCCGGTCCGACGGAATTCGACGGATGCAGACTGTATTATGATTGGTTGAAATGTATTCAGGAATTGCTAACTGTGGTAATTCAATAAATGTATTCAGGAATTGCTAACTGTGGTAATTCAATAAATGTATTCAGGAATTGCTAACTGTGGTAATTCAATAAATGTATTCAGGAATTGCTAACTGTGGTAATTCAATAAATGTATTCAGGAATTGCTAACTGTGGTAATTCAATAAATGTATTCAGGAATTGCTAACTGTGGTAATTCAATAAATGTATTCAGGAATTGCTAACTGTGGTAATTCAATAAATGTATTCAGGAATTGCTAACTGTGGTAATTCAATAAATGTATTAGCTAATTGAGATCTACCATAACATTCTTATTAAAAATATTTATTTGTTGGAACATTATGTCTGTTTGTTTATGTTATATAATTTAATATAACAATTGGTTTAGACATTTATTTACATTATAAACCATAGCGAAAACTGATTGTACATCAATTAATTTTGTCATAATTTGTAATGGAACAAGGTTAACAATCTCTCTCATATTTTGACCAGTTTCATTAAAAAAATGAGAAAAAAAAATTGTTGTAACGAATGTCATTTATATAATTTTAATAAATTATACAGTCAAACTTGTATTAAGAGAACACCCAAGGGACAGAGCAAAAACGGTCTCTTAATGAAATGGTCTCTTAATAAAACGGTCTCTTAATGAAATGATCTCTTAATAAAACGGTCTCTTAATGAAACAGTCTCTTAATGAAACGGTCTCTAAATAAAACAGTCTCTTAATGAAACGGTCTCTTAATGAAACAGTCCCTTAATGAAACAGTCTCTTAACCCATTCAACACCAAGTAACTCACATGGACTGGTCCATGATATTTTTAGACCAATAAATTAATAACAAAATTACATTTGGATCAGTTCATTTATCAAAATGGGTAAATTTTTTTCTAAAAATAGTTATATTACTTGAAAAAAGTGCAGATCCTGATGAGACGGCTCATCACGAGCCGGCTCATCTGGATCTACACTTTTTTGTAAGCCAATTTAGAGGTCTGTGGTGTTGAAAGGGTTAATGAAACGGTCTCTTAATGAAACGGTCCCTTAATGAAACAGTCTCTTAATGAAATGGTCTCTTAATGAAACGGTCTCTTAATGATACAGTCTCTTAATGAAACAGTCTCTTAATAAAATGGTCTCTTAATGAAACAGTCTCTTAATGAAACAGTCTCTTAATGAAACGGTCTCTTAATGAAACAGTCTCTTAATGAAACAGTCTCTTAATGATACGGTCTCTTAATGAAACGGTCTCTTAATGAAACAGACTCTTAATGATACGGTCTCTTAATGAAACAGTCTCTTAATGATACGGTCTCTTAATGAAACGGTCTCTTAATGATACGGTCTCTTAATGAAACAGTCTCTTAATGCAAAATGCAGATGGACAACTCGATCATCAAGGGAATGCCATGCAACTCTGTCAGTCCCAGGGTTTTGTTTGGTTTTGTATGCCTGTTATGAATAAATAAATAAAATATTAAATCTATGTTTAAGTAGTTCATTGATAATCATTGTCTAGAGAACTCACTTATCTTCTGTTTCTTGCATTGTACACTCTTTGCATGCTAGTGGCAGATAAAATCACTCTTGCAACCAGCATAGAGTCAGATCAGGCTCTATGCTGTTTACTATTCGGATAGTGGAGCTAAAACACTTGGCTTGAATAGCAAACAACATAGATCCTGATTAGACGCGGCATTACGCTGCGGCTGATCTGGATCTATGTTGTTTGCATATGTGATTTTATTTACTCAGCAGGCAAAGGGTTAAACTTTACTTTTCAGAATGTTTGTATATATTCTAGTATTACCAAGAAACATTGATATTTTCAGCCATAAGTGAGTTCTGCATTAATATCGTCATTGTTTATGTGTCAATATTTTTTTCATATCAATAGTCTGGACTGTATTTCAATATTGATGTCGTATTCAATAACAACCAGTATTAAGCTATATATGGGTATATTTGAGTGTATTTGGGTAATTTGTGACGCCGACATTAATCGGCGATTTCCCTAGCACTTTTAAACCTAGACAGTTCAATCACGCGGATTATATTGTCCAAAGTTTGCACTTGCCGCTTAGGACATTTCCCTGATAATTTATCTTTCCATACGAGCGTGTATCGCTAAAAAAATAAATTTACTGTAATATGGCGACACTGGGAAGATTGGCAGTAAAGTATTATAATATGGGAAAGATTGGCAATAAGGTACTACAGTAATATGGGATTAACATTGGTAGTAAGTTACTGAAATATAGGAAAAAATGGCAGTAAATTATTGTAATGTGGGAAAGATTGGCAGTAAGTTACTGAAATATAGGGAAAAATGGCAGTAAATTATTGTAATGTGGGAAAGATTGGCAGTAAGTTACTGAAATATAGGGAAAATGGCAGTAAATTATTGTAATGTGGGAAAGATTGGTAGTAAGTTACTGAAACATAGGAAAAAATGGCAGTAAATTATTGTAATGTTGGAAAGATTGGCAGTAAGGTATTGTAATGTGGGAAAGATTGGCAGTAACATATAGTAATGTGGGAAACATTGGCAGTAACATATTGTAATGTGGAAAACATTGGCAGTAAGGTATTGTAATGTGGGAAAGATTGGCAGTAACATATTGTAATGTGGGACAGATTGGCAGTAAAGTATTGTAATGTGGGAAACATTGGCAGTAAGGTATTGTAATGTGGGAAAGATTGGCAGTAACATATTGTAATGTGGGACAGATTGGCAGTAAAGTATTGTAATGTGGGAAACATTGGCAGTAAAGTATTGTAATGTGGGAAAGATTGGCAGTAAGGTATTGTAATGTGGGAAACATTGGCAGTAAAGTATTGTAATGTGGGAAAGATTGGCAGTAAGGTATTGTAATGTGGGAAACATTGGCAGTAAAGTATTGTAATGTGGGAAAGATTGGCAGTAAAGTATTGTAATGTGGGAAAGATTGGCAGTAAAGTATTGTAATGTGGGAAAAACTGGCAGTAAAGTACTGTAATGTGGGAAAGATTGGCAGTAATATATTGTAATGTGGGAAAGATTGGCAGTAACATATTGTATTGTGGGAAACATTGGCAGTAAGGTATTGTAATGTGGGAAAGATTGGCAGTAAAATATTGTAATGTGGGAAAATATATATAAGACCGATTCAGTATGGCACAAGAATATACTATCGAATATCAGATGGAAATTAATTCACTCTGTGAATACCGACAACTGGATGGACATATCTAATTTCAAATTGATCGCCTTTCCCATATAATATGCCAATGTAATGCAAGGCCACAGTATCTATTTATTTATAGATGAAGAACGTCTTTTTCATTCATTTCTGTCCTTCTCTATCGGAAAACAAGAAATGGTGAATCTGTGTTATTTACTTTACATTATAATTACTTTCAGAAATGGTGAATCTGTGTTATTTACTTTACATTATAATTACTTTCAGAAATGGTGAATCTGTGTTATTTACTTTACATTATAATTACTTTCAGAAATGGTGAATCTGTGTTATTTACTTTACATTATAATTACTTTCTATGTTGAGCATATGCAGCAACATAGTTGTTCCCCATATTTTAGGCATTAAAAATTTACCTAAGACTTACGAAATGTTTAAATATACTTTATGATTATATCAATGGAAAGTAGAATGTTCTAAACTTATTTTGGTACAAAATTCATTTGTCGGACACGATGTCATCCGATATATTTTAGTGCTTAAAATATGACATTAATTAAAGATTGTCCCACGTAATCATGTCGCTATATTGAACATTACGAAATCAGTGAATTTTGCAGCGTAATTGTTGAAAAGTACAGAACTAATGTTCGATCATGCTATTTTTGTTCAATTATGCTATGTTCATTCATTTATGCTATGTTTGTTTATGCTATGTTCAATTATGCTATGTTCATTTAAACCATGTTTGATTATGCTATGTTCATTTATGCTATGTTTCATCATGCTATTTACGATTATGCTATGTTTGTTTATGCTATGTTCGATCATACTATGTTCGCTTATGCTATGTTCGATCATACTATGTTCGTTTATGCTATGTTCGATTATGCTATGTTCATTTATGCTATGCTTGTTTATGCTATGTTTGATTATGCTATGTTATGATTATGCTATGTTCGAATATGCTATGCTATGATTATGCTATGTTATGATTATGCTATGTTATGATTATGCTATGTTATGATTATGCTATGTTCGAATATGCTATGCTATGATTATGCTATGTTATGATCATGCTATGTTCGATTATGCTATGTTCGATCATGCTATTTTCAATTATGCTATGTTTTCATTTATGCTATGTTTGTTTATGCTATGTTTGATTATGCTATGTTCAATTATGCTGTGTTTGTTTATGCTATGTTCGATTATGCTATGTTTGTTTATGCTATGTTCATTTATGCTATGTTTGTTTATGCTATGTTCATTTATGCTATGCTATGATTATGCTATGTTCATTTATGCTATGTTTGTTTATGCTATGTTCGATTATGCTATGTTTGATTATGCTATTTTCGTTTATGCTATGTTCGATCATGCTATGTTTGATTATGCCATGTTGTTCGCCTTATTGCCTTAGTATTATCACGGTAATTACATCTTAATCAAGCACGCCTTGCTGTATAATTTGGTCGATATGTCTGTATTTGAAAATAATGGGGAAAAAGATACTTACATTGAAGTTACGCACAAATAACTGACAATTGTTAACCTTAATCGCCCGAATAAATTGGACGAAATGTGCAAACAACATAGATCCAGATCAGTTAGAATCAAGAGGGCCATGATGGCCCTGTATCGCTCACCTGGCTCACTTTTTACACCAGGGGTCACCACTTTAATAACTTTGATCATTCATACCAAATGTTGCAAGCATCCGACATGTGGTTTGTGAGATGATGTTTGAAGAAATTGTGTTAATCTTAGATTTTGGCCATCTTTTATTCGCGACAACCTCCATTTTAACAAATCTGAAAAGGCTGCACTGCATCTATGGACTATAACTGTGAATTTTAGCTACAATTGACAAAGCGGTTTGGGTGAAGAATAATTTTGAAATCTATAATAAAAGAATGGGCTTTTGACTTTTCGCCAGCCATCTTGGATGACAAAATCATCTGATTTTGATAACAATTGCATCAGAGCAATCGCCTCGTCGATACCTTCGATCTGTTTTATGACATGACCATATTCGTTCAAAAATTAAATTTTAACCATCATTTTACCAACCGGGCCACGCCCATATTTGATAGAGCATTGTTCATCGATTATTCCTACCAAGATTAGTCAAAATCAGGCTGGATGTTTGTGAGAAGAAATTGTGCTCTTTTTAGACAGCAGCGATCTTGTATTACGTAATGACGTGATATTAACAATTATGTAATACCCCATGAATCTATTGACTCAATGGTTACTGAGGAGAAGACGTTTGAAAATGTTCACGGATGGACGACAACAGACAAACACACTGCGGTAACAATATCTCACTTGAGCTTTGCTCAGGTGAGCTAATTATGAAAAACATACCCCTAATTTAACCCATTCAACACCAAGTAACTGAAATGGACTGGTCCATGATCAGTTTTTAGACCAATAAATTAATACGAAAATTACATTTGGACCAGTTCATTTATCAAAATGGGTAATTTTGTCTAAAATAGTAATAATACTGGCAAAAAGTGCAGATCCTGATGAGACGGCTCATCTGGATCTACACTTTTTGTAAGCCTATTTAGAGGTCTGTGGTGTTGAAAGGGTTAAGGACATGGAGAAAAACCTTAGTAACACTACTCTAGACTGAAATTGTGAAAATCAGACTTCCTGGGGCTACACATCCCCAGTAAGTCTCTTACTTAAGAAGAGCACACCCTGGCCCTATTCCTTGCAAAACTTCTCTTCTGAACAGGGATGTGTTCGATGTAGAGGGGCTTGACTGTAATATCTTATTTTTTTTTTTTTTTTTAAATTTTATTTAAGTTTATTTAACGTCGCTACCAGTTTCCCATTTGAGCGACGGGCAGTTTACCTAACAACACCTTCCCTGGGCAGGCTCCAGCGGTTAACCAGTACTTGGGTGCACCAACCTCCGTAAGAAACTGCCAACTTTTTCATATAAATGAGACACGGTCTGAGCGGGACTCGAATCCGTGACCATCAGTGATGATAGGTTACAGTGGTATGTATACAAGTCAGCGACCGTAACCACTCGACCACGGCGGCGGTTTTATTATTTAATTTTACAACGCTAATTTATGAAGTCAAATTATTGAAGATCTGCCTAAACCTTTCATGGATATATAACATATACGTACACACATTTATATTGGTATTATTATACTGTTTTCAAAAGGAAGAAACACACAGATACTCGGCAGTGATTAGAGAGCATTATCGATTCTAGTGACTTTAATGAAGCAGTTCCTTTCAATTCCATTATCGCGATGCAAGCCTTTAATCTCATCCACAGAATAAGGCCCATCAATCAGTTGGGATACGTTACAGAAAGTTATTCTATGCAACGCATGAACATTCAATACAGACCCCAAATCCAATATTCTTTTCCATGGGCGAAGCGGTATACAGAATTAATGAAAACTACAGTTGTTATTCCCCCAAGTTGATTGATTGATAAATTAATCTGCGGAAATAAAATATTGAGAATGGTAGAGATGAAATGACATGTTACAGAAAAAAGCTACACGAGATGAGCAGTGATCAGATATCCTGGATATATGCCTTTCTGGTTGATAAGCAATTATTAGGAGAGTTTAATTCTGGGAAGGAAACTCTGATTTTTTGCATTTATGAAACGCAAAACAGTTTCTGTTTTCAAGTATTTCCAACTATTCAGTTAGAACTGAAATGACTATCCGATTAGCGCAGTGGTTAGCGCGCTTGCTTCTCACCAATGCAACCAGGGTTCGATCCTTGGAACAGGAAGTATTTGAGATGGTACGGTGGTCGCAAGATCGGTCGGACATGTGGGTTCTCTCTGGGTACTCCGGTTTTCTCCCACACGAATGACCACATTTACGCTTTCATCCGCGCCAATGAGAGTGATTAATATAAGTTGTTAAAACTTGCTTCGCAATCATTGTAAAATAAATAAACGTTGTAAAATAAATAAAGTTTAAATTAAACAAAAATAAAACACAATCTTATAAAAAATATGTGCAGTTTATTACTACTGAATGCAAAACCATGGTCTGTGTTCACAGGATACAATACACTAACCTAAAGGGAATGCAAAACCATGGTCTGTGTTCACAGGTTACAATACACTAACCTATGGGAATGCAAAACCATGGTCTGTGTTCACAGGTTACAATACACTAACCTATGGGAATGCAAAACCACGGTCTGTGTTCACAGGTTACAATACACTAACCTACAGGGAATGCAAAATCATGGTCCGTGTTCACAGGTTACAATACACTAACCTACAGGGAATTCAAAACCATGGTCTGTGTTCACAGGTTACAATACACTAACCTACGAGAATTCAAAACCATGGTCTGTGTTCACAGGTTACAATACACTAACCTACGGGAATTCAAAACCATGGTCTGTGTTCACAGGTTACAATACACTAACCTACGGGAATGCAAAACCATGGTTTGTGTTCACAGGTTACAATACACTAGCCTATGGGAATGCAAAACCATGGTCTGTGTTCACAGGTTACAATACACTAACCTACAGGGAATTCAAAACCATGGTCTGTGTTCACAGGTTACAATACACTAACCTACGAGAATTCAAAACCATGGTCTGTGTTCACAGGTTACAATACACTAACCTACAGGGAATGCAAAACCATGGTCTGTGTTCACAGGTTACAATACACTAACCTACAGGGAATGCAAAACCATGGTCTGTGTTCACAGGTTACAATACACTAACCTACGAGAATTCAAAACCATGGTCTGTGTTCACAGGTTACAATACACTAACCTATGGGAATGCAAAACCATGGTCTGTGTTCACAGGTTACAATACACTAACCTACGGGAATTCAAAACCATGGTCTGTGTTCACAGGTTACAATACACTAACCTACGGGAATGCAAAACCATGGTTTGTGTTCACAGGTTACAATACACTAGCCTATGGGAATGCAAAACCATGGTCTGTGTTCACAGGTTACAATACACTAACCTACAGGGAATTCAAAACCATGGTCTGTGTTCACAGGTTACAATACACTAACCTACGAGAATTCAAAACCATGGTCTGTGTTCACAGGTTACAATACACTAACCTATGGGAATGCAAAACCATGGTCTGTGTTCACAGGTTACAATACACTAACCTACGGGAATTCAAAACCATGGTCTGTGTTCACAGGTTACAATACACTAACCTACGGGAATGCAAAACCATGGTTTGTGTTCACAGGTTACAATACACTAGCCTATGGGAATGCAAAACCATGGTCCGTGTTCACAGGTTACAATACACTAACCTACGGGAATGCAAAACCATGGTCTGTGTTCACAGGTTACAATACACTAACCTACGGGAATGCAAAACCATGGTCTGTGTTCACAGGTTACAATACACTAACCTATGGGAATGCAAAACCATGGTCTGTGTTCACAGGTTACAATACACTAACCTACGGGAATTCAAAACCATGGTCTGTGTTCACAGGTTACAATACACTAACCTACGGGAATTCAAAACCATGGTCTGTGTTCACAGGTTACAATACACTAACCTATGGGAATGCAAAACCATGGTCTGTGTTCACAGGTTACAATACACTAACCTACGGGAATTCAAAACCATGGTCTGTGTTCACAGGTTACAATACACTAACCTACGGGAATGCAAAACCATGGTTTGTGTTCACAGGTTACAATACACTAACCTATGGGAATGCAAAACCATGGTCTGTGTTCACAGGTTACAATACACTAACCTACGGGAATTCAAAACCATGGTCTGTGTTCACAGGTTACAATACACTAACCTACGAGAATTCAAAACCATGGTCTGTGTTCACAGGTTACAATACACTAACCTACAGGGAATGCAAAACCATGGTCTGTGTTCACAGGTTACAATACACTAACCTACGGGAATTCAAAACCATGGTCTGTGTTCACAGGTTACAATACACTAACCTACGGGAATTCAAAACCATGGTCTGTGTTCACAGGTTACAATACACTAACCTACGGGAATTCAAAACCATGGTCTGTGTTCACAGGTTACAATACACTAACCTACGGGAATGCAAAACCATGGTCTGTGTTCACAGGTTACAATACACTAACCTATGGGAATGCAAAACCATGGTCTGTGTTCACAGGTTACAATACACTAACCTACGGGAATTCAAAACCATGGTTTGTGTTCACAGGTTACAATACACTAACCTATGGGAATGCAAAACCATGGTCTGTGTTCACAGGTTACAATACACTAACCTATGGGAATTCAAAACCATGGTCTGTGTTCACAGGTTACAATACACTAACCTATGGGAATGCAAAACCATGGTCTGTGTTCACAGGTTACAATACACTAGCCTATGGGAATGCAAAACCATGGTCTGTGTTCACAGGTTACAATACACTAACCTATGGGAATGCAAAACCATGGTCTGTGTTCACAGGATACAATACACTAACCTACGGGAATTCAAAACCATGGTTTGTGTTCACAGGTTACAATACACTAACCTATGGGAATGCAAAACATGGTCTGTGTTCACAGGTTACAATACACTAACCTACGGGAATTCAAAACCATGGTCTGTGTTCACAGGTTACAATACACTAACCTACGGGAATGCAAAACCATGGTCTGTGTTCACAGGTTACAATACACTAGCCTATGGGAATGCAAAACCATGGTCTGTGTTCACAGGTTACAATACACTAACCTACGGGAATTCAAAACCATGGTCTGTGTTCACAGGTTACAATACACTAACCTACGGGAATTCAAAACCATGGTCTGTGTTCACAGGTTACAATACACTAACCTATGGGAATGCAAAACCATGGTCTGTGTTCACAGGTTACAATACACTAACCTACGGGAATTCAAAACCATGGTCTGTGTTCACAGGTTACAATACACTAACCTACGGGAATTCAAAACCATGGTCTGTGTTCACAGGTTACAATACACTAACCTACGAGAATTCAAAACCATGGTCTGTGTTCACAGGTTACAATACACTAACCTATGGGAATGCAAAACCATGGTCTGTGTTCACAGGTTACAATACACTAACCTACGGGAATGCAAAACCATGGTCTGTGTTCACAGGTTACAATACACTAGCCTATGGGAATGCAAAACCATGGTCTGTGTTCACAGGTTACAATACACTAACCTATGGGAATGCAAAACCATGGTCTGTGTTCACAGGTTACAATACACTAACCTATGGGAATGCAAAACCATGGTCTGTGTTCACAGGTTACAATACACTAACCTACAGGGAATGCAAAACCATGGTTGTGTTCACAGGTTACAATACACTAACCTATGGGAATGCAAAACCATGGTCTGTGTTCACAGGTTACAATACACTAACCTACGGGAATGCAAAACCATGGTCTGTGTTCACAGGTTACAATACACTAACCTACGGGAATGCAAAACCATGGTCTGTGTTCACAGGTTACAATACACTAACCTACGGGAATTCAAAACCATGGTCTGTGTTCACAGGTTACAATACACTAACCTACAGGGAATGCAAAACCATGGTCTGTGTTCACAGGTTACGATACACTAACCTATGGGAATGCAAAACCATGGTCTGTGTTCACAGGTTACAATACAGTGTGCAGCACATTCTAAGTAAACTCATATAGGGGCTTTAAATAAACAATAAGTTCTAGTTGTATTGAAATATTTAATGGTGAATACCAGCTTTAATTGTTGGTCTAACGTTTAATTTGATTTACAATTTAGTAGCATATTAAACTGATTATTACTGATATAATAAAGTTATGTTAGACCATATTGATAATGAATAGTTTTAACTTGTCTTGTTTTTATTGTAGGTTTATACAAATTTATTTTAGCTTGATTGAAAAACAAGTTCTTACAACTTATATTAATCACTCACTAGAACTCATTCCTAATGGAATCCATCGCTTATCAAGCCATTACTTAGTTAAATCACTTATTGTCTACTTTGTAAAATAATCACCAATTGATAACATAAGTATACTGTCATGTGAGAGTTATTAATTACCCTACCCTAAAGCTTGGTTAATTACAACTTATATTAATCACTCACTAGAACTCATTCCTAATGGAATCCATCGCTTATCAAGTCATTACTTAGTTAAATCACTTATTGTCTACTTTGTAAAATAATCACCAATTGATAACATAAGTATACTGTCATGTGAGAGTTATTAATTACCCTACCCTAAAGCTCGGTTAAGCTTAATACAATAATTATGTGTTGTCACCAATGACTTCCAATTTCAAATGTAATCAGATTGTTGATTGCTTTGTTAATAACATAACATAACATAGAGCTTATTAGCATTAAACATTTGCATATTTATAGCGACAAACAATACCAGAAACATTGTAAATAGTGAAAACCATGAATTTCCTGAGAAGGTTATGTTATGTTATATTTCGGGTTTCGGATATTACGCCTGCATCAGCACCATTTTGGGCTATATCGCTGGCGGGCAGTATACCTAACAACACCTTTTCTGGGCAGGCTCCAGCGGTTAACCAGTACTTGGGTGCACCAATCTCCATAAGAAACTGCCAACTTTTTCATATAAATGAGACACGACCTGAGCGGGGCTCGAACCCGTGACCATCAGTGATGATAGGTTACAGTGGTATACAAATCAGCGACCTTAACCACTCGACCACGGAGGCGGACTGATTCAAAACAAATGACAGTATATGTATACATATCATATAATAATAAGCAATTATGAAATTGGCATGTACGCTCACATTTATCTAACCATTCATATTGCGTAAGGTGTTAACAATTACCAAGAATGGTATATATAGCCGAGAATTTACTTATTAAAAATAAATTACAGACGGATCTGTAGTCTAGTGGTAACACGCTGGACTGGTAATCCAGGGATCACAGGTTCGATCCCCTCGTCTGACCATAATAAAATTAACAGTCTTTCAGATGGGATGTTAAACTGAGGTCTTGTGTCGGTGCTTTACACTGTGCACGTAAAAGAACCAGAGGAGACTCTGGAATGGGTCTCTGTCTGTATCATGCACTATCCTCCAAAAATCTAAAATGACTAATCTCTTCAGGAGGCGCCGCTCATATGGGCAACCGGTAGCGACGATAAATAAACGTAAAACACACATATTAAAAAAAAACTATAACTTAAGTGTAATACTATGTGTAGGATATAACTTTTATCAATTCTCTGTGCGAGGACTTTGTGAAACATTTATGTTACTTGTGTGTGATCAGATAAGACTTTGTACTGGACATTCTTCCATTAAACATTTCCATTACTTGTCTGTGATCAGATAAGACTTTGTACTGGACATTCTTCCATTAAACATTTCCGTTACTTGTATGTGATCAGATAAGACTTTGTACTAGACATTCTTCCATTAAACATTCTGTTACGTAATTCTTCGTGAAACCATGGCTCACCACGCGCCGCAGACTTGGAGTAAAACTGTTCATAATAGACAAGTCCTTGTGGATGCAGCGCTCCATGGGTTTTCCAAGACAACTGATGAGGGAAATAGGTCGATAGTTGGAAGGTTTAGAAGGGTCTGATTATGTCAAGATTGGTGAAACATTGGTCTGTTCTTTCTATATTAAGATATAAACACAGATATATAATCTGGACTTCTCTCTCTATTAAGATATAAACACAGATATATAATCTGGACTTCTCTCTCTATTAAGATATAAACACAAACATATAATCTGGACTTCTCTCTCTATTAAGATATAAACACAAATATATAATCTGGACTTCTCTCTCTATTAAGATATAAATACAGATATATAATCTGGACTTCTCTCTCTATTAAGATATAAACACAAATATATAATCTGGACTTCTCTCTCTATTAAGATATAAACACAAATATATAATCTGGACTTCTCTCTCTATTAAGATATAAACACAGATATATAATATGGATGTCTCTCTCTATTAAGATATAAACACAGATATATATAATCTGGACTTCTCTCTCTATTAAGATATAAACACAAATATATAATCTGGACATCTCTCTCTATTAAAATATAAATACAGATATATAATCTGGACTTCTCTCTCTATTAAGATATAAATACAAATATATAATCTGGACATCTCTCTCTATTAAGATATAAATACAAATATATAAGCTGGACTTCTCTCTCTATTAAGATATAAATACAAATATATAATCTGGACTTCTCTCTCTATTAAGATATAAACACAAATATATAATCTGGACTTCTCTCTCTCTATTAAGATATAAACACAAATATATAATCTGGACTTCTCTCTCTATTAAGATATAAACACAAATATATAATCTGGACTTCTCTCTCTATTAAGATATAAACACAAATATATAATCTGGACTTCTCTCTCTATTAAGATATAAACACAAATATATAATCTGGACTTCTCTCTCTATTAAGATATAAACACAAATATATAATCTGGAGTTCTCTCTATATTAAGATATAAACACAGATATATAATCTGGACTTCTCTCTCTATTAAGATATAAACACAGATATATAATCTGGACTTCTCTCTCTATTAAGATATAAACACAGATATATAATATGGATGTCTCTCTCTATTAAGATATAAACACAAATATATCTGGACATCTCTCTCTATTAAGATATAAATACAAATATATAATCTGGACATCTCTCTCTATTAAGATATAAATACAAATATATAAGCTGGACTTCTCTCTCTATTAAGATATAAATACAAATATATAATCTGGACTTCTCTCTCTATTAAGATATAAACACAAATATATAATCTGGACTTCTCTCTCTATTAAGATATAAACACAAAATATAATCTGGACTTCTCTCTCTATTAAGATATAAACACAAATATATAATCTGGACTTCTCTCTCTATTAAGATATAAACACAAATATATAATCTGGACTTCTCTCTCTATTAAGATATAAACACAAATATATAATCTGGAGTTCTCTCTATATTAAGATATAAACACAGATATATAATCTGGACTTCTCTCTCTATTAAGATATAAACACAGATATATAATCTGGACTTCTCTCTCTATTAAGATATAAACACAGATATATAATATGGATGTCTCTCTCTATTAAGATATAAACACAAATATATAATCTGGACATCTCTCTCTATTAAGATATAAATACAAATATATAATCTGGACATCTCTCTCTATTAAGATATAAATACAAATATATAAGCTGGACTTCTCTCTCTATTAAGATATAAATACAAATATATAATCTGGACTTCTCTCTCTATTAAGATATAAACACAAATATATAATCTGGACTTATCTCTCTCTATTAAGATATAAATACAAATATATAAGCTGGACTTCTCTCTCTATTAAGATATAAACACAAATATATAATCTGGACTTCTCTCTCTATTAAGATATAAACACAAATATATAATCTGGAGTTCTCTCTATATTAAGATATAAACACAGATATATAATCTGGACTTCTCTCTCTATTAAGATATAAACACAAATATATAACCTGGACTTCTCTCTCTATTAAGATATAAACACAAATATATAATCTGGACTTCTCTCTCTATTAAGATATAAACACAAATATATAATCTGGACTTCTCTCTCTATTAAGATATAAACACAAATATATAATCTGGACTTCTCTCTCTATTAAGATATAAACACAAATATATAATCTGGAGTTCTCTCTATATTAAGATATAAACACAGATATATAATCTGGACTTCTCTCTCTATTAAGATATAAACAAAGATATATAATCTGGACTTCTCTCTCTATTAAGATATAACACAGATATATAATATGGATGTCTCTCTCTATTAAGATATAAACACAGATATATAATCTGGACCTCTCTCTCTATTAAGATATAAACACAAATATATAATCTGGACATCTCTCTCTATTAAAATATAAATACAGATATATAATCTGGACTTCTCTCTCTATGAAGATATAAATACAAATATATAATCTGGACATCTCTCTCTATTAAGATATAAATACAAATATATAAGCTGGACTTCTCTCTCTATTAAGATATAAATACAAATATATAATCTGGACTTCTCTCTCTATTAAGATATAAACATAAATATATAATCTGGACTTCTCTCTCTATTAAGATATAAACATAAATATATAATCTGGACTTCTCTCTCTATTAAGATATAAACACAAATATATAATCTGGACTTCTCTCTCTATTAAGATATAAACACAGATATATAATCTGGACTTCTCTCTCTATTAAGATATAAACACAGATATATAATCTGGACTTCTCTCTCTATTAAGATATAAACACAAATATATAATCTGGACATCTCTCTCTCTATTAAGATATAAATACAAATATATAAGCTGGACTTCTCTCTCTATTAAGATATAAATACAAATATATAATCTGGACTTCTCTCTCTATTAAGATATAAACACAAATATATAATCTGGACTTCTCTCTCTATTAAGATATAAACACAAATATATAATCTGGACTTCTCTCTCTATTAAGATATAAACACAAATATATAATCTGGACTTCTCTCTCTATTAAGATATAAACACAAATATATAATCTGGACTTCTCTCTCTATTAAGATATAAACACAAATATATAATCTGGAGTTCTCTCTATATTAAGATATAAACACAGATATATAATCTGGACTTCTCTCTCTATTAAGATATAAACACAGATATATAATCTGGACTTCTCTCTCTATTAAGATATAAACACAGATATATAATATGGATGTCTCTCTCTATTAAGATATAAACACAGATATATATAATCTGGACTTCTCTCTCTATTAAGATATAAACACAAATATATAATCTGGACATCTCTCTCTATTAAAATATAAATACAGATATATAATCTGGACTTCTCTCTCTATTAAGATATAAATACAAATATATAATCTGGACATCTCTCTCTATTAAGATATAAATACAAATATATAAGCTGAACTTCTCTCTCTATTAAGATATAAATACAAATATATAATCTGGACTTCTCTCTCTATTAAGATATAAATACAAATATATAATCTGGACATCTCTCTCTATTAAGATATAAATACAAATATAATCTGGACTTCTCTCTCTATTAAGATATAAATACAAATATATACGCTGGACTTCTCTCTCTATTAAGATATAAATACAAATATATAAGCCGGACATCTCTCTCTATTAAGATATAAATACAGATATATAATCTGGACTTCTCTCTCTATTAAGATATAAATACAGATATATAATCTGGACGTCTCTCTCTATTAAGATATAAACACAGATATATAATCTGGACGTCTCTCTCTATTAAGATATAAACACAAATATATAATTTGGACATCTCTCTATTAAGAAATAAATACAAATATATAATTTGGACATCTCTCTCTCTATTAAGATATAAATACAAATATATAATTTGGACATCTCTCTCTATTAAGATACAAATATATAATTTGGACATCTCTCTCTATTAAGATATAAATACAAATAAATAATTTGGACTTCTCTCTCTATTAAGATATAAATACAGATATATAATCTGGATTTCTCTCTCTCTCTATTAAGATATAAATACAGATATATAATCTGGACTTCTCTCTCTATTAAGATATAAACACAGATATATAATCTGGTCATCTCTCTCTATTAAGATATAAACACAAATATATAATTTGGACATCTCTCTCTATTAAGATATAAATACAAATATATAATTTGGACATCTCTCTCTATTAAGATATAAATACAAATATATAATTTGGACATCTCTCTCTCTATTAAGATATAAATACAAATATATAATTTGGACATCTCTCTCTATTAAGATATAAATACAAATATATAATATGGACGTCTCTCTCTATTAAGATATAAACACAAATATATAATTTGGACATCTCTCTCTCTATTAAGATATAAATCAAATATATAATTTGGACATCTCTCTCTATTAAGATATAAATACAAATATATAATTTGGACATCTCTCTCTATTAAGATATCAATACAGATATATAATCTGCAGTTCTATCTCTATTAAAATATAAATACAGATATATAATCTGGACATCTCTCTCTATTAAGATATAAATACAAATATATAATTTGGACATCTCTCTCTATTAAGATATAAATACAAATATATAATTGGGACATCTCTCTCTATTAAGATATAAATACAAATATATAATTTGGACATCTCTCTCTATTAAGATATAAATACAAATATATAATTTGGACATCTCTCTCTATTAAGATATAAATACAAATATATAATCTGGACTTCTCTCTCTATTAAGATATAAATACAAATATATAATCTGGATGTCTCTCTCTATTAAGATATAAATACAGATATATAATCTGGACATCTCTCTCTATTAAGATATAAACACAAATATATAATCTGGACATCTCTCTCTATTAAGATATAAACACAAATATATAATCTGGACATCTCTCTCTATTAAGATATATATACAAATATATAATCTGGACTTCTCTCTCTATTAAGATATAAATACAGATATATAATCTGGAGTTCTATCTCTATTAAGGCATAAATACAAATACAGTGGATCCGTTCCCATTTACCACCGCGGTTCTTTCATAAACGAGACAAATCTTAGCCAACATAAAAAACAGATATGTCTTAATCAATGCAAAATATAGACATTTGTGTAGGATGTTATTTTCTAGCATGGTTAGATTAATTGAACATTACTACCACCTCTTACATACAAATAGTCATATGACATCATAACCCAGACACTGCCCCCACTAGAGACTCATGACCAATAATGCACAAAGGTGCTTGGCCATTCTGTGAATACTTTATTTCTGTGAGTTGTTTTTATATCCCTTTAGCGCTATTACAGTTATGTACCAAGTGTCCTGGGGCAATGTTATAGGTTAATATACATACAGATATAAGATGGTTATGTACTGAGTGTGATGGGGCAATGTTATAGGTAAATATACATACAGATATAAGACAGTTATGTATCAAGTGTCCTGGGACAATGTTATAGGTTAATATACATACAGATATAAGACAGTTATGTACCAAGTGTCCTGGGACAATGTTATAGGTTAATATACATACAGATATAAGACAGTTATGTACCAAGTGTCCTGGGACAATGTTATAGGTTAATATACATACAGATATAAGACAGTTATGTACCAAGTGTCCTGGGACAATGTTATAGGTTAATATACATACAGATATAAGACAGTTATGTACCAAGTGTCCTGGGACAATGTTATAGGTTAATATACATACAGATATAAGACAGTTATGTACCAAGTGTCCTGGGACAATGTTATAGGTTAATATACATACAGATATAAGACAGTTATGTACCAAGTGTCCTGGGACAATGTTATAGGTTAATATACATACAGATATAAGACAGTTATGTACCAAGTGTCCTGGGGCAATGTTATAGGTTAATATACATACAGATATAAGATGGCTACCAAGTGACTTGGTGCAATATCATAGGTTAATATACATACAGATATAAGATGGCTACCAAGTGTCTTGGTGCAATATCATAGGTTAATATACATACAGATATAAGATGGCTACCAAGTGTCTTGGTGCGATATCATAGGTTAATATACATACAGATATAAGATGGCTACCAAGTGTCTTGGTGCGATATCATAGGTTAATATACATACAGATATAAGACGGCTACCCAATGTCCCAGTGTGATATCATAGGTTAATATTAGGGATGTCAACGAATATGCGAATATTTGAATATTCGCTCGGACGTCCGAATATCCCAATAATATTCCAGTATTCGAATATTCGGGAAAAATATTATATTTGCAAAAATGAAATAAACTGTCATAAATCAGATACTTTATTTTCCTTTGAAACCATCATAACACCTTCCAATACAAAAGAAATCGCTCCAGGAAGTGGGAATAAATTATGTTGTGGTTGCATCCATGGCATGTGTTAATAGATACACCATGTAATCGGATACGTACAGTAGGTGTTAAGGTAGGTATTATTTAATTATGTCAAAACTGTTTAGACAGAGAATGACATATTACATACACTTTGCAACACCATCTACCCACACGTACAAGTATCATACAATTTTAAATAACGTGTGGTTTTATTTGTGAAAACACCCATGAATGTATATCCTATTCAACCACTTTTCTTTATACTAATATCTTCTTCTCGTTCTCCAATTTTATATTTCACGTTCTTGAGCTTTCTTCAAATATTCCTTTAAATATTAACCATTTTCCTTTTTAACATCCAAAACTATATTGACTCACTAATACAATAACTTCTGAAATTCTTTAGCATATACCTAGAATAGATTTCACGTATATTCATTGTTATATATATTATTCTCCTGCCTATTGTATATCAATCAATTGATAGGGAAATGAACTATACACGTTTTCTTTCGTTCTAACCCCTTTCAGTATACTGCTGTTAATTTATATGTAAAATGTTAGAATAAACAATGTTTAAACCAATGTACAGTGCCCGATAACAATAACTAAATGAGTCGTCGTCATATTTGCATGGCCTTACAGGAAGATGACGTTTACGCACTTTTTTATAAGAGTT
This sequence comes from Archivesica marissinica, assembly GCA_014843695.1. Classification (NCBI taxonomy): domain Eukaryota; kingdom Metazoa; phylum Mollusca; class Bivalvia; order Venerida; family Vesicomyidae; genus Archivesica; species Archivesica marissinica. Next base: position 19,494,191 of record CM026399.1, on the reverse strand, counting down.
TGAGTGATTTTGATTTTTTGATAGAATTCTATCGAATATTCGAATATTCGAATACCTTCCCGACCGAATATTCGAATACCAAAATGGCTATTCGTTGCCATCCCTAGTTAATATACATACAGATATAAGATGGCTACCAAGTGTCTTGGTGCGATATCATAGGTTAATATACATACAGATATAAGACGGCTACCAAGTGTCTTGGTGCAATATCATAGGTTAATATACATACAGATGTAAGACAGTTATGTACCAAGTGTCCTGGGACAATGTTATAGGTTAATATACATACAGATATAAGACAGTTATGTATCAAGTGTCCTGGGACAATGTTATAGGTTAATATACATACAGATATAAGACAGTTATGTACCAAGTGTCCTGGGACAATGTTATAGGTTAATATACATACAGATATAAGACAGTTATGTACCAAGTGTCCTGGGACAATGTTATAGGTTAATATACATACAGATATAAGACAGTTATGTACCAAGTGTCCTGGGACAATGTTATAGGTTAATATACATACAGATATAAGACAGTTATGTACCAAGTGTCCTGGGACAATGTTATAGGTTAATATACATACAGATATAAGACAGTTATGTACCAAGTGTCCTGGGACAATGTTATAGGTTAATATACATACAGATATAAGACAGTTATGTACCAAGTGTCCTGGGACAATGTTATAGGTTAATATACATACAGATATAAGATGGTTATGTACCAAGTGTCCTGGTGCAATGTTATAGGTTAATATACATACAGATATAAGACAGTTATGTACCAAGTGTCCTGGGACAATATCATAGGTTAATATACATACAGATATAAGACGGCTACCAAGTGTCTTGGTGCGATATCATAGGTTAATATACATACAGATATAAGACGGCTACCAAGTGTCTTGGTGCAATATCATAGGTTAATATACATACAGATATAAGACAGTTATGTACCAAGTGTCCTGTGACAATATCATAGGTTAATATACATACAGATATAAGACGGCTACCAAGTGTCTTGGTGCAATATCATAGGTTAATATACATACAGATATAAGACGGCTACCAAGTGTCTTGGTGCGATATCACCGCCATTATATGGGCATTATTACAATCTATATTGGGTATTATTAATTGACTATAGAATATTGTCTGCACCATGACGTCATTTGTTAGTGCAATACGAGCGTGAGCTCGTCAGTATCGATGCTTAACTCGGCCAATATGGAGCTAGCACGGCCAATATGAGATTTACCCGGCCTGTATGAAAATGTCGAAATCTGATTTGTTGTTGGACCTTGGCCTCTATGAGATTGCATGACTAAATTCTTTTGCAGTTGCCATCTTGGAAACAAGCAAAAAACTTGTTCTTAATTTTTGCTACTTTGTTAGTTAGAATCTTTAAAAAAAGAGTGTAATAGCGATCTTTATTTGGTCACTGCAATTTAGAATTGATTAAATTTTAGTTGTGATAGGCCTAGCGTTTGCAATACGCACAGTTCAGAACTTCTCACGTCGACCGTGAAAACTGTCGTCTGGCTGTGTTTACAAGCACTAAACAGAAAGTAGAAATACCAGGTAGTGATGAGTGACGAGGAAGGTGAGCTGATGCTCAAACTGTTGATGATATAGTGCATCTTGTTATATTCTATAGTCAATTAATAAAATTGTCATTAATTAAGTGATTTCATATTGGCCTTGTTATTGGGATGAAGCCTGTCATATTGGACCGAGTCTTCCTGTATGTATATTAACCTATAACAAGTTATTTCAACTTATATAAATCACTCTCGAGACCTCATTCCTGATGGAATCCATCGCCACGAGGGAGAGAGAAGAGGCAACGTGGAATTTAAATGCCTTGCCTAAGGGCACAATCGTAACGGCTCCAGTGGGGCTCGAACTCCGGACCTTTCGCACCTGAAGCGAACGCGCATCCACTGCACTATCACGACTTCCATGTAGGGGGTTTCTGTAATCATGTAGCATGGTATGTCCAGAAAAATGTTCAGATGTCATGGTTGATCTCAGATCATTCTTCACGCACGGCACTGAACGATCTCTCCGCACTGGCAATGAATACTGGCATTGTTACATGAACAACCTGACTCTCCACACTGGCAATGAATACTGGCATTGCTACATGAACAATCCGACTCTCCGCACTGGCAATGAATACTGGCATTGTTACATGAACAACCAGACTCTCCACACTGGCAATGAATACTGGCATTGCTACATGAACAACCCGACTCTCCACACTGGCAATGAATACTGGCATTGTTACATGAACAACCAGACTCTCCACACTGGCATTGTGCTACATGAACAACCAGACTCTCCGCACTGGCAATGAATACTGGCATTGCTACATGAACAACCAGACTCTCCGCACTGGCAATGGATACTGGCATTGCTACATGAACAACCAGACTCTCCACACTGGCAATGAATACTGGCATTGTTACATGAACAACCAGACTCTCCGCACTGGCAATGGATACTGGCATTGTTACATGAACAACCCGACTCTCCACACTGGCAATGAATACTGGCATTGTTACATGAACAACCAGACTCTCCGCACTGGCAATGAATACTGGCATTGCTACATGAACAACCAGACTCTCCGCACTGGCAATGAATACTGGCATTGTTACATGAACAACCAGACTCTCCACACTGGCATTGCTACATGAACAACCAGACTCTCCACACTGGCAATGGATACTGACATTGCTACATGAACAACCAGACTCTCCGCACTGGCAATGAATACTGGCATTGTTACATGAACAACCATACTCTCCACACTGGCAATGAATACTGGCATTGTTACATGAACAACCATACTCTCTACACTGGCAATGAATACTGGCATTGCTACATGAACAACTAGACTCTCCACACTGGCAACTCTCCGCACTGGCAATGGATACTGACATTGCTACATGAACAGCCAGACTCTCCGCACTGGCAATGAATACTGGCATTGCTACATGAACAACCAGACAGACATGAAGGCCTTGTTTACCGCCAATATAGCGGTAGCCAGGTCTGAAGGATGACCATCAACAACATCAATAATGTCCATTAACTTTTTGCACGCACTTATAAGACGGGAAACCACTTTGAAGCCATAATCTGGTGGTAAATAAGACGTCTTATAGGCGAGTATGGGAAACCACTTTGAAGCCATAATCTGGTGGTAAATAAGACGTCTTATAGGCGAGTATGGGAAACCACTTTGAAGCCATAATCTGGTGGTAAATAAGACTTCTTATAGGCGAGTATGGGAAACCACTTTGAAGCCATAATCTGGTGGTAAATAAGACGTCTTATAGGCGAGTATGGGAAACCACTTTGAAGCCATAATCTGGTGGTAAATAAGACGTCTTATAGGCGAGTATGGGAAACCACTTTGAAGCCATAATCTGGTGGTAAATAAGACGTCTTATAGGCGAGTATGGGAAACCACTTTGAAGCCATAATCTGGTGGTAAATAAGACGTCTTATAGGCGAGTATGGGAAACCACTTTGAAGCCATAATCTGGTGGTAAATAAGACGTCTTATAGGCGAGTATGGGAAACCACTTTGAAGCCATAATCTGGTGGTAAATAAGACGTCTTATAGGTGAGTATGGATGGTACCATATATTATGAGATACGCAGGGAAAGATTGAAGCCATTTTAACCCATTCAACACCAAGTAACTGACATGGACTGGTCCATGATATTTTTAGACCAATAAATTAATAAGAAAATTACATTTGGACCAGTTTGTTTATCAAAATGGGTAATTGTGTCTAAATATAGTAATATTATTGGCAAAAAAAGTGCAGATCCTGATGAGACGGCTCGTTACGAGCCGGCTCATCTGGATCTACACTTTTTGTAAGCCTATTTAGAGGTCTGTGGTGTTGAAAGGGTTAAATGCGCTTTCCAGAAGAATGAAGTTATCATTATAAACGCTGGTTGTTTTGCTGTCTGTGTCTGCAGAGAAATAAACAGCATCTCTGCTTACTGGACATAAAGCAGAAAAATGTTTAGACCAAACACCTGATTCTGTATATAAAACTATTTAGGTTAGTGTGACAAAGTACAACGTAATTCCAAGAAGATTTTCACTACATACCCCCCAACTTGTTTATTTAGCCCACCGGAATACTAACTTGTTATTACCAATTTGTCCAAATATGTAACTGGCTGGTGACCTGTTCAATTCAAATATTTGTTATTGCCAATTTGTTCAGATACATAATTTCTGATGAACATTAAATTTTCAAATGCAAATATCTGTTACTGCCAATTTGTCCAGACATAAATGTAATTTCAGATGAACATTTCAAATGCAAATATTAATTACTTGCCAATTTGTCCAGACAGAAATGTAATTTCTGATGAACATTTCAAAAGCAAATATCTGTTACTTTGCTCAGATATTTATTTTCTGATGAACATTTCAATGGAATGTAATTATGTTATTGCCAATTCCTCCAAATAGTTTCTCATTATATATGTTTGAGTGGAGTGCTTATGCCATTTTATGCTATGACAGATTATATAATAGGACAGTGATTCAAATATACATCCCCCAAATGATCAACCTGAATCTGGACAGACGGATCTGTAGTCCAGTGGTAACACGCTGGACTGGTAATCCAGGGATCGCAGGTTCGATCCTCCGTCTGACCATAATAAAATGAACAGTCTTTCAGATGGGACTTTAAACCGAGGTCTCGTGTCAGTGCTTCATGTAAAAGAACCAGAGGAGACTCTAGAATGGGTCTCTGTCTGTATCATTGAACTATCCTCCAAAAATCTAAAATGACTAATCTCTTCAGGAGGCGTCACTCATATGGGCAACCGGTAGCGACGATAAATAAACGTAAAACACACTCACAAAACCTGAATCTGGGAAACTACAGAAAATGATATTAGATGGGATCTTATATGCTATATTTATTATATTATGTTATATTTCGGGTTTTACGCCTGCATCAGCACCATTTTGGGCTATATCGCCGGCGGGCAGTTTACCTAACAACACCTTTCCTTGGCAGGCTCCAGCGGTTAACCAGTACTTGGGTGCACCAACCTCCGTAAGAAACTGCCAACTTTTTCATATAAATGAGACACGGCCTGAGCGGGGCTCGAACCCGTGACCATCAGTGATGATAGGTTACAGTGGTATACAAGTCAGCGACCGTAACCACTCGACCACGGAGGTGGACCTAGATGGGATCTACACACAAACAATAAAATATATACTGATTTTATTTCAAAACATCCTAATTACTTTAACCCTTTGCACGCTAGCGGCTGATAAGATTACTTTTGCAAACAGCATAGAGCCAGATCAGATGGGACAGAATGTTTGCTATTCGGATAGTGGAGCTAAAACACTTGGTTGAATAGCAAACAACATAGATCCTGAGCAGACATTGCGTTACACGGCTGATCCAAATAGCAAAGATCATAGAGCCTATAGGGCATATTATGTGCTGTCTGATCTGGCTCTATGCTGTTGCAAAAGTGATTTTATCTGCCGCTAGCGTGCAAAGGGTTAAAGCATCCATATACATGTACACTACACTTGCCAACATGATTTGCAAACATCGTGCATAAGTGATTGTGCACGATGCGACGACTGTTGTCACTGCGGTCACAGTGATCGTCACTGAGGACACTGCAATGAACGTCATCGAATCACTCGCAATATCGCCGGGTCCGGAGCGAACACAGCCTAACAGCGAGTCAATTATATTTTTTTTATGTACAGTATTTCCCGTTGTTCACCATAAACATATAAACAAACTGCATTTCTGAAGATTGCCAAATATAATTTTGAGAAATCTGTGATTATTTTCCAAAACTGAAAGCTATAGCGACTTAAGTGTGTGTGCTTGGAGAGGAATTAATACAAGTTTTCTGAAAACTAGTTTTCCAATCCAAACCATTCACAATTTATGTAATTTGTAACACTTTTTGCGTTATACAATAATACAGGTAAATTTATTGGAATAAATACTGTTTAACCCTTTCAACACCACAGGCCTCTAAATAGGCTTATGAAAAGTGTAGATCCAGATGAGCCGGCTCGTGATGAGCCGTCTCATCAGGATCTGCACTTTTTGCCTGTAATAATTATTACTATTTTTAGATAAAATTACCCATTTTGATCAATGAACTGTGGTCCAAAGGTAATTTTCTTATTCATTTATTGGTCTAAAAATATCATGCACCAATCCATGTCAGTTACTTGGGGTTGAATGGGCTAAACCAAGCGTGTGTCAAATATCGTGTACAACATTCTATATGCAGACAGCACATTTTCGGATGTAATTATAATTTCGTATTTCGAGAAACAATAATGGTAATACATAGCACGCACGCATGTACAACAATATTCATGTGTCAATAATATGAGCAATTATGCCTATATTTTTGTTATAATTCTCAATAACATCAATAGTTTAGTCATACAATACATGCTAGTTATTGATGTAATGTGCTAGCATACATACTATTTATGTTATATTATGTGTGTTCTCATGTGATTGGAAAGTTGAATGGAATTTAATTAATGAATCTATGTATATCAGGGTTCATTCTAGGTCAGAACTTTTGGGAGAAGTGAGAAAGCGCATGATCGCTTCCTTAAATGGTGTTCTTTAATATACTTCTGCAAAATAGGGTTAAAATGCACAGTACAACCATTAAATACAACATTTGAATAGAAGGAGTGCTTTATAATGGGCCAGTGTATCTTACTAGACACAATTTTGTTTGAAAATCGTAAAAACCCAAAAATAATTTATTTTTTTAGGTAGAAGTGGGGCCGGGCCCCCAGAGGGCGAAGTCAGGGTCCCTAGGACGACAATTTCGCCCACATTGCCCTCTAGAATGATCCCTGGTATATGTCATGTAATATTAATCTACAAAGCCGCTCTGAATTAAATAAATGGATGCGTTCTGATTTACAAATATGACCACATGTAAATTTAAATTTATAATATTTAACATTTAGCGATGAATACGAAGGGTTTACTACTCGGCCATGTTATACAACTTTGCAACAACTTCAATTTTGTATGTTTGGTTTTGTGTTTTGTTGCGTCTTTTGACCTTCTCCTTGTTAGAAATAAAGAACTATTTTGCTCTAATTATAAGACACATATCAGATAAATATTACATGTATTTACACATAGATATAAATATAAATGGCTGTGGGAGCTCATTTGTATAAAATGTATGCTTTATGTTTGCACTGTTCGCTAACTGTATATAAGGGAAAGGGCTGTTGCTAATGTTGTCAAAACTTGTAGCCCAATCCTTTTGCACTTTTGAAAATGTTATATATATGTAAGGAACAATTGTCATGATTTATGTATGTGTAAATTTGATTGTATTGATGAAATAATATTGTGAAATGTAAATTGTGTTGTACATGCTGTGGAAAAAAGTTGCAATAAAATATTATTAAATAACTGTATATAATATGCATGTATGTCCTCATGGGCTTGACAGCGTATTGGAATTTAATTAAATAAACTGTCAACTGTCAACTGTAATGGCATGTTTTTGCATATTATGTACTATGTTTTACATGTCTCTGTAGTTATACTATTATGCATTGCATACCGCCATTTATTATTAACCCTTTCAACCCCAAGTAACTGACATGGACTGGTGCATGCTATTTTTAGACCAATAAATTAATAAGAAAATTACATTTGGACCAGTTCATTTATCAAAATGGGTAATTTTATCTAAAAATAGTAATAATTATTACTGGCAAAAAAGTGCAGATCCTGATGAGACGGCTCGTTACGAGCCGGCTCATCTGGATCTACACTTTTCATAAGCCTATTTAGAGGCCTGTGGGGTTGAAAGGGTTAAATGACATATTTCAATTCAATTGGAATTTGTGTTTCTTCATTTTGTTCCGGGGAAATCAAACAGAGAAATTGTACCAACAGCTAAGCGGCTGACATAAATGCACGTATGTACAACAATATCATGTCAATAACATGAACAATTACGCAGCATCATTGCGACATGGATGACCCAAAAATATCCAATTGATCGACGTGGGCATTTGAACTGGCTACAATTTTGCTTTCGCATTCGCTTCAGGTGCGAAATGTCCGGAGTTCGAGCCCCGCTGGAGCTGTTATGATTGTGCCCCTAGGCAAGGCAGTTAAATTCCACGTTGCCTCTTCTCTCTCCCTCGTGTCGATGGATTCTATCAGGAATGAGGTCTCGAGAGTGATTAATATAAGTTGTAAGAACTTGTTTTTCGCAATTGAGCTCAAATAAATTTGTATAAACTAATTTTGCTTTGACCAAAGGCAGATGTTACAGTGCTTTGATAGAATGATTGGGGCTGAAACAAGTAAGAAAAACAAGGTACGGAACCCAGCAATATTGGCGAATATTATGTCGGGAGGAATGTGTTTTATTCTTTCGAAATAAACTAATTATACACAATGAAACACGATAATTGGAAAGGTACGGCCGAATTAACTGAATTTTAAAAACATTTGGCATCCATTTTGGTTAACATGACTGTAACATGGTGGTCATCGAGATCTAGTGCAGTGGTAATGAATTTGGTATGAAATATACCGGTCACTGTCAGTAGGTGGCCGCAATATAATACAAGGTGTAATATAGATTGATTGTTGTTATGGGAGGGAGTTTGAACAGGTCATTGACACCAGCCAGGTGACTGCTGTGTCCAGGTGACTGCTGTGTCCAGGTGACCGCTGTTTCCAGGTGACCGCTGTTTCAAGGTGACTGATGTGTTCAGGTGACCACTGTTTCAAGGTGACCGCTGGTTCAAGGTGACTGATGTGTCCAGGTGACTGCTGTTTCAAGGTGACCGATGTGTCCAGGTGACCGCTGTTTCAAGGTGACCGCTGTGTCCAGGTGACCGCTGTTTCAAGGTGACTGATGTGTCCAGGTGACTGCTGTGTCCAGGTGACCGCTGTTTCCAGGTGACCGCTGTTTCAAGGTGACTGATGTGTTCAGGTGACCGCTGTTTCAAGGTGACTGATGTGTCCAGGTGACCGCTGTTTCAAGGTGACTGATGTTTCCAGGTGACTGCTGTGTCCAGGTGACCGCTGTTTCCAGGTGACCGCTGTTTCAAGGTGACTGATGTGTCCAGGTGACTGTTGTTTCAAGGTGACCGCTGTGTCCAGGTGACCGCTGTGTCCAGGTGACCGCTGTTTCCAGGTGACTCTGTTTCAAGGTGACCGCTGTGTCCAGGTGACCGCTGTTTCCAGATGACTGCTGTTTCCAGGTGACTGATGTGTCCAGGTGACCGCTGTGTCCAGGTGACCGCTGTGTCCAGGTGACTGATGTGTCCAGGTGACCACTGTTTCAAGGTGACTGCTGTTTCAAGGTGACCGCTGTTTCAAGGTGACCGCTGTGTCCAGGTGACCGCTGTTTCCAGGTGACCGCTGTTTCCAGGTGACTGCTGTTTCAAGGTGACTGATGTGTCCAGGTGACCGCTGTGTCCAGGTGACTGCTGTTTCAAGGTGACTGATGTGTCCAGGTGACCGCTGTGTCCAGGTGACTGCTGTTTCAAGGTGACTGATGTGTCCAGGTGACCGCTGTGTCCAGGTGACCGCTGTTTCAAGGTGACCGCTGTGTCCAGGTGACCGCTGTGTCCAGGTGACCGCTGTGTCCAGGTGACCGCTGTGTCCAGGTGACCGCTGTGTCCAGGTGACTGATGTGTCCAGGTGACCGCTGTGTCCAGGTGACCGCTGTGTCCAGGTGACCGCTGTTTCCAGGTGACTGCTGTTTCAAGGTGACTGATGTGTCAAGGTGACTGCTGTTTCCAGGTGACTGCTGTTTCAAGGTGACCGCTGTGTCCAGGTGACCGCTGTGTCCAGGTGACTGATGTGTCCAGGTGACCGCTGTTTCAAGGTGACCGCTGTTTCAAGGTGACCGCTGTTTCAAGGTGACCGCTGTTTCCAGGTGACTGCTGTTTCCAGGTGACTGCTGTTTCAAGGTGACTGATGTGTCCAGGTGACCGCTGTTTCCAGGTGACTGCTGTTTCAAGGTGACCGCTGTTTCCAGGTGACTGCTGTGTCCAGGTGACTGCTGTGTCCAGGTGACTGCTGTGTCCAGGTGACTGATGTGTCCAGGTGACCGCTGTGTCCAGGTGACTGATGTGTCAAGGTGACTGATGTGTCCAGGTGACCGCTGTGTCCAGGTGACCGCTGTGTCCAGGTGACCGCTGTTTCCAGGTGACTGCTGTTTCAAGGTGACTGATGTGTCAAGGTGACCGCTGTTTCCAGGTGACTGCTGTTTCAAGGTGACCGCTGTGTCCAGGTGACCGCTGTGTCCAGGTGACTGATGTGTCCAGGTGACCGCTGTTTCAAGGTGACCGCTGTTTCAAGGTGACCGCTGTTTCAAGGTGACCGCTGTTTCCAGGTGACCGCTGTTTCCAGGTGACTGCTGTTTCAAGGTGACTGATGTGTCCAGGTGACCGCTGTTTCCAGGTGACTGCTGTTTCAAGGTGACCGCTGTTTCCAGGTGACTGCTGTGTCCAGGTGACTGCTGTGTCCAGGTGACTGCTGTGTCCAGGTGACTGCTGTTTCAAGGTGACTGATGTGTCCAGGTGACCGCTGTGTCCAGGTGACCGCTGTTTCAAGGTGACCACTGTGTCCAGGTGACCGCTGTGTCCAGGTGACCGCTGTGTCCAGGTGACTGCTGTGTCCAGGTGACCATTTGACTGTAGTCTAACTTACTTATGGAATAGGCAACATATTCGTCAATGTGAACAATGATGCCAAAATCGTTATAATCGTTAAAATAGTTTGATCAATTTCGGCCCAAAAATGCCAAACAAAGATTCTCAATCCTGGATAAAGTTGCCAATATTGACACTTAATCATGGAAACATTTGTCACCAAGAAACATATCCTCAGATACCATGTATTCCGTGAGTATGACAGTGTTACATGACTCACCCTTGACGAGTTGTCAGGCCAGTAACTATATATCTGTCATGCCAGTAACTATATCTGTTAGGCCAGTAACTTATATGTTATATTTTGGGTTTTACGCCTGCATCAGTACCATTTTGGGCTATATCGCCGGCGGGCAGTTTTACCTAACAACACCTTTCCTGGGCAGGCTCCAACGGTTAACCAGTACTTGGGTGCACCAACCTCCGTAAGAAACTGCCAACTTTTTCATATAAATGAGACACGGCCAGAGCAGGGCTCGAACCTGTGACCATCAGTGATGATAGGTTACAGTGGTATACAAGTCAGCGACCTTAACCACTCGACCACGGAGGCGGACAAGGCCAGTAACTAGAGATCTGTCAGGCTGGTAACTTGATATATGTAGCTGTTCATGATGTTATTTGAGCAATTAGTTTAGGCAGGTGAGGTGTTGCCAGGGGCATAGCTAGGCCCAGTGTAATGTATACGCAAAGTCTTATAGGAGGGTCCAGGGGCATGGTCCCCCAGGCAAAATGCTTTCTCTTTGAACGTCTATTGAGCAATCTGGAGCCATTTTCCACCAAACATTAGGTTGAGTGTGCATGAAAGGTGTCATGTTACTCAGCAAATGAACTAACCAATCAAAGGGCCATAACTCTGTGAAAAATTAATAGAGCGAAATGCGAAGATGATCATGCGGAACTAGGTTCGGTACTGATCATTATGCGTAAGTGTCATTGAAATCTGGCCACGTATTTCGCACAAGTGATCTGGACAAACTGTATTCTTCACAAATCAACAAAGGGCAATAACTGTGTGTGAAAAATGAACTTCACAAATCATCAAAGGGCAATAACTGTGTGAAAAATGAACTTCACAAATCATCAACGGGCAATAACTGTGTGTGAAAAATGAACTTCACAAATCATCAAAGGGCAATAACTGTGTGTGAAAAATGAACTTCACAAATCATCAAAGGGCAATAACTGTGTGTGAAAAATGAACTTCACAAATCATCAAAGGGCAATAACTGTGTGTGAAAAATGAACTTCACAAATCATCAAAGGGCAATAACTGTGTGTGAAAAATGAACTTCACAAATCATCAAAGGGCAATAACTGTGTGTGAAAAATGAACAGAGTGGAACACTAAAGATGAGTAGAGTTGTTTAAAGGCCTGCAGGTTGACCTATATTTGACCGTAAACACACAAGGAATAGCGGTACAAATCTGATGGTCGACGCACTAAACACACGAGGAATAGCGGTACAAATCTGACGGTCGACGCACATCGTATTTGCCACATGCGAGGCCCTGCATGGTATACATCTAATACATGAGCACCACTTATATCTATTATGACCCACGTACATATCAGAGGTTATAAATTGCTGAAATTGAAGTTCTGTATTTTTATAGTACTTACAACTGGTATAAACAATTCAACTCCACTTATGGCCCAAATAAGGCTGGTTGCGCGGGTTAGGCAGCCAGTTCCTGCATTGCTGTACCACACATTCAGGCATCAGTTCCCTCTTATGCCAAGTACAGTCTCCTCTTCTAGCCGCTACTTTTCTCTCTATATATCTGACATCTTTCCATGCGCCACAATTATATAGCATTGCCCAAAACCTCCTGTATAGAAGCTTTCTCTCATGTGAATTTAGATTATGCGGTGGACGATTATTAGCAGGCCACCAACGTTGTTTGTTCTGTTCATTTATTATGCAAGGGGAACACAAGCACAGTGGACACTCAGCAACACCTTCAGCATGCTGAGGCATAGGGGGAGGTACGTAAGCAGCCTCTTCAACGGGCATGGCGGTGGCTGTTTCTTCTATTTCCATCTCTACGTCCCAGTTCTTATTTTGCAAGAAAGTCAGCAATTCTTTTCTCTGCTCATCAGTTACATACATTGTTATTTTACTCAATGGCATCTTGTAGAAATCGGCAGAATATGTGTAATACTCGTATGTTCAAGAGATTATAATTATAATATTATACATGTACTCATAGCATTCACTGTGATTATTATGTAGCATCAATATCGGTAAACACACACTGACACAGAGAAATATTTAAAATATAACAGAAAACTTGCGAATAATACTGTAGATATATAATTAAATGAAGTATGAAGGTTACCATATAACGAATTGAATTGAATTGAATATACATGCATACAAATTATCAGTCTCACTGATTACGCTACGGCTGATGAGGCACCTACATAACATGTAATCTATGTCCCTGGGCTGATCTGGATTATGTAGTTTGAATACTCATAACTATCAATTTTCTTTACAATCAATAATATACGTTTACTTAAATTGTCAGGGCCTCATTTTGACTAATTCTCAGCTCACAGAGTGATCGTGCATATTAACCGTTAGAAAATACCTACATACGCCAAATTATACTGAATGTACTGCTACATTGTTGATACAAGCCACTAATCACATGGAACAGGTAGTAAAGTATAAATCTTTACAATTGGACGGGGTCAAACTGCAGGCCTTTAACTGATGAAACTACAGACTACTATGGTTTCTACTCACTCTGTTGAATCCTGTCTTAAGCAGTGGCAAAATGGAAGCTTCATCTTTGTCTGTTTGAGAGCTGAAGAAAAAACACAATAGCATAACAAATTAAGCTTTCAATGGAAGTCATAATAGCACAGTGGTAGCATGTTCGCTTCAGGTGCGAACGGACCGGAGTTCGAGCCTCCACTGGAGCCGTTACAATTGTGCTCTTAGGCAAGGCATTTAAATTCCACATTGCCTCTTCTCTCTCACTTATGGCGATGGATTTCATCATGAATGAGGTCTCGAGAGCTATAAGAACTTGTTTCGCATTCAAGCTAAAACAAATTTGTATAAACTAATTAAGCTTTCAATATATCTAATCAACCGTTAGCATGGATCCTTGGCATTATCATGGTGTTTGTGACAGCCCTTAGCATGGATCCTTGGCATTATCATGGTGTTTGTGACAGCCCTTAGCATGGCTCCTTGGCATTACCATGGTGTTTGTGACAGCCATTAGCATGGATCCTTGGCATTACCATGGTGTTTGTGACAGCCCTTAGCATGGATACTTGGCATTACCATGGTGTTTGTGACAGCCCTTAGCATGGATCCTTGGCATTATCATGGTGTTTGTGACAGCCCTTAGCATGGATCCTTGGCATTATCATGGTCTTTGTGACAGCCCTTAGCATGGATCCTTGGCATTACCATGGTGTTTGTGACAGCCCTTATCATGGCTCCTTGGCATTACCATGGTGTTTGTGACAGCCCTTAGCAAGGCTCCTTGGCATTATCATGGTGTTTGTGACAGCCTTTAGCATGGCTCCTTGGCATTACCATGGTGTTTGTGAACAGCCCTTAGCATAGCTCCTTGGCATTATCATGGTCCTTGACAGCCCTTAGCATGGCTCCTTGGCATTATCATGGTGTTTATGACAGTCCTTAGCATGACTCTTGGCATTATCATGGTGTTTGACAGCCCTTAGCATGGCTCCTTGCATAATCATGGCGTTTGAGCCCTTAGCATGGCTCCTTGGCATTATCATGGCGTTTGACAGCCCTTATCATGGCTCCTTGGCATTATCATGGTGTTTTAGCATGGCTCCTTGGCATTATCATGGTGTTTTAGCATGGCTCCTTGGTCATGGTTTGACAGCCCTTAGCATGGCTCCTTGGCATTATCATGGTGTTTGACAGCCCTTAGCATGGCTCCTTGGCATTATCATGGTGTTTGACAGCCCTTAGCATGGCTCCTTGGCATTATCATGGTGTTTGACAGCCCTTAGCATGGCTCCTTGGAATTATAATGGTGTTTGACAGCCCGTAGCATTCTTGGCATTATCATGGTGCTTGACAGCCACTTAGCATGGCTCCTTGGCATTATCATGGTGTTTGACAGCCTTAGCATGGCTCCTTGGCATTATCATGGTGTTTGACAGCCCTTAGCATGGCTCCTTGGCATTATCATGGTGCTTGACAGCCTGTAGCATGGCTCTTTGGCATTATCATGGTGTTTGACAGCCCTTAGCATGGCTCCTTGGCATTATCCTGGTGTTTGTGACATCCCTTAGCATGGCTCCTTGGCATTATCATGGTGTTTGACAGCCCTTAGCATGGCTCCTTGGCATTATCATGGTGTTTGTGACATCCCTTAGCATGGCTCCTTGGCATTATCATGGTGTTTGAAACAACATCATGTAACAGCTTCACAAAAGTTAAGCTTTTCAAAAGGATAATCAGCCAATTAACAGGATACCTTGGCATAATATTGAAAGAGTATGAATTAGCAACAAGTTAACCTTTTGCACGCTAGTGGTAGATACAATCTCTTTTGCAAAACAGCATAGAGCCAAATCAGACGGCGTAGCATGTTCCGTCAGGCTCTATGCTGTTTGCTATTCGGATAGTGGTGTTAAACACTTGGCTGAATAGCAAACAACATAGATCCTTATCAGATGTGGCATGGCGCCGCGGATGATCTGGATCTATGTTGTTTGCAAATGTGATTTTATTTACTCAGAATGCAAAGGGTTAAGTATTCCAAAGTAATAATCTGAGCCGTAGCGTGGTTTCTTGGCATTACAGTCAAACCTGTGTTAGTGGTCACCTCCATTAAGCAGCCAACCTGTATTAAGCAGCCAATTTCCAGATTCCAAATCAGTTGTTTTATCATACATTTGACCTCTATTAAGCAGCCACCTGTGCTAAACAGCCACTTTCTTTGACTCCCTTGGCTGGCTGCTTAACACAGGTTTGACTGTACATGTATTACTGAGCTGAAAACAACTCCCTAGATTGCCCTTGGCTCTGTGGGAGCCGAGGTATTATTGGACTGTTACATACCTAGCTTAACCCTTTCAACACTACAGATCTCTAAATAGGCTTACAAAAAGTGTAGATCCAGATGAGCCGGCTCGTGACGAGCCGTCTCATCAGGATCTGCACTTTTTTCAAGTAATATAACTATTTTTAGAGAAAAAAAATACCCATTTTGATAAATGAACTGATCCAAATGTAATTTTGTTATTAATTTATTGGTCTAAAAATATCATGGACCAGTCCATGTGAGTTACTTGGTGTTGAATGGGTTAAGAATTTAACAGAATGTTACCTCCTTAGATTTACCAGCTCTGTGGGTGTCAGATTTGCAATTAACTGGTATGTAATACACAAACTTACTGTTTCTTGGTAACAGCCACTAACACACTGTGTTGTTCGCTGGTTTTCGTTGCTCGTATTGATCTGTAATAAAACAATGAAACTCTAAGGAGCAGATGATGTGTTTAGTAATGTTTGGAAGATTTCCTCACAAATTTGCAAAATTACTACAGTAAATGCTCAGCAAGAAGTCGTCCAAATTCACATAAAAACAAGTTTATCCTATAAAAAAAAAACACATCGCTTACGTCAATATCGCCTACGTCATTTGATAAAATATACAAATACATGTTGATGTATAGATGCACAAAGAGATTTCAAAGGTCATATGGTGAATTTCCAGTAATTATTGGAGTAGGTGGACCTGCACACGGGTAGAACCACTGATCTACCACAAGCCAACTGGATAGCTTCCTCACATGAAATAATTCGACACCTACAGTGGGATTCCAACCTACAGACATGAGATGCAAGTGATCTGAAGACGAAAGTAGCCATGGACCTGCACAGGGGTAGAACCACTGATCTACCACAAGCCAACTGGATAGCTTCCTCACATGAAATAATTCGACACCCACAGTGGGATTCCAACCTACAGACATGAGATGCAAGTGATCTGAAGATGAAAGTAGCCATGGAGGTAAAAATCAAGTAATTAATTGATAAACAGCCTAATTACAATGGGGTTATGGGATTTACTGTGTACGAGTATGTAGATTGGTTTGTGCACAGACACAACCGTGAATAAGCCCTTGTGAATAAGCCCTCGTTAGTTGTACAATCATATATTCATTACAAAGATTTATCCTGATTGAGCCAATGTTACATCTGTATTCACCTTCCTATCTTCTTGTCTATTCTTTCTAACGCTGACATCGGTTTGTTATAATTACCAATTCATTGAGATAAAAAAACATTTCAGCATATGGAAGAATAATATGGCAGATAACTCTGGGGATTATGATAATAAAGTACAGCTAAACATATCCGGCACATCTACTGATTCATCTAGAGACAATTGTATGATTTTATTTGAATTGAAGAATTAAAGTCGCACCAGCTTAATAACCCATTACCGTTCAAACAGTATTTGCAAAGAACATAGAGCCAGATCAGCCACCATGGAATGTGCCATGTGGTCAGGCTCTATGCTGTTTGCTATTCAGATGATCTTGCTAAGACACTTGGCTATGTAGCAAACAACATAGATCCTGATCAGCATGCAGCATCATGCTGCGGCTGATCTGGATCTATGTTGTTTGCAAAAGCCTTTTAAATGTATCCAGAATGAAATGGGTTAGGCCATTCCAGATCTTATTGGTAGAAGAAGTGCCACACCGAGCACCACCAACCTTCCACATGTGCCACACCGAGCACCGCCAACCCTCCACAAGTGCCACACCGAGCACCACCAACCCTCCACAAGTGCCACACCGAGCACCACCAACCTTCAACAAGTGTCACACCGAGCACTGCCAACCTTCCACACCGAGCACCACCAACCTTCCACACCGAGCACCGCCAACCTTCCACAAGTACCACACCGAGCACCGCCAACCTTCCAAAAGTGCCACACCGAGCACTGCCAACCTTCCACAAGTGCCACACCGAGCACCACCAACCTTCCACAAGTGCCACACTGAGCACTGCCAACCTTCCACAAGTGCCACACCGAGCACCACCAACCTTCCACAAGTGCCACACCGAGCACCACCAACCTTCCACAAGTGCCCACCGAGCACTGCCAACCTTCCACAAGTGCCACACCAAGCACCACAATCTTCCACACCGAGCACCACCAACCTTCCACATGTGCCACACTGAGCACCACCAACCTTCCACACCGAGCACCACCAACCTTCCACACCGAGCACCACCAACCTTCCACATGTGCCACACCGAGCCACCAACCTTCCACACCGAGCACCACCAACCTTCCACAAGTGCCACACCGAGCACCGCCAACCTTCCACAAGTGCCACACCGAGCACCACCAACCTTCCACACTGAGCACCACCAACCTTCCACATGTGCCACACCGAGCACTGCCAACCTTCCACAAGTGCCACACCGAGCACCACCAACCTTCCACAAGTGCCACACCGAGCACCGCCAACCTTCCACAAGTGCCACACCGAGCACCGGCAACCTTCCACAAGTGCCACACCGAGCACCGCCAACCTTCCACAAGTGCCACATCGAGCACCACCACCTTCCACAAGTGCCACACCGAGCACCGCCAACCTTGCACAAGTGCCACACCGAGCACCACCAACCTTCCACAAGTGCCACACCGAGCACCGCCAACCTTCCACAAGTGCCACACCGAGCACCACCAACCTTGCACAAGTGCCACACCGAGCACCACCAACCTTCCACAAGTGCCACACCGAGCACCGCCAACCTTCCACACCGAGCACCACCAACCTTGCACAAGTGCCACACCGAGCACCACCAACCTTCCACAAGTGCCACACCGAGCACTGCCAACCTTCCACAAGTGCCACACCGAGCACCACCAACCTTCCACAAGTGCCACACCGAGCACTGCCAACCTTCCACAAGTGCCACACCGAGCACCACCAATCTTCCACACCGAGCACCACCAACCTTCCACAAGTGAGCTGGATAGCTTACTCGCTTGAAAAGAATTTGAGATCCCAGTAGGATTTGAACCTACAGCGGTGAGTAGTCGGGCAAGTGATTTTAAATCAACAACTATACTTAAACGCAATAGAAACGCAACCATATACTTAAGAATATTTAATAATCAACATTGAATTTCAACGCATATTGTTATTAATTTCATTAAGCCAGCCTATGTATGCACTAGACAATCACCTAAAATAATCCATTTCTCACAGTTTCATGTAATAATTTGCAGCTAAAGTTTATCGCTAGAAAAATATTTGCAATATAGAAAATAAAATGCTAAAATGTTGCATTTTCAGGGTCCATTTAAGGATGCAATCGCGCGCTTTTTCACTTCTCCCAAAAATTCTGACCTAGGTCAGAATTTTTGGGAGAAGTGAGAAAGCGCGCGATTGCATCCTTAAATGGTGTTATTTAATACATTTCTACAAAATATGGTTAAAATGCACAGTATGACAGCATGACCATTAAATACCACCTTTGAATAGAAGGAGTGCTTTATAATGGGCCAGTGTATGTACTGGACAGAATTTTGTATGGAAATTGTAAAAACTATTTTTTTAGGGAGAAGTGGGGCTCCCAGAGGGCGTAGTCAAGGTCCATTGGGGGGGTCGGCTATTACGCCCACATCACCCTCTAGAATGATCCCCTTGGAATGAATGAACAAACCGCAATAAATCAATAAATTTAATTCAACATTTCGTCCATGTTGAACTTCTTCAAGAATAATAAAAAAAAACATTTATGATGTCATAATTGTGATGTGTTGTCATTGACATCAAATGATGCAAAAATGCTTGCCATACTTTATGCATGCCAACAGGACCCTTATGGATGCTCGATCTGTACTAATAAGAAAAAGTACATTTATAAATAATTGACAAAGAACTGCTCAGTTGTTTAGCTGAATAATTTATTATTTTTAAAATGGAAGTACTAGACAGTGATCATGATCTATAATTATCGTTTGCTGGCAATATCTGCATGTGCAAAGCGTGCTGTGGAATCGGTGATGAGGAAAACTGATCTAGTTAGTGCTGAGCGTCACACACGATTCTACTTAATACCATTCTATATCTCATATCACCCATTGTTCGATTTATTTCCATCATTGACATATGTACTCGTTGCTATGGTAACCACCTCGCCATAAATGGACTGCCTGCTTTAGAGATGAAAATGAGGTGTTTTTTTTGCTGTCAATTAACTGCTTTTTGCCACATTTTGTTACAATTCAATAACCCGGAGCTAAGAGAGGAACATGGTGTACATCATTTCTCCTAGAGATGGCAGGAAAAGGTCAAAATACAATATTTCATTATCTATTTGTTCTAAGTGGGGCTGGATGCCAGAAGTCAGAAAGAGAAGATGGCAACAGTATTCCGAAATACTTCTCATTAACATTATGTTTGTGTCTCTTGTGAGGGTTTGAGAATAGAAGTTGTTGGGCTGGGGGAGGGGCGGTGGGCTTATATATATATATTTATTAGGGATGGCAACGAATGTTCGAATATTCGAATATTCGTTCGAAAGTCCGAATATTCGAATATTAAAACCATATTCGAATATTAACCCTTTCAACCCCACAGGCCTCTAAATAGGCTTATGAAAAGTATAGATCCAGATGAGCCGGCTCGTAACGAGCCATCTCATCAGGATCTGCACTTTTTTTCCAGTAATAATTATTACTATTTTTAGATAAAATTACCCATTTTGATAAATGAACTGGTCCAAATGTAATTTTCTTATTAATTTATTGGTCTAAAAATAGCATGCACCAGTCCATGTCAGTTACTTGGGGTTGAAAGGGTTAAAAACAAAATTCAAATCAAATTTTAATCAATTGCAGTTAAATCAGAACTTAAAAGGATATATATGTTTGTTTAAATTTCAATCAATTAAGTTTCGAAAACAAAGATTGACCCAATGCGTGCCCGAAGGTGCGAAATGTCATCGCGATTTGGCTCCAAATAACAAAGGATGGTGATGACATGTTGTTCACACCTTACAGGGGTCACTAATTGATTAATGCAGTCTATTTGACGGGACACAAACTGAGAAGCATTTGTTTTACAGGTTCTAACTGTAGTGGAAATCGAAAGTTGGAGAAATTTGCGAATATTCGAATATTTGTTCGGAATATCACAATCATCATCGTTGCCATCCCTAATATTTATCCTACCTTCATGCGAAATAACGTACAAAAACGGCCTGCCTAATAAATTTTGCTTTATTAGTCAGTGCCTAATAAAGCTTTCGTGATGGACTACTTTTATGACCCAGAAAGACCCAGTAAATAAACAAAGCGTCTGTCGTCACATTGTGTTGTCTGCTGAGTTTGGAAAATGTCCCAAGAAGAAAGTTGTGTACAGGCAAACTTTCAGGTTGTTTGGGATGAATTAACAGCACTCGATGAGACCCCTCTGGAAACTACTGTTGTCAGAGAAATGTCATTTATCTATAAATAGAAATATCAATGCGCAACATATTACCAAGTGCGTAGCAAGTTTGTAAGCTGTCATGGCTAGTTTGTTTGTTTTTGTGTCGGGTGCACATTCAGAATGTAGGATCCTCGCCGTGTATTTTTTCTCCGACTCGCCTAATAAATTAAAATTTATAAGACAGTAACCTAATATTCTCTATATATATATATATATATATATAATATATATATTCCTTATTGCGACCTGCTTCCCTTCTTTTCCATAAATACAACTGCCAGCCTTTCTCCCCATCCTGGTACTCGGCACAGCATAGTGGTTAAGACACCGTATTGAACGATGTGGAGATGGGGAACCGAATTTGTTATCTAATTAACCCTTTCAACACCACAGACCTCTAAATTGGCTTACAAAAAAGTGTAGATCCTGATGAGCCGGCTCGTGACGAGCCGTCTCATCAGGATCTGCACTTTTTTCAAGTAATATAACTATTTTTAGAAAAAAAATTACCCATTTTGATAAATGAACTGATCCAAATGTAATTTTGTTATTAATTTATTGGTCTAAAAATATCATGGACCAGTCCATGTCAGTTTAGGGGTTGAATGGGTTAATTAGGAGCACACGGATCGAAATCGTTGATTGTTGTGTTATATTTACATATGTCAATAATAAGTAACGCAGACATTGGGTAGATACTGAAGATCTGCCTATAACCAGATATAACAGGTTCTTGTGAGATTATTATTATTCATAAAAGTATCAATTAGTTTGCCGGTCTGGATCTGTAGTCCAATGGTAACACGCTGGACTGATAATCCAGGGATCGCAGGTTTGATCCCCCGTCTGACCCTAATAAAATTAACAGTCTTTCAGATGGGACTTTAAAACAGAGGTCTTGTATCGGTGCTGTACACGGTGCACGTAAAAGAACCAGAGGAGACTCTGGAATGGGTCTCTTTCTGTACCATTCTGTCTGCACTATCCTCCAAAAATCTAAAATGACTAATCTCTTCAGGAG
Source organism: Archivesica marissinica (assembly GCA_014843695.1). Lineage (NCBI taxonomy): Eukaryota > Metazoa > Mollusca > Bivalvia > Venerida > Vesicomyidae > Archivesica > Archivesica marissinica. The sequence goes on along the minus strand of CM026399.1, from coordinate 19,471,917 downwards.
GCGTCAATCATATGGGCAACAGGTAGCGACGATAAATAAACGTAAAACACACACTGGTCCACTATAGTTATACTAGTTAAATATGCACAGGAATTATATAGTTGTATCTACCATATATATATATATTTCGGGTTTTTTTACGCCTGCATCAGCACCATTTTGGGCTATATCGCCGGCGGGCAGTTTATCTAACAACACCTTTCCTGGGCAGCGGTTAACCAGTACTTGGGTGCACCAACCTCCGTATGAAACTGCCAATTTTTCATATAAATGAGACACGGCCTGAGTGGGGCTCGAACCTGTGACCATCAGTGATGATAGGTTACAGTGGTATACAAGTCAGCGACCATAACCACTCGACCACGGAGGCGGAGTTATATCTACCAACTGACGAGGCAGCAGAAAATGCCTAAAGAGAATTATAATTTTGATGACGAGTGGCATTGTGGAGCTTCAGTGGTGAAATGCATAATTTTTATGGTGTCTGCCGCATAATCGAGAGGTTGTGAGTTCGATAGCTGCCAGAACAACGGCGGTGATGTTACTTAGGCAAGCCTCTTAAAACCACATTCTCTCAGTCTCTATCACCATGGTGATTAACCCATTCAACACCAACTGACATGGACTGGTGCATGATATTTTTAGACCAATAAATTAATAAAAAAATTACATTTGGACCAGTCCATTTATTAAAATGGGTAAATTTTGTCTAAAAATAGTAATATTACTGGCAAAAGGTGCAAATCCTGATGAGACGGCTCATCATGAGCCGGCTCATCTGGATCTACACTTTTTGTAAGCCTACATAGAGGTCTGTAGTGTTGAAAGGGTTAAGAATGAGGCCTCGAGAATGATCAATTTAATGCTTTAAAAACTTGTTTCGCAATTGAGCTAAAATTAAATTTACATACAGAATGGCATGTTGATAACTGATGATAGTTATTCTATTGCATGATAAGGATTGCACATCAATCCCTGTACTTCCTGTATCAATGCGTATACTTCCTGTATCAATGTGTGTACTTCCTGTATCAATGTGTGTACTTCCTGTATCAATGTGTGTACTTCTATATCAATGTGTGTACTTCTGTATCAATGTGTGTACTTCCTGTATCAATGTGTGTACTTCCTGTATCAATGTGTGTACTTCTGTATCAATGTGTGTACTTCCTGTATCAATGCGTGTACTTCCTGTATCAATGTGTGTACTTCCTGTATCAATGTATGTACTTCCTGTATCAATCCATGTACTTCCTGTATCAATGCGTATGCTTCCTGTATCATTGTGTGTACTTCCTGTAACAATGTGTGTACTTCCTGTATCAATATGTATACTTCCTGTATCAATGTGTGTACTTCCTATATCAATGTGTGTACTTCTGTATCAATGTGTGTACTTCTGTATCAATGTGTGTACTTCCTGTATCAATGTGTGTACTTCTGTATCAATGTGTGTACTTCCTGTATCAATCTGTGTACTTCCTGTATCAATATGTGTACTTCCTGTATCAATATGTGTACTTCCTGTATCAATGTGTGTACTTCCTGTATCAATGTGTGTACTTCCTGTATCAATATGTGTACTTCCTGTATCAATGTGTATACTTCCTGTATCAATGTGTGTACTTCCTGTATAAATGTGTGTACTTCTGTATCAGTGTGTGTACTTCCTGTATCAATGTGTGTACTTCCTGTAACAATGTGTGTACTTCTGTATCAATGTGTGTACTTCCTGTATCAATGCGTGTAGTTCCTGTATCAATGCGTGTACTTCCTGTATCAATGTGTGTACTTCTGTATCAATGCACATACTTCCGGCCTATTTGTGAACATTCTATTGTTCATTAACCTTATTTACACCAGCCAGAAATATACATGCTTACACTTGCTGTACTTCACCACAGTGAATTTCCCAGAATTGTTATACGACTTCCTTTGGTGGCGCATATTGATTTTTCCTGTCATTTAGATCGCATTCCGTCAAAATCATGATAATTCTGGTGGAATCAACAGCAACCAAATATAGCCAATCTAAATTCCTCCATTTCCAACACAATTAGGCGGTAGTTTGTATATTAAAACTGACGACCTTATCCCTTTCCTTCATAGAGATTTAGGTTAATATACTATTATACATTGTATCTCCATACAAACGACAGCAGTTTAACCCTTTCCTTCGTAGAGATTTAGGTTAATATACTATTATAACTCCATACAAACGACAGCCATGTAACCCTTTCCTTCATAGAGATTTAGGTTAATATAATATTATATCTCCATACAAACGATAGCCATTTAACCCTTTCCTTCATAGAGATTTAGGTTAATATAATATATCTCCATACAAATGACAACCATTAACCCTTTCCTTCATAGAGATTTATGTTAATATACTATTATATCACCATATAAACGACAGCCATTTAACCCTTTCTTTCGTAGAGATTTAGGTTAATATACTATTATATCTCCATACAAACGACAGCCATGTAACCCTTTCCTTCATAGAGATTTAGGTTAATATACTATTATATCTCCATACAAATGACAGCCATTTAACCCTTTCCTTCATAGCGATTTAGGTTAATATACTATTATATCTCCATACAAATGACAGCCATTTAACCCTTTCCTTCATAGAGATTTATGTTAATATACTATTATAAGTCTCCATACAAACGACAGCCATTTAACCCTTTCCTTCATAGAGATTTAGGTTAATATACTATTATATCTCCATACAAATGACAGCCATTTAACCCTTTCCTTCATAGAGATTTAGGTTAATATACTATTATATCTCCATACAAACGACAGCTATTTAACCCTTTCCTTCATAGAGATTTAGGTTAATATAGTATTATATCTCCATATAAACGACAGCCATTTAACCCTTTCCTTCATAGAGTTTTAGGTTAATATAGTATTATATCTCCATATAAACGACAGCCATTTAACCCTTTCCTTCATAGAGATTTAGGTTAATATACTATTATATCTCCATACAAACGACAACCATTTAACCCTTTCCTGCATACAGATTTAGGTTAATATACTATTATATCTCCATACAAACGACAGCCATTTAGCTATCATGCAGTGGATAAGTAGTCACCATATCTATCCCACCTCCATAGATATTACTGGGACTACATGAGATTCTGGCCTTTATTATGAACATTGGTTTGGCTACTACATTGTCAATGTATGTTGTATTGGTAATGGCGTCAAGAGGTGCTTCTATGAGGGAAAGGGTTAATTGGCACAGGACCAGTTTGTCATTCATGAAGGGTGTACAAGATTAATTTGCACCAAATTTATTATCCTGGTAGTGTTAATGAATTTATCTCAGACCAAAGTGGGAAGTGCTGCTTAAGGCAGTTACATATTGTAATCTGATATGGCCAATTTATTGTTTAATAGTGTTTGTTGGGAGAAAGATTACAAATACAAAAGTAATGAGCAAAATGGTGTGGTAGTGTTTTACACCATTTATCAGTGGCATAGCTTCACACAGGCACTGTAGGCATAATGATAAGCCTACACATTTTCTTCAAATATGAAAATTTGAGAAAAATGCAATAAAAATATGAAGGGCATAAAACAAAAAGTTTAATGTGTTTTTTTAAATGGATCCATAATTACATTTTAGAAAATAAAGCGCTCCGACACTGAACATTTCTTCAACTTGCTCTGGACAAACATGCAATTTATATATATTGTCTGGTGTCCATTTTATGAACCCATCTTATATGTGAGTGCATGCAAAAACCCCAAGGTTTTCAGGACCAAAGTAGGGAGGGAGGGTCGTCTTATAGGCGAATATGGTCGGTATTGTACCTTTAAATTGTAAAAAGAAGATTTTCAGCACTGCAAAAATATGATCCTTCTATAAAAACATGCCTTGTGTAGTGTGTGTGTTTTACGTTTATTTATCGTCGCTACCGGTTGCCCATATGAGCGACGCCTCCTGAAGAGATTAGTCATTTTAGATTTTTGGAGGATAGTGCAATGATACAGACAGAGACCCATTCCAGAGTCTCCTCTGGTTCTTTTACGTGCACGGTGTAAAGCACCGACACGAGACCTCGGTTTAACATCTAATCTGAAACACTGTTAATTTTATTAGGGTCAGACGGGGATCGAACCTGCGATCCCTGGATTGTGTAGTGTGATAGACAGTACAAGATATATTCCTGCTTTATATATATTCCTGAGTGTCATAATTTCTAAAAAAAGTTGCTATCCAAAATCAGTATTACACACGTTTTACAGCAAAGAAATCCATTCTTTTTAACATTTTTAATGTACGTTGAATATAGTTGAAAAATATATACCGGTAATCTTATTTTGACTAAATTAGTCTTTTTTCCCCATTAGACTCTCTTCATATCTCCATTTATAAATAAATGAATGAATAAATGAATAATAGTGATAGTATTTTTTCATTCGTGAGTCTTCATTATAGTTCATATCTCCATTTCTCCGTAACAAATCATAAAAACAATGGAATGAACGTGCGTACATCACCCTTAGCATGTTATATCACAGGAACTTGAAATTTTATCCATAAGCCACCAAAGGTCTCATACCTCTATCCTAGGACACCCCCCTCTATCTTTTTTTTAATAGAGGGGGGTGTCCTAGGATAGAGGTACGAGACCTTTGGTGGCGTATGGATAAAATGTCAAGTTCCTGTGGTTATATTAACCCATTTAATTCTGGATACATTTAAAAGGCTTTTGCAAACAATATAGATCCAGATCAGCCACAGCGTAACACTGCATGCTGATCAGGATCTATATTGTTTGCTACATAGCCAAGTGTAATAGCAAGATCATCTGAATAGCAAACAGCATAGAGCCTGATCAGACGGCACGTTCAGTGGCTGCTGATCTGGCTCTATGTTCTTTGCAAATACTGTTTGAACGGTATCCAGAATCAAATGGGTTAATATTGCTGGCATGAAAAACGCGACACTCTCATAATAATGCAATTTCGCTTTTTTCAACAGGAATATATCTGATATTTGATAGTTTTGTCTGATTTCTAACCTGAACTATATGTGTAATCAATTGTTGTTGTTGTTGTTGTTTGATTTACGCATTCATCAGTACCATTTTGGGCTATATCGACGTCGGGCAGTTTACCTAACAACACCATTTCTGGGCAGGCTCCATCGGTTAACCAGTACTGGGTGCACCAACCTCCATAAAAAACTGCCAACTTTTTCATAGAAATAGATGCAGCCTGAGCAGGGGCTCGAACCAGTTACCATCAGTGATGATAGGTTACAGTGGTATACAAGTCAGCGACCATAACCACTTAACCGCAAAGGTGGACGGACTCGTGTGTAATCAATGTATATAACTATTAACCCATTCAACCCCAAGTAACTGACATGGACTGGTCCATGATATTTTGAGACCAATAAATTAATAAGAAAATTACCTTTGGACCAGTTCATTTTGCAAAATGGGTAATTTATCTAAAAATAGTAATAATTACTGGCAAAAAGTTCAGATCCTGATGTGACGGCTTGTTACGAGCCGGCTCATCTGGATCTACACTTTTTGTAAGTCTATTTAGAGGCCTGTAGTGTTGAAAGGGCTAAGATGGAAGTGCAACATTATTTGCATGTGTAATAAACTGGAAGACAGATATACCTCAATTTGTAACACAGTTGGAGCAGATTCACCTGTCTTTCTGAACTTTAATTTTATTCGCATACAACTTAAGATATTGAATTCAATTATAAGTGTTCCCAAATCTGTGTATAACGCAATTTACTGTTACTCGACATTTACTGGTTTCCAGCAATCGACTATACCAGGTGATTATTTGAGTGACCTCTTTCCTAAAAGACAGGTCAATCTATACTAAGTATACCTGCAAAGAGCCTCAGCATCAAAGGTTTTGTTATTTCTACAATCTATGATCACCACGTCCTGCTGCTTTCCCAGGAAGCACTCCAGAGCTGCCTCCGGGTTCTGGGAAATGCTACAGTTAAAACCCACTTTCTCTGCTGCAGAATACAATGCATCGCATTGGCTGTCCTCTCGTGCAAACACAAGCAATATCTGAAAAGGACAAAATCATGCAACAGTTATTAAGGAGCTCATTTCCAGGGTTTCCAGAACAAGAGAGCCAACATGGCCTAATATCGCTCACCTGAGGCATTCCAGAACAAGAGAGCCCAGATGGCCTAATATCGCTCACCTGAGTAAAACATTCCATTTATAGGATTGAACCTGGCAGAAAATTCTGAACTTCATTTAGATTAGAATATTTCAATGATTTTCCCATAAAAAGCTACATATATTTGGAAGCAAGTCAAAGTGCTATATAATGATTGTAATGTTTGGCCATAAGTCGACCGTTTTCTCATGCCCAAATGTGATGACAGTACTAGGTCGACTTATGGACGAGAAACAACTAAATAAAAAATGTTGAAAAAAAAAAGTTGAACATTTTTTGTGTGTGCAACTTTATTAATATCTGTTTGTTTTATTTGATTTATTATAACAATTTGCTTAAGACAATTATTTATTTACATTTTAAACGATAGAACAAATGATAATCAAACTTCATGTATTATTGTTGTGCATCAGTTTATTTTTTTTACGATTTGATATGGAATAAAGTCGTCCAGATATCTCAAATTTACCTCAGTTTCATTCAAAAATGAGAGAGAAATCATTGTCGTAATGAATGTTATAGTTCACAAAGTACCCTCGACTTATGGAAGGATTCAGCATAAAATCAGCATTTTCAAGTAAATATTTGAACCTCGACTTATGGCCGAGATCGACTTATGGCCGGGAATATACGGTATGCTTATGTTATTTTGTATTTGAATCAAATTACCCAATTGATTAATGCTGTTGTTTAAGCTGCATTGCACAACATTGAAGATATACATTGAATGGCGTAGCTATGTACCTTTGTTATAATTTAATATTGTGTATGTACATAATTTTATATGCTATAGTGATCAGGGGAGGGCATTAAGGAATTAGTTCAGAACTAATCAGGTCATCGTCTATAAATAAAGAAATCTATCTTCTATCTCCTAGACAGATCTGTAGTCTATAGTGGTAACACGCTGGACTGGTAATCCAGGGATCGCAGGTTCGATCCCCCGTCTGACCATAATAAAATTAACAGTCTTTCAGATGGGACGTTAAACCGAGGTCTCTTTACACCGTGCACGTAAAAGAACCAGAGGAGACTCTGGAATGGGTCTCTGTCTGTATCATTGCACTATCCTCCAAAAATCTAAAATGACTAATCTCTTCAGGAGGCGTCGCTCATATGGACAACCGGTAGGACGATAAGTAAACGTAAAACACACACTATCTCCTAATTAGGTAAATGTCAGGATCAAGGTCAACTAAGGTAAGTATTGTAATATACTTTACATGCCTCAATGTTTGGCCAATAATTACATTTATTACATAGATATGAATTTTAGCCCATTTGTTGCCATTATTTGCCGTTATATGCCTACCACAATACTGTCTACAACCCAGTGTTTTCCAGTCAGATATTATGTCTGCTGGTTTGATACGGTCACAAGCCAAATAAAAAAAAGCCGTATCAAAACAAGTTCCTTTTAAAAAATGCACGAGCACTCGGTGCTAGTTTGCTTACTTCCTGTAGCATCCCAGTGTGTCAAATTTGACAGATGATAGATGTTTGTAATTCAGTGGTAATATTTCAATCGTTTTCGTGTATCTAATGCAGTAATTGTGATTTATTCCTGATAAATGGATAATAGAGAGCACGATATTGATTGTTAAATATTCAAATTCATATCAAAGTATTAGAGACATTATTATGTGGCTAGTTTAATATCAGCCTAGGTATCGATACTTCTCTCTCAGGCTGATATCAAGTTACCGCAGGTCGATACCTGTACTAATATGAAACTAGACAAATTTATTTTGGCTCAATTGCGAAACAAGTTCTTACAACTTATATTAACCCATTCAACACCAAGTAACTCACATGGACTTGTCCATGATATTCATAAACCAATAAATGAATCAGAAAATCACATTTGGACAAGTTCATTTATCAAAATGGGTAATTATGTCTAAAAATAGTCATATCACTGGCAAAAAGTGCAGATCCTGATGAGACGGCTCGTCATGAGCCGGCTCATCTGGATCTACACTTTTTGTAAGCCTATTTAGAGGTCTGTGGTGTTAAGGGTTAATCACTCTCGAGACCTCATTCCTGATGAAATCCATCGCCATGAGGAAGAGAGAGAAGAGGCAATGTGGAATTTAAATCCCTTTATATGAAACTACCAACCTAATAACATCCAAGTATGTTTGTCCCTACAGCGATATTCAAACCTCAACATTTTTATATTTTTTGATGAATTTTGAAAACGTACACAAGGAACGATATTTGATCATTTTGCACATTTGCAGATAATATTCAAATCTTATAAAAAATTATAAGAAAAAAAATATAGCCATTAGGCCATAATAAAATAAATCCTAGATTTTCATCCAAATTTTTTTGAAAATGGGGGGGTGAAATTTTATTTTTTATTTTATATTTTCAGGATATCGATATTTATGCTGATAAAATGGTGTTTTGACAAGATTTTTTTTTTTTTTTTTTTTTTTCAAATAGTAATAAAAAAAATCGGGGCGGGCCCTAAAAACGGGGGCGGGCGGGGATGAAAATCTAGGAAATATTTTATTATGGCCTTAACATCTCTTTGTAGTTGTATATAATGTCAAGGAAGTCTGGAAAATTTCAGAAAATGTGCTGTATTGAGGTTGTGGATTCGGCGCGATATAGCCTGAACTGTGCTGATGCGCCGTTAAACCAAATAAAATAGAAATGAGGTTGTGGATAACATTGTTCATAGTCCTGTCCAATTAAATAGCAATATATATATATATATGGTTGGTTGTAAGCATCTTTATGATCCAGATGAAAATCTCGATGTTAAAAATTCTCCTGGAAGGTATTTTTTTTGCCCGACTCGTTGCTCATTGATGCTATTGCATGTATATACAGTCTACAACCGTTATGTCGATTTCCGTCGGACCCAACAAAATACTTCAACATAACCGAAGTTTGACTTAACCCTTTCCTTCATAGAGATTTAGGTTAATATACTATTATATATCTACATACAAACGACAGCCATTTAGCTATCATGTAGTGGATAAGTAGTCGCCATATCTATCCCAACTACATAGATATTACTGGGACTACATAGAGATTTAGGTTAATACAGTGGAACCTCTCTAAACCGGACATCTTCGGGACTGGATAAAAGGTCCGGTTTACAGAGGTTTCCGGTTTTCAGAGGTTTTTTATTGATGTGTTTTCAAAACTGCATATAACCTTTATAAAGTACATATGCCTTTATAGTTTATACTGTATTATTGATAAGAATTGATAAAATTCCGATTGCCTAATTAGGTTAATTTTATCCTCAAGGGACAGCTCAATTCTTCTACGTTTAGACGGCGGTTGTGACATGATTGAAACAAATATAAAGTGATGAAATATTTTTGAAAAACAGTTCTTTAAATATTATTTTGTAAAACAAATGGTCAAAAGTTGCGAAAATCATAATTATCTTGTGTGACTGGATTATATTGTGCAGGTGATCAAACGGTTGCATCAAACAATAAATTACGAAATTCACAAAATCCTTTATTCGTTATCAAACAAGTTTTATAACTGCCTATAGGATAGTAATCTACACGTGATTATAACATAATCCCCCCAGTTAGCTGACAAATTAACTGTACATGAGTGCTAATTGCAGTAGTCATCAATCAGCCTGACATCTTATAATCTTGCGCGATTATCACACGTTCATAGATCAAACGCGCAAACGAGATTGGAAAGTGTCAGCAGCGTGTCAATTTATGACGGAATACACAAACAAATTCAACACTTTTTAGTTTATTGATGAAGACCTATGTCGCCTAAAAGTTGTTCCGGTTTTGGGAGGTGAAATTACATCAAACTGTACCCAAATTATGCACATTTTTCGTCCGGTTTCCAGAGTTGAGAGGTTCCGGTTTTCAGAGTGATTTTATGTAAGAAGTAAAGAAGAAACAATTCGGGACTTTCAAAAACGTCCGGTTTTGGGAGTATTCCGATTTAGAGAGGGTCCGGTTTTGGGAGGTTCCACTGTATACTATTATATCTCCATACAAACGACAGCCATTTAGCTATCATGCAGTGGGTAAGTAGTCGCCATATCTATCCCAACTCCATAGATATTACTGGGACTACATAGAGATTTAGGTTAATATACTATTATATCTCCATACAAACGACAGCCATTTAGCTATCATGCAGTGGGTAAGTAGTCGCCATATCTATCCCAACTCCATAGATATTACTGGGACTAAATGAGATTCTGGTCTTTATTATGAACATTGGTTTGGCTACTACATAGTCAATGTATGTCGTATTGGTAATGGCGTCAAGAGGTGCTTCTATGAGGCAAAGGGTTAACAAAGTCCCGTTTCAGACACTATCATTGTACATATAAAATTGGCTCTGTTTATTTAGAATTTTATTAAGTAAAACTTTGGTTATGTCGAAGTTTGACTTAACAAAATTCGATATAAACAGAGCCAGTTTTTTATGTACAATGATAGTGTCTGAAACGGGACTTTGATCCGACCTCGAGATAACTGGAGAATTCAACATAACCGACTTTGACATAGTGGATGTAGACTGTAGTTCTAAAATCTTTGTTGTTACTTTTGGAAATTAAATAAACCATATTTGGTCTACATTTACAGTCTTAATAACTACCTGTATTGGCGACAGGCACCCTTTGATGTTTTGCATCAATGTATTTCTTGTTTAGATTTCTAGTAATTTTCAGCAGCAGAATTTAATTGTTGGCTCCTGTTCCAACGCTCTTTATGGAATAGTTTGGTATTTGTTCGGGTTTTACGCCTTCATCAGCAACATTTTGGGGTTTATCGCCAGCGGGAAGTTTACCTAACAACACCTTTCCTGGGCAGGCTCCAGCGGTTAACCAGTACTCGGTGCACCAACCTCCGTAAGAAACTGCCAACTTTTTCATATACTGAGTCAAAAAAGAAACGATACCTGGTGTTTATGTGTCTATAATTTCAACATTTATTAAGAAAATTCTTTGAAAATTCATAAGATGATAGTCCAACATGTTTGAAAGAGGAGCACATAAAGCATAATGAGCCTCCGAAACTGTCTGCTGCGTGATGATGTAATTCGTCGGACAGGGGTCTAATGGAGTTTTCACACAGACGTCAATACCGAGTATGGGCACCATTTGCGTCTCTCACTGCAATGCACTGCCGTCGCATCGAACGGAAGAGTGTCTGAATCTCTTGCTGGTCAATATGTGTCCACTCCTGACGCAAAACATCCCTCAGTTGGTTTAACGTTACCGGCTGACGTCGTCTGACGCGGCGGTCTAACGTATCCCACAAATGTTCTATGGGTGACAAGTCTGGTGACAAAGCAGGCCACGGCAGGGTTTCAATATTGTTCTGCTCCAATAATGTGGTGGAAATCCGAGCAGTATGACACCTGGCGTTGTCCTGTTGGAACAGTGTGACGTTTCTGTTGGCGTTAAAGAACGGCACAACAACTGGCGCAAGGATCTCATCACAGTACCGCTGGGCGTTTAGGTTCCCGTCCACCACTAACAGTTCAGTGCGACTGCCGAAGGTGATACCGCCCCACGCCATAACGCTTCCGCCCCCGAACAGATCGACCTGACGTACACATGCGTCGGCGTAACGTTCACCGCGTCTGCGATATACCCGCTCTCTGCCATCCGCTCGACGCAAACAGAACCGCGATTCATCGCTAAACATCACCGAATTCCACTGTAACCGAGTCCAGCGAGCACGTTCCGTCGTCCATTCCCGCCGTACGTCACGGTGACGTCGTGTCAGGATGGGTCCAACGTATGGCCGATAGGCACGAATGCCACGTTCACCGAGCCGGTTCCTGACTGTTTGTGCACTGATGCGATTGTTGGTCATCCCAGGAGTAACGGCAGCTGTGTGCGTAGCAGGTAGGAACCGGTCACGTAAATGTGACGTCCGAATGTGACGGTCCTGTTCACGCGTCGTCACACGTGGTCGACCAGATCTTGGACGGTCGTCCACCGATCCATGTGTTCGATAACGTCGAAGTAGACGTGTTATCGTGATCCGCGTAACCCCGAGTCGATTTGCGACGTCACGCTGACGTAAACCGCCGTCAATCATGCCAATGGCACGCATTCTCTGATTGCGGTTTAGCCTAGGCATTTTGTTAGAGGTAACAATGGGTATGTAAGGTGTTTTTCCTCGATGATAATGCAATACCAGTACAATAAACCGGTTTTCCGATTTGTACATGTGTAGGAAGTTGTCTTTGTTGAGGAGCACGTGCAAATCGGAAATTCGGCGTTCTAGGATTATCGGGTGTTTATTTACCTGTGTTTATGGTTGGCTGACGTTGCAATAAGATACCCGGTACTGATACGTAATAATATATTAAACCTTTCTGTGGTTTTATCCATTTTACGTCATTTTTAGTTTGGTATTGTTTCTTTTTTGACTCAGTATATAAACACACACAGTCTGAGCGAGGCTCGAACCAGTGACAATCAGTGATGATAGATTACAGTGATATACAAGTCAGCGACCATAACCACTCCACCACGGAGGTGGTCCTCTATATGGAATATGATTTATATTCGAGACCCACTATGTTGTATATGGCTCACATACTTTATATTGACTTACAGTAAGTAAAGTTCATTTGATATTTTGCAATGTCGCACTACTAAGTTTGACCAAATAGTGAGCCTAGGGTCAATTATCCTAGGGTCATAATTGACCCCCGACGAAATTATGATGGGGGGGGGGAGGGGACAACAAGTTGTTTTGGTAACTTTCCTAAAGCCACTGTAACATGAACTAAGTCTTATTGATTTCCAAACTATCTCTTACTATGCTATTAATAGCAGTATCTCCAGTCACCAATGGAATTAACTCAGGATTTACTAGGACACAAAGTAATAAGTGGTAACATATTAGTGCCATATCTAATGAACTTCCATAAATGGCAGACAAACAACGGATTTTCCTTAATACAGTTATTTATCGCCGCACCCTGGATTTATAGTCTCAGCTGAAAGATTGTTAATATTATTAGGGTCAGACAGGGGATCCAACTTGCTATCCTAGTCTGACATGTTAACCACTGGACCACTTTGGAAGTCGTGATAGCGCAATGGTAGCACGTTCGCTTTCAGGTGCGAAAGGATCAAAGTTTGAGCCCAACTGTAGCCGTTACGATTCTGCCCTTACTTATATTCCACGTTGCCTCTTCTCCCTCCCTCTTGGCGATAGATTCCATCAGGAATGAGGACTCGAGAATGATTATAAGTTCTAAGAACTTGTTTCGCAATCAAACTAAAATAAATTTGGATAAACTACTGGACAACTAACCCGGTTATTCAGGCCAATAACTTTGCAGCTACTGAGCAGACAGGGAAATATTTGATCAGGTCAAAGCTTTCATCACAATTATGTTAACTTGTGACAATGTCTCAACAAATTGGGTCAAAGCTAGAGATGCTACCAGACTGCTTGTAAATTTCCTTGTGATCTAGTTTTTTGACAGAAATAGCTATTAACCTTTTCAACACCACATACCTCTAAATAGGCTTACAAAAAGTGTAGATCCGGATGAGCCGACTAGTGACAAGCCGTCTCATCAGGATCTGCACTTTTTGCCAGTAATATTACTATTTTAGACACAATTACTCTACCAATGGTTTCATCAGAATAGATACTGGAGTAGGGTTCGAACCGACAGCGGTGAGGGACAAGTGATTATTGAAGTCATCAATGTTAGATTTACTCTACCAATGGAACAGTGGTTTCATCAGAATAGATACTGGAGTAGGGTTTGAACCGACAGCGGTGAGGGACAAGTGATTATTGAAGTCATCAAGTGAGTGAGTGAGTGAGTATTTGGTTTAACGGCGCATCAGCACAGTTCAGGCTATATCGCGCCGGGTTAAGTACATTGTATACAAGATATTGAAGTCATCAATCTTAGATTTACTCTACCAATGGTTTCATCAGAATAGATACTGGAGTAAGGTTCGAACCGACAGCGGTGAGGGACAAGTGATTATTGAAGTCATCAATCTTAGATTTACTCTACCAATGGAACAGTGGTTTCATCAGAATAGATACTGGAGTAGGGTTCGAACTGACAGCGGTGAGGGACAAGTGATTATTGAGGTCATCAATCTTAGATTTACTCTACCAATGGTTTCATCAGAATAAATCTGGTGACAAAATTTTAATAAAACTAGGTTAAAATTAATATAGAGTTGCTACAATGCTTACAATGCAGTACATTTAATGGCCAGAATAAAGTTCTGGGAATTACTATTTTCACTACTGCATGTGCACTATACACCACAATGTCTGCCACTCCCCCATATTATGGCAACATTTATGTGTTCTACATAATGAGTTATACATATACATGTACAACAGATCCACTGCCCCAGGGTAATGGTGTCCCACCACAAGCAATTGACTGCATATTTTGCACAGATTCAGCAAAATTAAAAATGTCTCATGCTTTCCAACAAATTGCCACAATTCAAATTGAATGTCAGCGGTAGGGTGGGACTTAACCCTTTCAACACCACAGACTTATATCTATAGGCTTACAAAAAGTGTAGATCCAGATGAGCCGGCTCGTGACGAGCCGTCTCATCAGGATCTGCACTTTTGCAAGTAGTATTACTAATTTTAGACAAAATTACCCATCTTGATAAATGAACTGGTCCGAATGTAATTTTCTTATTCATTTATTCGTCTAAGAATATCATGGACCAGTCCATGTCAGTTACTTGGTGTTGAAAGAGTTAATTGTTGGTGTAGAGAATGAGTCCTCGGATGTGTATGCAATGTTCCAAAGCCATAACTTTGACTGTTTTTGAGAAATGTTAATGTTTGAGTATTTTTAAGTCATGTAGGTCATTCCTTGGGGAGGGCTCATTGCGGGTGTAGAGAATGAGTCCTCGGATGTGTATGCAATGTTCCAAGGCCATAACTTTGACTGTTTTTGAGAAATGTTAATGTTTGAGTATTTTTAAGTCATGTAGGTCATTCCTTGGGGAGGGGACTCATTGCGGGTGTAAAGAATAGTCCTCAGATGTGTATGCAATGTTCCAAGGCCATAACTTTGACTGTTTTTGAGAAATGTTAATGTTTGAGTATTTTTAAGTCATGTAGGTCATTCCTTGGGGAGGGGACTCATTGCGGGTGTAAAGAATAGTCCTCAGATGTGTATGTGTTGTTTTGTGTTTTTGGTGTTTGTTTGGTTTTTTGTTGTGGTTTTTGGGGGGGTTTGGGGTGTGTGTTGTGTGTTGTGTTGGTTTTGTGTTTTTGGTGTTTGTTTGGTTTTTTGTTGTGGTTTTTGGGGGGGGTTTGGGGTGTGTGTTGTGTGTTGAGAAGTTTCAAAGCAATGACTTGGACGGTTTGTGAGAAATGATAATGTTTGAAGTGTTTTTACTTTTTAGGCATAAATAATTTCTAAATTCGGACTACTTTTGGCCCAAATTCAAGTTCAAGATCACTATTTGTTGTGGGACAAACTGTGGATGAAGAGAATTAGTACTCAGATGAGTTTCAAAGCAATAACTTAGATGGTTTTTACAAATGATAATTGTTAGGTTTTTTGACACATAAAAATACTTTCTGACATCAAATTATGGCGTCGCTCATATGGGCAACCGGTAGCGACGATAAATAAACGTAAAACACACAGAACTAACATCATTTGGAACATGGCAAAAATCTACCTAGAGATGAAGACCTTGGAGATGGCAGAAGAAAGACCTTGGAGATGGCAGAAGAAACATCTTGGAGATGGCAGAAGAAACACCTTGGAGATGGCAGAAGAAACACCTTGGAGATGGCAGAAGAAACACCTTGGAGATGGCAGAAGAAACACCTTGGAGATGGCAGAAGAAACACCTTGGAGATGGCACACGAAAGGATGTAGCAAACGATGGATGAACAGTCACCGACAGAGTAATGACAACCGTAACTTGTCGAGTTTTTCAAAAAAATAAAACTGGGCTAATAACGATCAATCACTGTCATAGAACAGAAAAGCTTAAGGATTCAATCGTTCTCTTGTTGATCAATAGTAGAACAGCTTTTAGATGCAACCTATCCTCATATTTACAACATAGTTAAGTACTCTCGTTTCTTTCTACTATGGGATAAAATCTTCACAATTAATGACTTACATGCATCATCAGGAATAGGAGAAAGAATAGACACGCCTAGCAAATCATTATCAGTATGGCAGAGTTGTGTGGCATTATGTATGGACAACCCAAGCTGCAGAGCAAGCAAGTAATTATGCCTGGCCCCAATGGTATGGCTCGTGTATTTCCCCGGCAAAGGTATTTAAGTCTAAGCCCCTCCTCAGTCATGTCATGGTTAGTGCATCTCCCCAGTTGTGCTATGGCTAGTGTGATTCCATATCTGTCATCATTAACCCTTTCCCTCATAGAAGCACCTCTTGATGCCATTACCAATACGACATACATTGACAATGTAGTAGCCAAACCAATGTTCATAATAAAGGCCAGAATCTCATGTAATCCTAGTAATATCTATGGAGGGGTAAAGGGGTTTATACAAATTTATTTTAGCTCGATTGCGAAACAAGTTCTTTCAACTTATATTAATCACTCTCGAGACCTCATTCCTGATGGAATCCATCGCCATGAAGGAGAGAAGAGGCAATGTGGAATTTAAATGCCTTGCCTAAGGGCACAATCATAACGGCTCCAGTGGGGCTCGAACTCCGGACCTTTCGCACCTGAAGCGAACGTGCATCCACTGCGCTATCACGACTTCCAGCGGTAAGTTATGACTCCAGGTCCAAGGAATTACAAGAAAGGTACCAGTCTATACAAGAATTGCCACAGGCATCACAAGAAACGTATCATTCAATACAAGAATTGCCACAGGCATTACAAGAAAGGTACCAGTCAATACAAGAATTGCCACAGGCATTACAAGAAAGGTATCAGTCAATACATGAATTGCCACTGGCATTACAAGAAAGGTACCAGTCAATACAAGAATGGTCCCAGGCATTACAAGAAAGGTATCAGTCAATACAAGAATTGCCACAGGCATTACAAGAAAGGTATCAGTCAATACATGAATTGCCACTGGCATTACAAGAAAGGTATCAGTCAATACAAGAATTGCCACAGGCATTACAAGAAAGGTATCAGTCAATACATGAATTGCCACTGGCATTACAAGAAAGGTACCAGTCAATACAAGAATGGTCCCAGGCATTACAAGAAAGGTATCAATCAGTACAAGAAAGGTCCCAGGCATTAAAAGAAAGGTCCCACACATTACAGAAACGCTTCAATTTCATTGGCCTGTCCAAACCACAACAAGTAGATACTTACAGATATGGACTTCTGTTTCAATCTCATTGGCCCGAGCATAACATCACTGTTCTGGCTCTGGAAAGAATAACAGTACATTTTTATGCAATTACATGTAGGTGACATATAGTTTAGTTAGGGATAGATGTGACTTCCATATAACATTGTGTGTTTCTGTTTGTTTAATGACATTAACTGTGTCAATGAATGTGGCATTGGTAATGGTGTGGAGAGGTGTTTGCATGTGGGAATAGATAATGGTGTAGAGAGGTGTTTGCATGTGGAATGGATAATGGTGTGGAGAGGTGCTTGCCTGTGGCATTGGTAATGGTGTGGAGAGGTGCTTGCATGTGGGAGTGGATAAATGGCATCTAGAAGCACTTGCAAATGGGAAAGGGTTAAGGTTCTGGCTTTGTCCCCTTACTTATACTAGCAACATTATATAGGCTGTCCGATTTGCGCAGTGGTTAGTATGTTCATGGTACTCCAGTTTCCTCTCACACGAATGACCACATAATGATATCATTTCATCCGCGTACACGACAGTGATCAATATAAGTTGTTAAAGTTTAAATTTACAATCATTGTAAAATAAACATAACAGATTTGTCTCTGAATGCAGTTTGAGATGCCACTCTTCAGACGCCATTGAAATCCGATCTTAGCTTACATCTCGGACATGGTAAATTTATAAATCTGCAAAATCAATATTATTTATGCGTTTGGTAATCTTGAAAATTTCAAATCGAGAGATTTGGAATTGTGTAACACAACATCTTGGACATGGGTTTAACCCATTCAACACCAAGTAACTCACATGGACTGGTCCATGATATTCATAAACCAATAAATGAATCAGAAAATCACATTTGGACAAGTTCATTTATCAAAATGGGTAATTATGTCTAAAAATAGTCATATCACTGGCAAAAAGTGCAGATCCTGATGAGACGGCTCATCACGAGCCGGCTCATCTGGATCTACACTTTTTGTAAGCCTATTTAGAGGTCTGTGGTGTTGAAAGGGTTAACTATGAATCTTGGAAATTAATATTTGTTTGTTTTCGTTTTAGAAAATTGGGAATTTTTATTTGAAAATCGGAGATCTGGAATCGTTAACAAATATTGTGGACAAATCAATTGACAATCTTCTTGACTGATATGCACAGCTTATTGACTGTTGTACACAGCTTATTGACTGGTATACACAGCTTATTGACTGATGTGCACAGCTTATTGACTGGTATACACAGCTTATTGACTGATGTGCACAGCTTATTGACTGGTATACATAGCTTATTGACTGATATGCACAGCTTATTGACTGATGTGCACAGCTTATTGACTGATGTGCACAGCTTATTGACCAATGTGCACAGCTTATTGACTGATATGCACAGCTTATTGACTGATATGCACAGCTTATTGACTGATATGCACAGCTTATTGACAAATGTGCACAGCTTACTGACTGATGTGCACAGCTTATTGACTGATGTGCACAGCTTATTGACTGATATGCACAGCTTATTGACTGATGTGCACAGCTTATTGACTGATGTGCACAGCTTATTGACTGATGTGCACAGCTTATTGACCAATGTGCACAGCTTATTGACTGATATTCACAGCTTATTGACTGATATGCACAGCTTATTGACTGGTATACACAGCTTATTGACTGACGTGCACAGCTTATTGACTGATGTGCACAGCTTATTGACTGATATGCACAGCTTATTGACTGGTATACACAGCTTATTGACTGATATGCACAGCTTATTGACTGATATGCACAGCTTATTGACTGATATGCACAGCTTATTGACTGATATGCACAGCTTATTGACTGATGTGCACAGCTTATTGACTGATATGCACAGCTTATTGACTGATATGCACAGCTTATTGACTGATGTGCACAGCTTATTGACTGATATGCACAGCTTATTGACTGATGTGCACAGCTTATTGACTGATGTGCACAGCTTATTGACTGATATGCATAGCTTATTGACTGATGTGCACAGCTTATTGACTGATGTACACAGCTTATTGACTGATGTGCACAGCTTATTGACCAATGTGCACAGCTTATTGACTGATATGCACAGCTTATTGACTGATATGCACAGCTTATTGACTGGTATACACAGCTTATTGACTGATGTGCACAGCTTATTGACTGATGTGCACAGCTTATTGACTGATATGCACAGCTTATTGACTGGTATACACAGCTTATTGACTGATATGCACAGCTTATTGACTGATATGCACAGCTTATTGACTGGTATACACAGCTTATTGACTGATATGCACAGCTTATTGACTGATGTGCACAGCTTATTGACTGATATGCACAGCTTATTGACTGATATGCACAGCTTATTGACTGATATGCACAGCTTATTGACTGATGTGCACAGCTTATTGACTGATGTGCACAGCTTATTGACTGATATGCACAGCTTATTGACTGATGTGCACAGCTTATTGACCAATATGCACACCTTATTAAACCTAACACTTTTCATTCCCGCCGACATTTGCTGAAATCAGTTCAGAAACATATGTTCAGACACCGTTTGTGACAGACAGACAGACAGCCATTTAGTCAGCGGGACAAAAAAAGGCACACAACAAATGTGTCTCCCAAACCACAGTGGAAGACATAAAATATGTAGTTCTGTGCCAATCACCGTCATTAATTGTGTTTTACTCAGAAGCATTAGGTCTAATCTCGTAAAGTATTTGTAGTGCAAGCTCATTCTAGACCGGACTTGTCCCCTGGGGGCCCTATTTCTCCCTAAAAAAACAACAGAAATTTGGTCCAGTATGATGCACTGTCCTATTTACAAAGCAGTAGCACTTGGTCTGTTCAAATGTTGTATTTAATGGTGATACTGTGTATTTTAACCCTATTTTTTGTTGATATTTATTAAATAACACTGTTTAGTGACGTAATCACGAGAGTTTTCTCACTTCTCCCAAATATTCTGATAGAATGAACCATGTAGTGGTAAGCTATATATTAGATAGGATCTTACACAAGTGGTGATTTCATACCATATTTTATGAGTTTTGGAATTTTGCTATTAAGCGAACCTTTTGCCGAGCTTAACTACATGCTCGCTAGTTGTGAAATTAACCATCAAATATGTCGTTGGGACACAATTCTAAGGAAATTGCATGCCATATTTCAATGATGGGACACAATTCTAAGGAAATTGCATGACAGATTTCAATGTTGGGACACAATTCTAAGGAAATTGCATACCATATTTCAATGGTGGGACACAATTCTAAGGAAATTGCATACCATATTTCAATGGTGGGACACAGTTCTAAGGAAAGTGCATGACATATTTCAATGTTGGGACACAGTTCTAAGGAAATTGCATACCATATTTCAATGATGGGACACAATTCTAAGGAAATTGAATGACATATTTCAATGATGGGACACAATTCTAAGGAAATTGCATACCATATTTCAATGATGGGACACAATTCTAAGGAAATTGCATACCATATTTCAATGATGGGACACAATTCTAAGGAAATTGCATACCATATTTCAATGTTGGGACACAGTTCTAAGGAAATTGCATACCATATTTCCACAGTTTTCAGTTACAAACTTGAAAGCACCATGAATGAATCGCCGTCTGCTACAATTTATTTATAATTATTTATTGACTTTATTCTACCCAGCATGCAAAGAGTTATAATTATATTTTTACACAAAATAACGTTGCTACTTTCATTTTGGCGCCAAGCTTCAGTGTAATTGTAATGATGTCACTAAATCGTCATGACGTCACTATGCAAAACAGCATTATATTTACGATTTAAACAGTGTCGAGACTTATTATAAATCGTTTTGTCTTTTTTTTTATATTTAATTTATTTACAATCTATGTGTATCTACAAGTACATAATGTCATTCATACAGCATATGCACATATGAGCAGGTACACAAACAAATTCAATATGCGTACAAGCTACTTCTACCGTAATCCAAATATATGTTTATATACATTTGTTGGAAAAAGTTTATAATTAACTCCTAAAACTAACAAAAAAATTAATATGCGGGAAATCGTTTGTCTTATTAACATGTATGTACCAATTCAAATAAAAATATGCATAATTTAAAGTTTAATTTACAAATGATTAGGCTTTTTCTCTCAACCAATCAGAATTCTTCCAGGTAGTATTACACTTGCAGGGGCGTAGCTTGGCTGGAATCGATGTGTAGGCCAACTTAAAACTTAAGACGGGAGGGGGGGGGGTTCGGGGGTCGTCCCCAGGAAAACTATTTATGGCGTATATAATTTAATCCTGGCCTCCCGTTTTTTTTGGGCAGATTTGGCATTTTATTTTTTCGATTTTTCGGGGGGAAAGTGTAGGCCACGGCCTATAGGAAGCTACGCCGATGACTTGTGTATTATACACAAGGACATAATTATGTGATGGCTGTATGAAACCGAATACAAGCAAAGTTATGTGATAGATAGAGGATATATGTTAGTTTCAGTGAATGACCACATTCTTTGTATGTTTCTTTGTGTTTTAGGTTTAAAGTTGCACAAACATCTTATTACAATGTAGGTCATACAGTGAGGTGACTCTCCAGCTATTATTGGGGATTAACCCTTTCAACACCAAGTAACTCAGATGGACTGGTCCATGATATTCATAAACCAATAAATGAATCAGAAAATCACATTTGGACAAGTTCATTTATCAAAATGGGTAATTATGTCTAAAAATAGTCATGTCACTGGCAAAAAGTGCAGATCCTGATGAGACGGCTCATCACGAGCCGGCTCATCTGGATCTACACTTTTTGTAAGCCTATTTAGAGGTCTGTGGTGTTGAAAGGGTTAAGACCCTGGGTAGCCCTCCGAGCAGTATTTCAGAGCATGGGCGGGCACCCAGGTAAAACCACCAAACCTACCGCATGCCGATAGCTTCATCATTTCACAGTGGGATTCGAACCTAAAGCGGTGAGAGGCAAGTGATTTGATGCCAACGACCCTAACAACTAAGCAATGGAGGCCACTTGATCACATTGTATTTAAGCGAAAGAACATTGAATTCAATATTATCTCTAGTGGCCAGGGATCAGTTTAGAGGGCGATGTGGGCAAAATTGTCACCCAAGGCCCCTGACTTTGCCCTCTGGGGGCACCACTTCTACCTAAAAAAAAAATTAAAAAACATTTGGTTTTTACGATTTTCAAACAAAATTTTGTCTAGTAAGATACACTGGCCCGTTATAAAGCACTCCTTCTATTCAAATGTTGTATTTAATGGTTTTGTACTGTGCAATTTAACCATATTTTGCAGAAGTATATTAAAGAACACCATTTAAGGAAGCGATCACGCGCTTTCTCACTTCTCCCAAAAAATCTGACCTAGAATGAACCCTGAGTGGCACTTTCTATGTCCATGGGTGCAATATAACTCGATCTTTCATTTAACTGAAAAATGGTTCGTTTTTATCGTTTTTAGAAGACTACTTTAGTTTAGAGATAATTTAACTAAGATTAGTCTACAAATAAATATGCATAGGCACAAATGTGAGATATAACGGCAAATCTGTACGATACATCGTGTTATTCAGGATACACGCATTGTATTACGCATGAATGTCGACCCTATTTACTTTATTTTGTTATGTCAACAAACCGCGTATACGACGCTTGTTTATTTGTTGAAATACTCAGTTTTTGAGGCACATATTGGAAATAAATTATACCATGTAATTGGAAATTACATTCTGCAGAAATTTGCGTTTTCACCAATGTAGTGTCGCTTTAAATAAATGGTGCTCATCTTATATCCATACCTGTTCATTACGATTATCCATAATATGATTATTTTCCAAATAAGTTAGCAGCAAATATTAGTTAACCCATTCAACACCAAGTAACTCACATGGACTGGTTGGTCCATGATATTCATAAACCAATAAATGAATCAGAAAATCACATTTGGACAAGTTCATTTATCAAAATGGGTAATTATGTCTAAAAATAGTCATATCACTGGCAAAAAGTGCAGATCCTGATGAGACGGCTCGTCATGAGCCGGCTCATCTGGATCTACACTTTTTGTAAGCCTATTTAGAGGTCTGTGGTGTTGAAAGGGTTAAGCACTTGAATCTTGGGCTTACAGTCACATTGGTAGAATACGGTAGTTCATTTAAATATGGTTCTAGTCCAGATATGGCAATCAATGTGCTCATCTTGTTCATTTACAATGTTCCGTGATAAATGGGTGCTAATATCAGCATTACGAGGGGAGATCAAATGGGTTGTGCAAACTAGCTGTTGTACTAAAACCAATATCCATACATCAGATGTAATTATATAACATGATCCAAGTACATCCTTTATATCGATTGTTATACGAATTATTAACCATTCAAATGCTGAATAAATTGGAAGGAATGTGCAAACAATATAGATCCAGATGAGCTGCAGCACAACACCGCGTCTTTTCACAGACGGTACTGTAGTCCAGTGGTAACACGCTGGAATGCTAATCCAGGGATCACAGGTTCAATCCCCCCCCGTCTGACCATAATGAAATTAATAGTCTTTCAGATGGGACTTTAAACCGAGGTCTCGTGTCGGTGCTGTGCATTGTGCACGTAAAAGAACCAGAGGAGATTCTGGAATGGGTCTCTCTCTGTATCATTGCACTATCCTCCAAAAATCTAAAATGACTAATCTCTTCAGGAGGCGTCGCTCATATGGGCAACCGGTAGTGACGGTATATAAACGTAAAACACACCGTGTCTGATCAGGATCTATGTTGTTTGCTATTAAGCCAAGTGTTTTAGCTCCACTATCCAATTAGCAAACAGCTCAGAGCCTCAGGGATCAGTTTAGAGGGCGATGTGGGCGAAATTGTCATCCTATGGACCCTGACTTCGCCCTCTGGGGGCCCCACTTCTCCCTAAAAAAAAAAAAAAAAAAAAAAAAAGAAGATATTTGTTGGTTTTTACGATTTTCAAACAAAATTGTGTCTAGTAAGATACACTGGCCCATTATAAAGCACTCCTTCTATTCAAATGTTGTATTTAATGGTTGTACTGTGCATTTTAACCCTATTTTGCAGAAGTATATTAAAGAACACCATTTAAGGAAGCGATCACGCGCTTTCTCACTTCTCCCAAAAATTCTGACCTAGAATGAACCTTGGAGCCTGCAACATACAGGTTACGGGGGCTAAGTATATATTACCTACAAAGAGACTAATAGGAAAATTGTTCAAAACCTATCCAAATTTATAAATTTAACAATTTTAGACAAGAAATTAACAATTTTAGACACCACAACCGTCTATGCTCTTCTGAAAATATATCCATGCCTTTCCATTGTACTTTGTTTATGTATTGTTTGCTGTAAGTATGTTATCATATTTAACCCATTCAACACCAAGTAACTCACATGGACTGGTCCATGATATTTTTAGACCAATAAATTAATAACAAAATTACATTTGGATCAGTTCATTTATCAAAATGGGTAATTTATTTTCTAAAAATAGTTATATTACTTGAAAAAAGTGCAGATCCTGATGAGACGGCTCGTTATGAGCCGGCTCATCTGGATCTACACTTTTTTGTAAGCCAATTTAGAGGTCTGTGGTGTTGAAAGGGTTAATGCAATAAATATATTGAATTGAACATACTAACATCAGAATACAAGAAAGTTTGTAATATTTAACGTTAACATGGATCATCATGTATGTAAGATAATCAGGGCCGTCGCTGGAGCTATTTTGATGATACGCACAGGCGAGTACGCTAGGGGGTTCGCGGTCATGCCCCCCCCCAGGAGATTTTTTGAAATGAGGAAGCAATTTCCTGCATTTCAATGCATTTTGTAACATACAATTGCAGGACTAAAGTTCTTACGACAATCCGTATAAAGGTATAAATTAAGGCTAGATGTATAATATACATGATCTATCACCCTTATCAATTAAACAAAGACGTACAATAGCACAAACTAAATTTCGAGATGCACCATATTTGCAATGGGCTCAATTATTCCACCAGTCCCACACATCACGTATGTATCCCTACTACCCCCATGGGGTTTTAATTTCGGAGTTTTCATTTTTTTTTCATTTTCTAAGACCAATGATACGCACGTGCGTACTTGCGTATGCCCAGCGACGGGCCTGATAATGGTAAATAAATAATAATTACCATTGCTAATTACCTAAGACTATTGTAATGAGAGACATCGGTTACTACCCCTGAATACTCTCTAAAAGTAGATATGTCCTATTAACCCATTTCATTCTGGATACCGTTCAAACGGTATTTGCAAAGAACATAGAGCCAGATCAACTGCCACGGAACATTCCGTCTGATCAGGCTCTATGCTGTTTGCTATTCAGATGATCTTGCTAAGACACTTAGCTATGCAGCAAACAACATAGATCCTGATCAGCACGCTGCGGCTGATCTGGATCTATGTTGTTTGCAAAAGCCTTTAAATGTATCCAGAATGAAATGGGTTAAGTGTTTTCTTCTGTTTTTATCGTTATTTCCTTTGCACAACATGCTAGCAATTTTAATCCACTATCGCTTCTTATGAGTATTAAATTACTATATATCGACATATCTCCTACTGCATATGCAATGCGTACATGTTTGTAAAAGAATGTTATCAGTTAATTAACACGATTTTGATAAAATCATATTTATCATACCGCAATATAGGGAACAACAGTAAAAACAAAGGATTCTAACTGAAAGGACCTATTCACATATTGAAATAAATCGGACTTTATCTGCCAAGGGAGGTAATAGAAAATTACAGATGTCTCTCATTGACATCACATGTTGTTCAGAACCAATTAGATATATCCCCTGATCATCAGTATTGTGAAGCCGGGTCAAATTAAAATGAACTATCTATATGTATGAAGACTTTCATTGGAGAGCTATTCCTATCTAATCAATGTTAATCACAACTCACAAGCAAATTTTCATATTCTTTTTCCACCACATTTACAATATCTATTGTACTTTCCCAGCACAAATAATGAATAGAAATATAACAAGAAGGCCATGATGACCCTGTATCGCTCAACTTGCTCATTTTTTACCCAGGGGTCACCATTTTAACAACTTTGAAAAAGCATTATATATCGATCATTCCTACCAAGTGTTGGCTTAAGAATTTGTGTTACTTTTTCTTTTATTGGCGACAATCTCCATTTTAACAAATCTGAAAAGGCGACACCCATGGACTATAACTGAAATTTGGCTATCATTGGCAAAGAAGTTTGGGTGAAGTACAATTTTGCAATATATAATAAAAGAATGATCTTTTGACCTTTTCGGCAGCCATCTTGGATGACAAAATCATCTGATTTTGATAACAATTGCATCAGAGTGATCGTCGATACCTACGATTTGATATATGAATCAGGCTGGTGGTTCGTGAGGAGAAGATTTTATTAAAATTTGTGCTATTTTTAGATGGTGGCCATCTTGGATTTCAGGGGGACTTTATTTTAACAACTTTGGAAAGGTTTTGTATTTTAGCTATTTTCTGTGTTAACAACTTTGGAAAGGTTTTGTATTTTAGCTATTTTTTGTGTTAACAACTTTGGAAAACTTTTGTATTTTAGCTATTTTCTGTGTTAACAACTTTGGAAAACTTTTGTATTTTAGCTATTTTCTGTGTTAACAACTTTGGAAAACTTTTGTATTTTAGCTATTTTCTGTGTTAACAACTTTGGAAAACTTTTGTATTTTAGCTATTTTCTGTGTTAACAACATTGGAAAGGTTTTGTATTTTAGCTATTTTCTGTGTTTACAACATTGGAAAACTTTTGTAGTTTAGCTAGTTTCTGAAGATCTCGAACAGTTAATAATAATATGTTCCAATCAATTTGCTTTGTCTGTTGTTTTTAATTTTGACAGCAAACAGAAACAACTTGAAAATTATATTTTTTATTGGGACTGTTCAATCCAACATAAATGTTTGTGTATTGTAGTAATGAGGCACCCAGCAGGGGCATTTAAAATGAATAAAATTGGGTAACAAATATTCTATTAGACACGATCATTAGAAATCATAAAAGAAAAGGAAGATTTGTGCTTAATAGTGGAAATACAAATCACATCTGTGCTTTTATCACATATTTATTGAACATGATGCAAAATAAATGAAATGTGTTGCCATAGCAACCAGTACTATTCATGCAGACAAAACCACAGGGATTCGGCACGTTTGGGGGTACTAGTATATATATTTAAGTACAGGGATTCTACTCTGTGGGATGTCAGATTTCGCATCGATCAGTAAAATGGCCATATCTGAAACAATTTTGTACAAAGCTGTCCAAATATAACGCCTATCCCGAGTCTTTATATTGTTCTTCAAATAAAACACAACTTTAAGCTGCATGCATGTATACTTTGCAAACAATTGCCACATACATTGGCCATAGCAGGTCACATTTCAATACTAGGACACGGGTTCTGTCAGCAACAAAAAAAAATCTTCGACGGGAGAGTTTTAACTACTTCAAAACAAATTGAAAATGCTACGAAATCTCTTTTTGACGTAGATTTTTGCCGAATAAACATACAGGTTAGTGGAAACACATTTTATTGATAATGTTATTCACAGTTAAAACTCTCCCGTCGAAGATTTTTTTTTGTTGCTGACAGAACCCGTGTCCTAGTATGGAAATGTGACCTGCTATGGCCAATGTATGTGGCAATTGTTTGCAAAGTATACATGCATGCAGCTTAAAGTTGTGTTTTATTTGAAGAACAATATAAAGACTCGGGATAGGCGTTATATTTGGACAGCTTTGTACAAAATTGTTTCAGATATGGCCATTTTACTGATCGATGCGAAATCTGACATCCCACAGAGTAGAATCCCTGTACTTAAATATATATACTAGTACCCCCAAACGTGCCGAATCCCTGTGGACAAAACATGAACATTTTGAAATTGTTTTCAAAGTCATAACACTAAAATGAATATTATAATATATGAGTCATAACATGTTTCAATCTGTATATTCGTTGCAGAAAAATGTTGTGCGATTCAATGCAAATATGTTCTTGATTCTGATGTATATAAAATGTAAATAAAAAAGGGGCCTTGGGGGGGGGGGGGGGGCCTCAAATTTAAAAAACAACTACAAAAAAATATGTTTCAATCTTCTAATTACTGTAGCTTCAAAATTAATGAAGAAGTGAGCTTACAATTTTCACAATGTAATCAGTAGATCTGATAAACAGTTAGAAACATCTCTGACATTCTGTATAATACAAACAACATATTAACCCATTTCATTCTGGATACATTTAAAGGCTTTTGCAAACAACATAGATCCAGATCAGCCGCAGCGTAACGCTGCGTGCTGATCAGGATCTATGTTGTTTGCTACATAGTCAAGTGTCTTAGCAAGATCACCTGAATAGCAAACAGCATAGAGCCTGATCAGACGGCACGTTCCGTGGCGGTTGATCTGACTCTATGTTCTTTGCAAATACTGTTTGAACGGTATCCAGAATGAAATGGGTTAAGTGGAAGTCGTGATAATGCAGTGGTAACACGTTCCCTTCATGTTTGAGAGGTCCAGTGTTTGCACACAGCTATGATTGTGCCGTTGGGCATGGTACTTCATTAAATTCCACATTGCCCCCTTCTCTCTCTCCCTTATGGAGATGGATTCCGTCAGGATTAAGGCTTCGGAGATCGATTAAACTAATGTTGTAAGAACTTGTTTCCCAATCAGGCTAAAATAAATTTGCTAAAAACTAACAAGAAATTATCAATAACAACAACAATAACAATCACCTTTAGCGAGATCCTCTCTACGCTCTGCGAGTCACAACAATGGCAGATCCCCATGTCAAGACGATTAAAATCCAGCAACTAACAGGTTAGTATGAACTGCTACAACATATTTATAGGTGTATGGCGCATGTTACATGTACTGAACATGTCTTTACATCAGCTTGGCTCACTCCATGCTCTGTTTCTCCGAGTATATTCACAATGTCCACATGTTCCTCTTTTAATATTCTAAAGTTATATTTTTATCATTCAAGTACATTTTATCATTCAAGTCACTATATTTTTATAAGAAAGCAATCTGCATGTAAAGTATGACAGTTTAAATTAGAGACACAGATATGAGTGGCACAATGAAACCCCAACAGAATTATTGACAGCTAAGAAAAATGCACAATGAAACCTCAACAGAATTATTGACAGCTAAGAAAAAGGCACAATGAAACCACAACAGAATTATTGACAGCTAAGTCTATTTTGAGTTGATTCCTCCAGTCGCTTATCTGCAAACAAAATAGAGCCAGATCAGACGTCACAGAACTTGCCGGCAGATCAGGTTCTATGCCGTTTGTTATTGGGATAGTGAAGCTAAAGCACTTGACAGAATAGCAAACAGCATAGATCCTGGACACACACGGCTGATCTGGATCTATGTTGTTTGTACACGCCTTCAAATTTATTTAGCAGTATATAGGTTAAGAATTGCATAGGGGGGGGACCTCATAGATCTGTTCACATGTGAAGTTCGTGTTTCAAATCTTTTGATGGAAAGAATGTATCTTTTGTAATTGTCCCAGCATCCTGGTGTGTCTTTAATTGTAGGTCATCCCCGTGTAATTTATGTCGCCCCCTGTCTATGCCTGTCGTGAAGGTCCTTACTATGTCTTTTAGGCATCCTGGTGTGTCTTTAATTGTAGGTCATCCCCGTGTAACTTATGTCGCCCCCTGTCTATGCCGTCCCTCTTGTCGTGAAGGTCCTTACTATGTCTTTTAGGCATCCTGGTGTGTCTTTAATTGTAGGTCATCCCCGTGTAATTTATGTCGCACCCTGTCTATGCCGTCCCTCTTGTCGTGAAGGTCCTTACTATGTCTTTTAGGCAGTCCCTGTGTCTTTTAGGTCATCCCTGTGTAATTTATGTCGCACCCTGTCTATGCCGTCCCTCTTGTCGTGAAGGTCCTTACTATGTCTTTTAGGCAGTCCTTGTGTCTTTTAGGTCATCCCTGTGTAATTTATGTCGCCCCCTGTCTATGCCGTCCCTCTTGTCGTGAAGGTCCTTACTATGTCTTTTAGGCAGTCCCTGTGTCTTTTAGGTCATCCCTGTGTAATTTATGTCGCACCCTGTCTATGCCGTCCCTCTTGTCGTGAAGGTCCTTACTATGTCTTTTAGGCAGTCCCTGTGTCTTTTAGGTCATCCCTGTGTAATTTATGTCGCCCCCTGTCTATGCCGTCCCTCTTGTCGTGAAGGTCCTTACTATGTCTTTTAGGCAGTCCTTGTGTCTTTTAGGTCATCCCTGTGTAATTTATGTCGCCCTCTGTCTATGCCGTCCCTCTTGTCGTGAAGGTCCTTACTATGTCTTTTAGGCATCCTGGTGTGTCTTTAATTGTAGGTCATCCCCGTGTAATTTATGTCGCCCCCTGTCTATGCCGTCCCTCTTGTCGTGAAGGTCCTTACTATGTCTTTTAGGCA
>CM026399.1:19415857-19439867 GCA_014843695.1 Archivesica marissinica | reverse complement strand
ACATCTCTGACATTCTGTATAATACAAACAACATATTAACCCATTTCATTCTGGATACATTTAAAGGCTTTTGCAAACAACATAGATCCAGATCAGCCGCAGCGTAACGCTGCGTGCTGATCAGGATCTATGTTGTTTGCTACATAGTCAAGTGTCTTAGCAAGATCACCTGAATAGCAAACAGCATAGAGCCTGATCAGACGGCACGTTCCGTGGCGGTTGATCTGACTCTATGTTCTTTGCAAATACTGTTTGAACGGTATCCAGAATGAAATGGGTTAAGTGGAAGTCGTGATAATGCAGTGGTAACACGTTCCCTTCATGTTTGAGAGGTCCAGTGTTTGCACACAGCTATGATTGTGCCGTTGGGCATGGTACTTCATTAAATTCCACATTGCCCCCTTCTCTCTCTCCCTTATGGAGATGGATTCCGTCAGGATTAAGGCTTCGGAGATCGATTAAACTAATGTTGTAAGAACTTGTTTCCCAATCAGGCTAAAATAAATTTGCTAAAAACTAACAAGAAATTATCAATAACAACAACAATAACAATCACCTTTAGCGAGATCCTCTCTACGCTCTGCGAGTCACAACAATGGCAGATCCCCATGTCAAGACGATTAAAATCCAGCAACTAACAGGTTAGTATGAACTGCTACAACATATTTATAGGTGTATGGCGCATGTTACATGTACTGAACATGTCTTTACATCAGCTTGGCTCACTCCATGCTCTGTTTCTCCGAGTATATTCACAATGTCCACATGTTCCTCTTTTAATATTCTAAAGTTATATTTTTATCATTCAAGTACATTTTATCATTCAAGTCACTATATTTTTATAAGAAAGCAATCTGCATGTAAAGTATGACAGTTTAAATTAGAGACACAGATATGAGTGGCACAATGAAACCCCAACAGAATTATTGACAGCTAAGAAAAATGCACAATGAAACCTCAACAGAATTATTGACAGCTAAGAAAAAGGCACAATGAAACCACAACAGAATTATTGACAGCTAAGTCTATTTTGAGTTGATTCCTCCAGTCGCTTATCTGCAAACAAAATAGAGCCAGATCAGACGTCACAGAACTTGCCGGCAGATCAGGTTCTATGCCGTTTGTTATTGGGATAGTGAAGCTAAAGCACTTGACAGAATAGCAAACAGCATAGATCCTGGACACACACGGCTGATCTGGATCTATGTTGTTTGTACACGCCTTCAAATTTATTTAGCAGTATATAGGTTAAGAATTGCATAGGGGGGGGACCTCATAGATCTGTTCACATGTGAAGTTCGTGTTTCAAATCTTTTGATGGAAAGAATGTATCTTTTGTAATTGTCCCAGCATCCTGGTGTGTCTTTAATTGTAGGTCATCCCCGTGTAATTTATGTCGCCCCCTGTCTATGCCTGTCGTGAAGGTCCTTACTATGTCTTTTAGGCATCCTGGTGTGTCTTTAATTGTAGGTCATCCCCGTGTAACTTATGTCGCCCCCTGTCTATGCCGTCCCTCTTGTCGTGAAGGTCCTTACTATGTCTTTTAGGCATCCTGGTGTGTCTTTAATTGTAGGTCATCCCCGTGTAATTTATGTCGCCCCCTGTCTATGCCGTCCCTCTTGTCGTGAAGGTCCTTACTATGTCTTTTAGGCAGTCCCTGTGTCTTTTAGGTCATCCCTGTGTAATTTATGTCGCCCCCTGTCTATGCCGTCCCTCTTGTCGTGAAGGTCCTTACTATGTCTTTTAGGCAGTCCCTGTGTCTTTTAGGTCATCCCTGTGTAATTTATGTCGCACCCTGTCTATGCCGTCCCTCTTGTCGTGAAGGTCCTTACTATGTCTTTTAGGCAGTCCCTGTGTCTTTTAGGTCATCCCTGTGTAATTTATGTCGCACCCTGTCTATGCCGTCCCTCTTGTCGTGAAGGTCCTTACTATGTCTTTTAGGCAGTCCCTGTGTCTTTTAGGTCATCCCTGTGTAATTTATGTCGCACCCTGTCTATGCCGTCCCTCTTGTCGTGAAGGTCCTTACTATGTCTTTTAGGCAGTCCCTGTGTCTTTTAGGTCATCCCCGTGTAATTTATGTCGCCCCCTGTCTATGCCGTCCCTCTTGTCGTGAAGGTCCTTACTATGTCTTTTAGGCATCCTGGTGTGTCTTTAATTGTAGGTCATCCCCGTGTAATTTATGTCGCCCCCTGTCTATGCCGTCCCTCTTGTCGTGAAGGTCCTTACTATGTCTTTTAGGCAGTCCCTGTGTCTTTTAGGTCATCCCTGTGTAATTTATGTCGCACCCTGTCTATGCCGTCCCTCTTGTCGTGAAGGTCCTTACTATGTCTTTTAGGCAGTCCCTGTGTCTTTTAGGTCATCCCTGTGTAATTTATGTCGCCCCCTGTCTATGCCGTCCCTCTTGTCGTGAAGGTCCTTACTATGTCTTTTAGGCATCCTGGTGTGTCTTTAATTGTAGGTCATCCCCGTGTAATTTATGTCGCCCCCTGTCTATGCCGTCCCTCTTGTCGTGAAGGTCCTTACTATGTCTTTTAGGCAGTCCCTGTGTCTTTTAGGTCATCCCTGTGTAATTTATGTCGCACCCTGTCTATGCCCTCCATCTTTTCATGAAGGTCTTTACTATGTCTTTTAGGCAGTCCCTGTGTCTTTTAGGTCATCCCTGTGTAATTTATGTCGCACCCTGTCTATGCCCTCCATCTTGTCGTGAAGGTCCTTACTATGTCTTTTAGGTCATCCCTGTGTAATTTATGTCGCCCTCTGTCTATGCCCTCCCTCTTGTCGTGAAGGTCCTTACTATGTCTTTTAGGCATCCTGGTGTGTCTTTAATTGTAGGTCATCCCCGTGTAATTTATGTCGCCCCCTGTCTATGCCGTCCCTCTTGTCGTGAAGGTCCTTACTATGTCTTTTAGGCAGTCCCTGTGTCTTTTAGGTCATCCCTGTGTAATTTATGTCGCACCCTGTCTATGCCGTCCCTCTTGTCGTGAAGGTCCTTACTATGTCTTTTAGGCAGTCCCTGTGTCTTTTAGGTCATCCCTGTGTAATTTATGTCGCCCCCTGTCTATGCCGTCCCTCTTGTCGTGAAGGTCCTTACTATGTCTTTTAGGCAGTCCCTGTGTCTTTTAGGTCATCCCTGTGTAATTTATGTCGGCCCCTGTCTATGCCCTCCCTCTTGTCATGAAGGTCTTTACTATGTCTTTTAGGCAGTCCCTGTGTCTTTTAGGTCATCCCTGTGTAATTTATGTCGCACCCTGTCTATGCCCTCCATCTTGTCGTGAAGGTCCTTACTATGTCTTTTAGGTCATCCCTGTGTAATTTATGTCGCCCTCTGTCTATGCCCTCCCTCTTGTCGTGAAGGTCCTTACTATGTCTTTTAGGCATCCTGGTGTGTCTTTAATTGTAGGTCATCCCCGTGTAATTTATGTCGCCCCCTGTCTATGCCGTCCCTCTTGTCGTGAAGGTCCTTACTATGTCTTTTAGGCAGTCCCTGTGTCTTTTAGGTCATCCCTGTGTAATTTATGTCGCACCCTGTCTATGCCGTCCCTCTTGTCGTGAAGGTCCTTACTATGTCTTTTAGGCAGTCCCTGTGTCTTTTAGGTCATCCCTGTGTAATTTATGTCGCCCCCTGTCTATGCCGTCCCTCTTGTCGTGAAGGTCCTTACTATGTCTTTTAGGCAGTCCCTGTGTCTTTTAGGTCATCCCTGTGTAATTTATGTCGCACCCTGTCTATGCCGTCCCTCTTGTCGTGAAGGTCCTTACTATGTCTTTTAGGCAGTCCCTGTGTCTTTTAGGTCATCCCTGTGTAATTTATGTCGCCCCCTGTCTATGCCGTCCCTCTTGTCGTGAAGGTCCTTACTATGTCTTTTAGGCAGTCCCTGTGTCTTTTAGGTCATCCCTGTGTAATTTATGTCGGCCCCTGTCTATGCCCTCCCTCTTGTCATGAAGGTCTTTACTATGTCTTTTAGGCAGTCCCTGTGTCTTTTAGGTCATCCCTGTGTAATTTATGTCGCACCCTGTCTATGCCCTCCATCTTGTCGTGAAGGTCCTTACTATGTCTTTTAGGTCATCCCTGTGTAATTTATGTCGCCCTCTGTCTATGCCCTCCCTCTTGTCGTGAAGGTCCTTACTATGTCTTTTAGGCAGTCCCTGTGTCTTTAAGGCCATCCCCATATCTTTTAGGTGGTCCCTCTGTCTTTTAGGTCATCCCTGTGTAATTTATGTTGCCCCCTGTCTTATGCCCTCCCTCTTGTCGTTAATATCCTTACTGTGTCTTTTAGGTAATCCCTGTGTCTTTAAGGCCATCCCCATATCTTTTAGGTGATCCCTGTGTCATTTATGTTGTCCCCATGTCTTTTAGGTGATCCCTGTGTCTTTCATGTCATCTTTTAGGTCATCTTTTAGGTCGTCCCCATGTCTTTTAGGTCATCCCAGTGTTTTATAAGTTGTTCCCGCGTCTTCAAGGTTGTCCCTGTGTCTTAAAAATATATCAATGTCATCCCCCGTAGCTTTATTAAGGTCGTCTCAATGTCATTTAGTCCCCAGGTCTTGATGGTCCTCCTTGCATCTTTATCAAGGTTGTCCCATGCCTTGTATGCCCTCCTTGTGTCTTTTAGGTCAGCCTTATGATTTCAAAGTCACCCCCCCGTGTCTATATTTTCGTAGTCCCTTTATCTTTAAGGTCATCTTAGCTTTGTCATTATTAAGGTCATCCCTGTGTCTTTTCTGCTCTTGTCATGTCCTTCAGATCATCCCTGTATATTTAATTTGTGTTTTACGTTTATTTATCGTCGCTACCGGTTGCCCATATGAGCGACGCCTCCTGAAGAGATTAGTCATTTTAGATTTTTGGAGGATAGTGCAATGATACAGACAGAGACCCATTCCAGAGTCTATTCTGGTTCTTTTACGTGCATGGTGTAAAGCACCGACACGAGAGCTCAGTTTAAAGTCCCATCTGATTACCAGTCGAACATGTTAACAACTGGACTACAGATTTGTCTGTAGTGTGTCTGTAAGGGTCGTCCACGTGTCTTTATTAAGGTTGTCCCCCGTGCCTTTTTTTATTGGATTAGTGGATGCCATGAAATCGAATCCCTTAACCCATTCAACACCAAGTAACTCACATGGACTGGTCCATGATA
Source organism: Archivesica marissinica (assembly GCA_014843695.1). Taxonomy (NCBI): domain Eukaryota; kingdom Metazoa; phylum Mollusca; class Bivalvia; order Venerida; family Vesicomyidae; genus Archivesica; species Archivesica marissinica. Next base: position 19,434,729 of record CM026399.1, on the reverse strand, counting down.
TTTTTAGACCAATAAATTAATAACAAAATTACATTTGGATCAGTTCATTTATCAAAATGGGTAATTATGTCTAAAAATAGTTATATTACTTGAAAAAAGTGCAGATCCTGATGAGACGGCTCGTCACGAGCCGGCTCATCTGGATCTACACTTTTTTGTAAGCCAATTTAGAGGTCTGTGGTGTTGAAAGGGTTAATCTTGAATTAATTTGTGCATACAATATTGCCTAACTGTGCCCTGTATCTAACAAATGATGTGCTAGTTGGTGATTTGGGATCAATATTCCTCCTATACCATGCTTATTCCAAGGATTCAAGGATTCACATGGAGGCACACGATTATACAAGATTTTAGATCAGTCATACATTTTGATGTGGTTCTTAAAGTTTAAACATTATTTATTTTACAACGATTGCGAAGCAAGTTTTAACTTAGAACGCTCATTTCAACGCGAATTGCCCCGCTTTAGAAATTTTCAAAACAAATTGAAAAATTCTCCGAAATCTCTTTTTGACGTACATTTTTGCCGAATAAACCTACACGTTAGTGGAAACACATTTTAGTGATAATGTTATTCACTGTTAAAACTCTCCCGTCGAAGATTTTGTTTTGTTGCTGACAGAACCCGTGTCCTAGTATGGAAATGTGACCTGCTATGGCCAATGTCTGTGGCAATTGTTTGCAAAGTATACATGCATGCAGCTTAAAGTTGTGTTTTATTTGAAGAACAATATAAAGACTCGGGATAGGCGTTATATTTGGACAGATTTGTACAAAATTGTTTCAGATAGGGCCATTTTACTGATCGATGCGAAATCTGACATCCCACAGAGTAGAATCCCTGTACTTAAATATATATACTAGTACCCCCAAACGTGCCGAATCCCTGTGCTTAGAACAGTTGATATATATATATATGCACTTAGAACAGCTTATATATATGCAATCAAGTTGGCCATGAAATTTACTGTTGTGCAATCAAGTTGGCCATGAAATTTACTGTTGTGCAATCAAGTTGGCCATGAAATTTACTTTGTGCAATCAAGTTGGCCATGAAATTTACTGTTGTGCAATCAAGTTGGCCATGAAATTTACTGTTGTGCAATCAAGTTGGCCATGAAATTTACTGTTGTGCAATCAAGTTGGCCATGAAATTTACTGTTGTGCAATCAAGTTGGCCATGAAATTTACTGTTGTGCAATCAAGTTGGCCATGAAATTTACTTTGTGCAATCAAGTTGGCCATGAAATTTACTGTTGTGCAATCAAGTTGGCCATGAAATTTACTGTTGTGCAATCAAGTTGGCCATGAAATTTACTGTTGTGCAATCAAGTTGGCCATGAAATTTACTGTTGTGCAATCAAGTTGGCCATGAAATTTACTGCTGTGCAATCAAGTTGGCCATGAAATTTACTGTTGTGCAATCAAGTTGGCCATGAAATTTACTGTTGTGCAATCAAGTTGGCCGTGAAATTTACAGTTTTACAATTGAGTTGGCCATGTCTGATTTGAGATAGTGTATATTGGCCAGTTATGTTCATTTCATAATGGTAAACAGTGAAATTCTGTTAATATTTAAACAAGTCCACAGACACTATCATAATCATTTCTAATGTTGACTTGAAATCTGATTACTGGCAAATGATAATTTCTAATCATATCGGTGTGCAGCACATTCTAAGCAAATGCATAATGATTCTTTAACCCTCAAAATGCTGAATAAATTGGAAGGAATGTGCAAACAACATACATCCAGATCAGCCGTGACATAATGCGTCTGATCAAGATCTCTGTTGTTTGCTATTCTGCCAAGTGTAGCTCCACTATCCGAACAGCAAACAGAATATAGAGCCTGATCAGATGATCTGGCTCTATGCTGTTTGCAATATGCGAATATACTCGTTTTTAGCACATGTAAGGCTTAATAAAATCCGCTGAATATGGAATTAATGGTATATCCGACAACTATATTAATAAACTTGGATAATCCAGTGAAATTCCAAATATCTGTTGTTTTCTTACGCTTTCCATGAATAAAATATATAGCGAAATACATTCCATATAAAAAGAGACAAATAATTGTCATAAAGACGTTTATTTCTGCCAGATCAATTAACCCATTCAACACCAAGTAACTGACAAGGACTGGTGCACGATATTAACCCATTCAACACCAAGTAACTGACAAGGACTGGTGCACGATATTAACCCATTCAACACCAAGTAACTGACAAGGACTGGTGCACGATATTAACCCATTCAACACCAAGTAACTGACAAGGACTGGTGCATGATATTTCTAGACCAATAAATTAATCAGAAATTTACATTTGGACCAGTCCATTTACCAAAATGGGTAATTTTGTCTAAAAATAGTAATATTACTGGCAAAAAGTGCAGATCCTGACGAGACGGCTCGTCAGGAGCAGTAGGCTCATCTGGATCAAAACTTTGTATAAGCCTATTTGGAGGTATGTAGTGTCAAAAGGGTTATAACATGATTAGAATAGCATTAAAACACCATCAGTATGCCACTTGAATCTTCATTTCACCTTTGTATCACGTTCTATTCTCACATTTTCGCAAAATAAACAAAAGCACTCATTCTCAAAATTATTCTCCAGATAATATTTGACTAAGTTAGTTTCTATATTTCCATCATATTTGTGGAAGAACTTAAGCATCCCCTGCTTTCAAAACAAAACAATCATTTCAAAAATGAACTGAATTCAGTAGCTTCACAGTATATTCTGTTTCACAAAATTAACCACTATTCCAGCTTCTGCTGTCTCGGAGAGAAAAAATCCAATGTTTTCTACTTGCTTGTCTAGATGTTACTTGAGTTTATATATCAGCAGACTACAAATAGTACACACACAGGCATTTTAATTATTGGAATATTCTAGTTCTTTATACACAGCACTGTGTACAACAGGTTGCTAAATTATAGTATGTGTTTATAATTGCCTCAATCTCTCCCTGTATTATGAGAGACTGGTACATTGAAACCTGGGATAAGTCAGGGGAAGGTACTTGTACAGTGAGATAAGTCAGGGAAGGTACTTGTACAGTTGGAAAAGTCAGGGAAGGTACTTGTACAGTGGGAAAAGTCAGGGGAAGGTACTTGTACAGCGAGATAAGTCAGGGAAGGTACTTGTACTGTGGGATAAGTCAGGGAAGGTACTTGTACAGTGGGATAAGTCAGGGGAAGGTATTTGTACAGCGAGATAAGTCAGGGAAGGTACTTGTACAGCGAGATAAGTCAGGGGAAGGTATTTGTACAGTGAGATAAGTCAGGGGAAGGTATTTGTACAGCGAGATAAGTCAGGGAAGGTACTTGTACAGCGAGGTAAGTCAGGGAAGGTACTTGTACAGCGAGATAAGTCAGGGGAAGGTATTTGTACTGTGGGATAAGTCAGGGAAGGTACTTGTACAGTGGGATAAGTCAGGGGAAGGTATTTGTACTGCGAGATAAGTCAGGGAAGGTACTTGTACAGCGAGATAAGTCAGGGAAGGTACTTGTACTGTGAGATAAGTCAGGGAAGGTACTTGTACTGTGGGATAAGTCAGGGAAGGTACTTGTACAGTGGGATAAGTCAGGGGAAGGTATTTGTACTGTGGGATAAGTCAGGGAAGGTACTTGTACAGTGGGATAAGTCAGGGAAGGTACTTGTACTATGAGATAAGTCAGGGGAAGGTATTTGTACAGCGAGATAAGTCAGGGAAGGTATTTGTACAGTGAGATAAGTCAGGGAAGGTATTTGTACAGTGAGCTAAGTCAGGGAAGGTACTTGTACTGTGGGATAAGTCAGGGAAGGTACTTGTACAGCGGGATAAGTCAGGGAAGGGACTTGTACAGTGGGATAAGTCAGGGAAGGTACTTGTACAGTGGGATAAGTCAGTGAAGGTACTTGTACAGCGAGATAAGTCAGGGAAGGTATTTGTACAGTGGGATAAGTCAGGGTAAGGTACTTGTACAGTGAGATAAGTCAGGGAAGGTACTTGTACAGTGGGATAAGTCAGGGAAGGTACTTGTACAGCGAGATAAGTCAGGGAAGGTACTTGTACAGCGAGATAAGTCAGGGGAAGGTATTTGTACAGCGAGATAAGTCAGGGAAGGTACTTGTACAGCGAGATATGGTCAGGGACGGTACTTGTACAGCGAGGTAAGTCAGGGAAGGTACTTGTACAGCGAGATAAGTCAGGGGAAGGTATTTGTACTGTGGGATAAGTCAGGGAAGGTACTTGTACAGTGGGATAAGTCAGGGGAAGGTATTTGTACAGCGAGATAAGTCAGGGAAGGTATTTGTACAGTGAGATAAGTCAGGGAAGGTACTTGTACTGTGAGATAAGTCAGGGAAGGTACTTGCACTGTGGGATAAGTCAGGGAAGGTACTTGTACAGTGGGATAAGTCAGGGGAAGGTATTTGTACTGTGGGATAAGTCAGGGAAGGTACTTGTACAGTGGGATAAGTCAGGGAAGGTACTTGTACTATGAGATAAGTCAGGGGAAGGTATTTGTACAGTGAGATAAGTCAGGGAAGGTATTTGTATAGTGAGATAAGTCAGGGAAGGTATTTGTACAGTGAGATAAGTCAGGGAAGGTACTTGTACTGTGGGATAAGTCAGGGAAGGTATTTGTACAGTGAGATAAGTCAGGGAAGGTACTTGTACAGCGAGATAAGTCAGGGGAAGGTACTTGTACAGCGAGATAAGTTAAGGAAGGTACTTGTACTGTGGGATAAGTCAGGGAAGGTATTTGTACAGTGAGATAAGTCAGGGAAGGTACTTGTACAGTGAGATAAGTCAGGGGAAGGTACTTGTACTGTGGGATAAGTCAGGGAAGGTACTTGTACAGCGAGATAAGTCAGGGAAGGTACTTGTACAGCGAGATAAGTCAGGGAAGGTACTTGTACAGCGAGATAAGTCAGGGGAAGGTATTTGTACAGCAAGATAAGTCAGGGGAAGGTATTTGTACAGCGAGATAAGTCAGGGAAGGTACTTGTACAGCGAGATAAGTCAGGGAAGGTACTTGTACAGCGAGATAAGTTAGGGAAGGTACTTGTACTGTGGGATAAGTCAGGGAAGGTATTTGTACAGTGAGATAAGTCAGGGAAGGTACTTGTACAGCGAGATAAGTCAGGGGAAGGTACTTGTACTGTGGGATAAGTCAGGGAAGGTATTTGTACAGTGAGATAAGTCAGGGAAGGTACTTGTACAGCGAGATAAGTCAGGGAAGGTACTTGTACAGTGAGATAAGTCAGGGGAAGGTATTTGTACAGCAAGATAAGTCAGGGGAAGGTATTTGTACAGCGAGATAAGTCAGGGAAGATACTTGTACAGCGAGATAAGTCAGGGAAGGTACTTGTACAGCGAGGTAAGTCAGGGAAGGTACTTGTACAGTGAGATAAGTCAGGGAAGGTACTTGTACAGCGAGATAAGTCAGGGGAAGGTATTTGTACAGCGAGATAAGTCAGGGAAGGTACTTGTACAGCGAGATAAGTCAGGGGAAGGTATTTGTACACTGGGATAAGTCAGGGAAGGTACTTGTACAGCGAGATAAGTCAGGGAAGATACTTGTACAGTGAGATAAGTCAGGGGAAGGTACTTGTACTGTGGGATAAGTCAGGGAAGGTACTTGTACAGTGAGATAAGTCAGGGAAGGTACTTGTACAGCAAGATAAGTCAGGGGAAGGTACTTGTACTGTGGGATAAGTCAGGGAAGGTATTTGTACAGTGAGATAAGTCAGGGAAGGTACTTGTACAGCGAGATAAGTCAGGGAAGGTACTTGTACAGCGAGATAAGTCAGGGAAGGTACTTGTATAGCGAGATAAGTCAGGGGAAGGTATTTGTACAGTGAGATAAGTCAGGGAAGGTACTTGTACTGTGAGATAAGTCAGGGAAGGTACTTGTACAGCGAGATAAGTCCTGGAAGGTTCTTGTACAGTGAGATAAGTCAGGGAAGGTACTTGTACTGTGAGATAAGTCAGGGAAGGTATTTGTACAGTGAGCGATAAGTCCTGGAAGGTTCTTGTACAGTAAAAGTCGAGGAAGGTACAGTATATATATATATATATATATATATATAGAGTCAAACTTGTATTAAGAGTCCACGAAAGGGAAGGGCAAAAAGTTTCTCTAAGGTGGAATGGTCTCTTAATACAGTCTAATTTGTTCTGTAACAACACAAACAGGAACTGAAAAAGTGGTCTCTTAATCCAAGTGGTCTCTTAATAGACGTGGTCTTTCAAGCAAGTTTGACTGTATTTATAAGTCTGCAAAATTCTGGTATAAGCACTGGTTTTGCTACAAAGTAAAATAAAACATTTCTCTTTACACACAACCCATAGCCAACATTTCAATGGTATGACCCTCAAGGTAAAGCTAATGATCCTGACATCTACATGCTTGTATTGATACTTGTTAACACATATCTTCCCACTGAAACATTTGCTATGGGTGTGTGTGAACATTGATGTTAATTCATTCCTGATTTTAAGAGTAATTGTGAACTTTTAAAATCTGCAATATATTATCCAAAAATATATATAGACATAGAAGTAGGTAGACGTTTATATAGACATACCGGTAGAAGTAGGTATAAGTTTATATTGACATAGAGGTAGGTAGATGTTTATATAGACATAAAGGTAGGTAGAAGTTTATATAGACATAGAGGTAGGTAGAAGTTTATATAGAAGTAGGTAGAAGTTTATATAGACATAGAAGTAGGTAGAAGTTTATATAGATATAGAAGTAGGTAGAAGTTTATATAGACATAGAAGTAGGTAGAAGTTGATATAGAAGTAGGTAGAAGTTTATATAGACATAGAAGTAGGTATAAGTTTATATAGACGTAGAAGTAGGTATACATCTATATAGACATAGAAGTAGGTAGAAGTTTATATAGATATAGAAGTAGGTAGAAGTTTATATAGACATAGAAGTAGGTAGAAGTTTATATAGACATAGAAGTAGGTATAAGTTTATATAGACATAGAAGTAGGTATACATCTATATAGACATAGAAGTAGGTAAAGTTTATATAGACATAGAAGTAGGTAGACATTTATATAGACATAGAAGTAGGTATAAGTTTATATAGACATAGAAGTAGGTATACATCTATATAGACATAGAAGTAGGTAAAGTTTATATAGACATAGAAGTAGGTATAAGTTTATATAGACATAGAAGTAGGTATACATCTATATAGACATAGAAGTAGGTAAAGTTTATATAGACATAGAAGTAGGTAGACGTTTATATATACATAGAAGTAGGTATACATCAATATAGACATAGAAGTAGGTAAAGTTTATATAGACATAGAAGTAGGTAGATGTTTATATAGACATAGAAGTAGGTAGAAGTTTATATAGACATAGAAGTAGGTAGAAGTTTATATAGATATAGAAGTAGGTAGAAGTTTATATAGACATAGAAGTAGGTAGAAGTTTATATAGACATAGAAGTAGGTATAAGTTTATATAGACATAGAAGTAGGTATACATCTATATAGACATAGAAGTAGGTAAAGTTTATATAGACATAGAAGTAGGTAGACATTTATATAGACATAGAAGTAGGTATAAGTTTATATAGACATAGAAGTAGGTATACATCTATATAGACATAGAAGTAGGTAAAGTTTATATAGACATAGAAGTAGGTATAAGTTTATATAGACATAGAAGTAGGTATACATCTATATAGACATAGAAGTAGGTAAAGTTTATATAGACATAGAAGTAGGTAGATGTTTATATAGATATAGAAGTAGGTATAAGTTTATATAGACATAGAAGTAGGTATACATCTATATAGACAAAGAAGTAGGTAAAGTTGATATAGACATAGAAGTAGGTAGACGTTTATATAGACATAGAAGTAGGTATAAGTTTATATAGACATAGAAGTAGGTATACATCTATATAGACATAGAAGTAGGTAAAGTTTATATAGACATAGAAGTAGGTAGAAGTTATATAGACATAGAAGTAGGTAGAAGTTATATAGACATAGAAGTAGGTAGAAGTTTATATAGACATAGAAGTAGGTAGAAGTTATATAGACATAGAAGTAGGTATAAGTTTATATAGACATAGAAGTAGGTAGAAGTTTATATAGAAGTAGGTAGAAGTTTATATAGACATAGAAGTAGGTAGAAGTTTATATAGACATAGAGGTAGGTAGAAATTTATATAGAAGTAGGTAGAAGTTTATATAGACATAGAAGTAGGTAGAAGTTTATATATACACAGAAGTAGGTAGATGTTTATATAGACACAGAAGTAGGTAGATGTTTATATAGACACAGAAGTAGGTAGAAGTTTATATAGACATAGAAGTAGGTAGAAGTTTATATAGACATAGAAGTAGGTAGAAGTTTATATATACACAGAAGTAGGTAGATGTTTATATAGACACAGAAGTAGGTAGATGTTTATATAGACACAGAAGTAGGTAGAAGTTTATATAGACATAGAAGTAGGTAGAAGTTTATATAGACATTGGACGATCTAGGTAGAGTACAACAAGTTCTTAATTACAACATTTAATACTGTAACTAGGTTTTATCATTTGGTAATAAAATACTGGGGCGGTCCATGATTTCAAGTTACAGAGGCTGCACAATTTATACTGTAAATTATTCAGGTCCATGCAACATCTCGTAGAATGCTTAGGTAAATGAAAAAGACACATTCATATTATTTTGAGAGAAAAGAAACTACCCAGCAAAAGGCTGGATTTTATCAAGTTAATTATTGATTCTTCGGGTACTGGACATCCTTAGATAGTGGGAGGTTTGCCGGTGCCCCCTCCCCCCACCCAACCCCACGTAACAGCTAGTGAAATATGCAAATTAAATTTCAATATGGTACAGATTTCAATGTGTAGCATTTTGTCAGGAAATTAATCGGGCCGAATATTTCTATTTCTGCCGAGGTACAATTGTATTTCTGCCGAGGTACAATTGTATTTCAGCCCAAGGTACATGTATTTCAGCCGAGGTACATGTATTTCAGCCAAGATACATGTATTTCAGCCGAGGTACATGTATTTCAGCCGAGGTACATGTATTTCAGCCAAGATACATGTATTTCAGCCAACGTACATGTATTTCAGCCGAGGTACATGTATTTCAGCCAAGGTACATGTATTTCAGCCAAGGTACATGTATTTCAGCCAACATACATGTATTTCAGCCAACGTACATGTATTTCAGCCGAGTTACATGTATTTCAGCCAAGATACATGTATTTCAGCCGAGGTACATGTATTTCAGCCGAGGTACATGTATTTCAGCCAAGATACATGTATTTCAGCCGAGGTACATGTATTTCAGCCGAGGTACATGTATTTCAGCCAAGGTACATGTATTTCAGCCAACGTACATGTATTTCAGCCAAGGTACATGTATTTCAGCCAACGTACATGTATTTCAGCCAAGGTACATGTATTTCAGCCAACATACATGTATTTCAGCCGAGGTACATGTATTTTAGCCAAGGTACATGTATTTCAGCCAAGGAACATGTATTTCAGCCAAGGTACATGTATTTCTGTCAAGGTACATGTATTTCTGCCAACGTACATGTATTTCAGCCGAGGTACATGTATTTCAGCCAAGGTACATGTATTTCAGCCAAGGTACATGTATTTCAGCCAAGGTACATGTATTTCAGCCAAGGTACATGTATTTCAGCCAAGGTACATGTATTTCAGCCCAAGGTACATGTATTTCAGCCAAGGTACATGTATTTCAGCCAAGGTACATGTATTTCAGCCAAGGTACATGTATTTCAGATTCTGATTGAATATGATTGCCTATCTCTGGAGAAGAAGATCAATTACAACCCATGATTAAAGGGCCTCACTAATTGGCAACTCAAAGGGCCTCACTAATTGGCAACTCAAAGGGCCTCACTAATTGGCAACTCAAAGGGCCTCACTAATTGACAACTCAAAGGGCCTCACTAATTGGCAACTCAAAGGGCCTCACTAATTGGCTACTCAAAGGGCCTCACTGATTGGCAACTCAAAGGGCCTCACTAATTGGCAACTCAAAGGGCCTCACTAATTGGCAACTCAAAGGGCCTCACTAATTGGCAACTCAAAGGGCCTCACTAATTGGCAACTCAAAGGGCCTCACTAATTGGCAACTCAAAGGGCCTCACTAATTGGCAACTCAATGTTATTCCCTGTAACACTGGCTGAACTAGAACTTGGTTATTGGAATCAAGATATGATAGTGGTTAGGCCTCCGCCTACGGAGCAGGAGGTCGAAGGTTCGAATCTCGTCAGGGGTTCGTTCTGATATGGCTGGTTGGTGAGCCGCCAGCTAGTAAAATAATGGTTACCGATTGCCTACCAGCCTGGCGCCTGGTATACAAGCATAGGATTCGGGAAGTACTAATATTCATAAAAAAGAGGTGTCTCATAAGTCATAAATGGCTGGCCCTTTAAATAGGGGTGACACTATAATAAACAAACACATTACTTTACTTTTATATTTGATTCGGGGGTTATAAAATTATCTTTTGCAAGCTACTGTAGAACTATAAGACACAAAAAATGCACTCGCCGTTAGTAAGCTATCACAAGACCGTATGTGATTGTTTTTGCCAAATAAACTACATTTATCTATTTGTTTTGGCATTTATTACAGAATACAGAATACGAGAGAATGGCTGTGAATGCATTAATTATATTAACAATCTTGTTGTACAGAATACAGAATACGGGAGAATGGCTGTGAATGCATTAATTATATTAACAATCTTGTTGTACAGAATACGGGAGAATGGCTGTGAATGCATTAATTATATTAACAATCTTGTTGTACAGAATACAGAATACGGGAGAATGGCTGTGAATGCATTAATTATATTAACAATCTTGTTGTACAGAATACGGGAGAATGGCTGTGAATGCATTAATTATATTAACAATCTTGTTGTACAGAATACAGAATACGGGAGAATGGCTGTGAATGCATTAATTATATTAACAATCTTGTTGTACAGAATACGGGAGAATGGCTGTGAATGCATTAATTATATTAACAATCTTGTTGTACAGAATACGGGAGAATGGCTGTGAATGCATTAATTATATTAACAATCTTGTTGTACAGAATACGGGAGAATGGCTGTGAATGCATTAATTATATTAACAATCTTGTTGTACAGAATACGGGAGAATGGCTGTGAATGCATTAATTATATTAACAATCTTGTTGTACAGAATACAGGGAGAATGGCTGTGAATGCATTAATTATATTAACAATCTTGTTGTACAGAATACGGGAGAATGGCTGTGAATGCATTAATTATATTAACAATCTTGTTGTACAGAATACGGGAGAATGGCTGTGAATGCATTAATTATATTAACAATCTTGTTGTACAGAATACGGGAGAATGGCTGTGAATGCATTAATTATATTAACAATCTTGTTGTACAGAATACAGAATACGGGAGAATGGCCGTGAATGCATTAATTATATTAACAATCTTGTTGTACAGAATACAGGAGAATGGCCGTGAATGCATTAATTATATTAACAATCTTGTTGTACAGAATACGGGAGAATGGCCGTGAATGCATTAATTATATTAACAATCTTGTTGTACAGAATATGGGAGAATGGCTGTGAATGCATTAATTATATTAACAATCTTGTTGTACAGAATACGGGAGAATGGCTGTGAATGCATTAATTATATTAACAATCTTGTTGTACAGAATACAGAATACGGGAGAATGGCCGTGAATGCATTAATTATATTAACAATCTTGTTGTACAGAATACGGGAGAATGGCCGTGAATGCATTAATTATATTAACAATCTTGTTGTACAGAATACAGAATACGGGAGAATGGCTGTGAATGCATTAATTATATTAACAATCTTGTTGTACTGAATACGGGAGAATGGCTGTGAATGCATTAATTATATTAACAATCTTGTACAGAATACGGGAGAATGGCTGTGAATGCATTAATTATATTAACAATCTTGTTGTACAGAATACGGGAGAATGGCCGTGAATGCATTAATTATATTAACAATCTTGTTGTACAGAATACAGAATACGGGAGAATGGCTGTGAATGCATTAATTATATTAACAATCTTGTTGTACAGAATACGGGAGAATGGCTGTGAATGCATTAATTATATTAACAATCTTGTTGTACAGAATACAGAATACGGGAGAATGGCCGTGAATGCATTAATTATATTAACAATCTTGTTGTACAGAATACAGAATACGGGAGAATGGCCGTGAATGCATTAATTATATTAACAATCTTGTTGTACAGAATACGGGAGAATGGCCGTGAATGCATTAATTATATTAACAATCTTGTTGTACAGAATACAGAATACGGGAGAATGGCTGTGAATGCATTAATTATATTAACAATCTTGTTGTACTGAATACGGGAGAATAGCTGTGAATGCATTAATTATATTAACAATCTTGTTGTACAGAATACGGGAGAATGGCTGTGAATGCATTAATTATATTAACAATCTTGTTGTACAGCATACAGGAGAATGGCCGTGAATGCATTAATAATATTAACAATCTTGTTGTACAGAATACAGAATACGGGAGAATGGCCATGAATGCATTAATTATATTAACAATCTTGTTGTACAGAATATGGGAGAATGGCTGTGAATGCATTAATTATATTAACAATCTTGTTGTACAGAATACGGGAGAATGGCTGTGAATGCATTAATTATATTAACAATCTTGTTGTACAGAATATAGAATACGGGAGAATGGCCGTGAATGCATTAATTATATTAACAATCTTGTTGTACAGAATACGGGAGAATGGCCGTGAATGCATTAATTATATTAACAATCTTGTTGTACAGAATACAGAATACGGGAGAATGGCTGTGAATGCATTAATTATACTAACAATCTTGTTGTACTGAATACGGGAGAATGGCTGTGAATGCATTAATTATATTAACAATCTTGTTGTACAGAATACAGGAGAATGGCCGTGAATGCATTAATTATATTAACAATCTTGTTGTACAGAATACGGGAGAATGGCTGTGAATGCATTAATTATATTAACAATCTTGTTGTACAGAATATGGGAGAATGGCTGTGAATGCATTAATTATATTAACAATCTTGTTGTACAGAATACGGGAGAATGGCTGTGAATGCATTAATTATATTAACAATCTTGTTGTACAGAATACGGGAGAATGGCTGTGAATGCATTAATTATATTAACAATCTTGTTGTACAGAATACAGAATACGGGAGAATGGCTGTGAATGCATTAATTATATTAACAATCTTGTTGTACAGAATACGGGAGAATGGCCGTGAATGCATTAATTATATTAACAATCTTGTTGTACAGAATACAGAATACGGGAGAATGGCTGTGAATGCATTAATTATATTAACAATCTTGTTGTACAGAATACGGGAGAATGGCTGTGAATGCATTAATTATATTAACAATCTTGTTGTACAGAATACGGGAGAATGGCTGTGAATGCATTAATTATATTAACAATCTTGTTGTACAGAATACGGGAGAATGGCTGTGAATGCATTAATTATATTAACAATCTTGTTGTACAGAATACAGAATACGGGAGAATGGCTGTGAATGCATTAATTATATTAACAATCTTGTTGTACAGAATACAGAATACGGGAGAATGGCCGTGAATGCATTAATTATATTAACAATCTTGTTGTACAGAATATGGGAGAATGGCTGTGAATGCATTAATTATATTAACAATCTTGTTGTACAGAATACAGAATACGGGAGAATGGCTGTGAATGCATTAATTATATTAACAATCTTGTTGTACAGAATACGGGAGAATGGCTGTGAATGCATTAATTATATTAACAATCTTGTTGTACAGAATACGGGAGAATGGCTGTGAATGCATTAATTATATTAACAATCTTGTTGTACAGAATACGGGAGAATGGCTGTGAATGCATTAATTATATTAACAATCTTGTTGTACAGAATACAGAATACGGGAGAATGGCTGTGAATGCATTAATTATATTAACAATCTTGTTGTACAGAATACGGGAGAATGGCTGTGAATGCATTAATTATATTAACAATCTTGTTGTACAGAATACAGAATACGGGAGAATGGCTGTGAATGCATTAATTATATTAACAATCTTGTTGTACAGAATACAGATAGGGAGAATGGCTGTGAATGCATTAATTATATTAACAATCTTGTTGTACAGAATACAGAATACGGGAGAATGGCTGTGAATGCATTAATTATATTAACAATCTTGTTGTACAGAATACGGGAGAATGGCTGTGAATGCATTAATTATATTAACAATCTTGTTGTACAGAATACGGGAGAATGGCCGTGAATGCATTAATTATATTAACAATCTTGTTGTACAGAATACAGAATACGGGAGAATGGCTGTGAATGCATTAATTATATTAACAATCTTGTTGTACAGAATACGGGAGAATGGCTGTGAATGCATTAATTATATTAACAATCTTGTTGTACAGAATACAGAATACGGGAGAATGGCTGTGAATGCATTAATTATATTAACAATCTTGTTGTACAGAATACAGAATACGGGAGAATGGCTGTGAATGCATTAATTATATTAACAATCTTGTTGTACAGAATACGGGAGAATGGCCGTGAATGCATTAATTATATTAACAATCTTGTTGTACAGAATACAGAATACGGGAGAATGGCTGTGAATGCATTAATTATATTAACAATCTTGTTGTACAGAATACGGGAGAATGGCTGTGAATGCATTAATTATATTAACAATCTTGTTGTACAGAATACGGGAGAATGGCTGTGAATGCATTAATTATATTAACAATCTTGTTGTACAGAATACAGGAGAATGGCCGTGAATGCATTAATAATATTAACAATCTTGTTGTACAGAATACAGAATACGGGAGAATGGCCGTGAATGCATTAATTATATTAACAATCTTGTTGTACAGAATACGGGAGAATGGCTGTGAATGCATTAATTATATTAACAATCTTGTTGTACAGAATACGGGAGAATGGCTGTGAATGCATTAATTATATTAACAATCTTGTTGTACAGAATAAGAATACGGGAGAATGGCCGTGAATGCATTAATTATATTAACAATCTTGTTGTACAGAATACGGGAGAATGGCTGTGAATGCATTAATTATATTAACAATCTTGTTGTACAGAATACAGAATACGGGAGAATGGCTGTGAATGCATTAATTATATTAACAATCTTGTTGTACAGAATACGGGAGAATGGCTGTGAATGCATTAATTATATTAACAATCTTGTTGTACAGCATACAGGAGAATGGCCGTGAATGCATTAATAATATTAACAATCTTGTTGTACAGAATACGGGAGAATGGCTGTGAATGCATTAATTATATTAACAATCTTGTTGTACAGAATACGGGAGAATGGCTGTGAATGCATTAATTATATTAACAATCTTGTTGTACAGAATACGGGAGAATGGCTGTGAATGCATTAATTATATTAACAATCTTGTTGTACAGAATACGGGAGAATGGCTGTGAATGCATTAATTATATTAACAATCTTGTTGTACAGAATACAGAATACGGGAGAATGGCCGTGAATGCATTAATTATATTAACAATCTTGTTGTACAGAATACGGGAGAATGGCCGTGAATGCATTAATTATATTAACAATCTTGTTGTACAGAATACAGAATACGGGAGAATGGCTGTGAATGCATTAATTATATTAACAATCTTGTTGTACAGAATACGGGAGAATGGCTGTGAATGCATTAATTATATTAACAATCTTGTTGTACAGAATACGGGAGAATGGCTGTGAATGCATTAATTATATTAACAATCTTGTTGTACAGAATACGGGAGAATGGCTGTGAATGCATTAATTATATTAACAATCTTGTTGTACAGAATACAGAATACGGGAGAATGGCTGTGAATGCATTAATTATATTAACAATCTTGTTGTACAGAATACGGGAGAATGGCCGTGAATGCATTAATTATATTAACAATCTTGTTGTACAGAATACAGAATACGGGAGAATGGCTGTGAATGCATTAATTATATTAACAATCTTGTTGTACAGAATACGGGAGAATGGCTGTGAATGCATTAATTATATTAACAATCTTGTTGTACAGAATACGGGAGAATGGCTGTGAATGCATTAATTATATTAACAATCTTGTTGTACAGAATACGGGAGAATGGCTGTGAATGCATTAATTATATTAACAATCTTGTTGTACAGAATACGGGAGAATGGCTGTGAATGCATTAATTATATTAACAATCTTGTTGTACAGAATACGGGAGAATGGCTGTGAATGCATTAATTATATTAACAATCTTGTTGTACAGAATACGGGAGAATGTGTGAATGCATTAATTATATTAACAATCTTGTTGTACAGAATACGGGAGAATGGCTGTGAATGCATTAATTATATTAACAATCTTGTTGTACAGAATACGGGAGAATGGCTGTGAATGCATTAATTATATTAACAATCTTGTTGTACAGAATACAGAATACGGGAGAATGGCTGTGAATGCATTAATTATATTAACAATCTTGTTGTACAGAATACAGAATACGGGAGAATGGCTGTGAATGCATTAATTATATTAACAATCTTGTTGTACAGAATACAGAATACGGGAGAATGGCTGTGAATGCATTAATTATATTAACAATCTTGTTGTACAGAATACAGAATACGGGAGAATGGCTGTGAATGCATTAATTATATTAACAATCTTGTTGTACAGAATACGGGAGAATGGCTGTGAATGCATTAATTATATTAACAATCTTGTTGTACAGAATACGGAGAATGGCTGTGAATGCATTAATTATATTAACAATCTTGTTGTACAGAATACAGAATACGGGAGAATGGCCGTGAATGCATTAATTATATTAACAATCTTGTTGTACAGAATACAGAATAGGGAGAATGGCTGTGAATGCATTAATTATATTAACAATCTTGTTGTACAGAATACAGATACGGGAGAATGGCTGTGAATGCATAATTATATTAACAATCTTGTTGTACAGAATACGGGAGAATGGCTGTGAATGCATTAATTATATTAACAATCTTGTTGTACAGAATACAGAATACGGGAGAATGGCCGTGAATGCATTAATTATATTAACAATCTTGTTGTACAGAATACGGGAGAATGGCTGTGAATGCATTAATTATATTAACAATCTTGTTGTACAGAATACGGGAGAATGGCTGTGAATGCATTAATTATATTAACAATCTTGTTGTACAGAATACGGGAGAATGGCTGTGAATGCATTAATAATATTAACAATCTTGTTGTACAGAATACAGAATACGGGAGAATGGCCGTGAATGCATTAATTATATTAACAATCTTGTTGTACAGAATACAGAATACGGGAGAATGGCTGTGAATGCATTAATTATATTAACAATCTTGTTGTACAGAATACGGGAGAATGGCTGTGAATGCATTAATTATATTAACAATCTTGTTGTACAGAATACAGAATACGGGAGAATGGCTGTGAATGCATTAATTATATTAACAATCTTGTTGTACAGAATACGGAGAATGGCTGTGAATGCATTAATTATATTAACAATCTTGTTGTACAGAATACGGGAGAATGGCTGTGAATGCATTAATTATATTAACAATCTTGTTGTACAGAATACGGGAGAATGGCTGTGAATGCATTAATTATATTAACAATCTTGTTGTACAGAATACAGAAAGGGAGAATGGCTGTGAATGCATTAATTATATTAACAATCTTGTTGTACAGAATACGGGAGAATGGCTGTGAATGCATTAATTATATTAACAATCTTGTTGTACAGAATACAGAATACGGGAGAATGGCTGTGAATGCATTAATTATATTAACAATCTTGTTGTACAGAATACGGGAGAATGGCGTGAATGCATTAATTATATTAACAATCTTGTTGTACAGAATACAGAATACGGGAGAATGGCTGTGAATGCATTAATTATATTAACAATCTTGTTGTACAGAATACGGGAGAATGGCTGTGAATGCATTAATTATATTAACAATCTTGTTGTACAGAATACGGGAGAATGGCTGTGAATGCATTAATTATATTAACAATCTTGTTGTACAGAATACAGGAGAATGGCCGTGAATGCATTAATTATATTAACAATCTTGTTGTACAGAATACAGAATACGGGAGAATGGCTGTGAATGCATTAATTATATTAACAATCTTGTTGTACAGAATACGGGAGAATGGCTGTGAATGCATTAATTATATTAACAATCTTGTTGTACAGATACAGAATACGGGAGAATGGCTGTGAATGCATTAATTATATTAACAATCTTGTTGTACAGAATACGGGAGAATGGCTGTGAATGCATTAATTATATTAACAATCTTGTTGTACAGAATACAGAATACGGGAGAATGGCTGTGAATGCATTAATTATATTAACAATCTTGTTGTACAGAATACAGAATACGGGAGAATGGCTGTGAATGCATTAATTATATTAACAATCTTGTTGTACAGAATACGGGAGAATGGCTGTGAATGCATTAATTATATTAACAATCTTGTTGTACAGAATACGGGAGAATGGCTGTGAATGCATTAATTATATTAACAATCTTGTTGTACAGAATACGGGAGAATGGCTGTGAATGCATTAATTATATTAACAATCTTGTTGTACAGAATACAGAATACGGGAGAATGGCTGTGAATGCATTAATTAT
>CM026399.1:19360908-19414857 GCA_014843695.1 Archivesica marissinica | reverse complement strand
ACAACAGTTTCTTCTCTTTTAGAATTAAACTGGCGAAAACACATGATCAGCTTAGTAACTATAAGCTCATAAACCGTGTCAACATCTAAACACCTTATATATATTCAACATTAAAATAAAACCACGAAATGACTACATTTAACCCATTCAACACCAAGTAACTCACATGGACTGGTCCATGATATATTTAGACCAATAAATTAATCAGAAAATTACATTTGGACCAGTTCATTTATCAAAATGGGTAATTTTGTCTTAAAATAGTAATATTACTGGCAAAAAGTGCAAATCCTGATGAGACGGCTCGTCACGAGCCGGCTCATCTGGATCTACACTTTTTGTAAGCCTATTTAGAGGTATGTGGTGTTGAAAGGGTTAACAGTATTTTAGTCGATGAGAGAATAGGGACATGATGATTAAGATGGGTCAATCTTGAAAAGCTATGAGAAGAATCGTCTAGCGGGATTCAGACACGCAACCTTTTAATTGTGATGCTTTCAGATGATAATAAAGATCTTCGGATATAAGACTCGTAGACCACTTATAGACCTGATGTTGAAGACAGTGAAACTTCTGAACCATTGCTAGCATGTCCCAGCTCGGTTACTGTGCTCAGTCATGGTATGCACAATGTATCATACATTTATCAGTTCTAAGCATATTTCAGTGTGTAAGAATGTAATGGAATATTTGGAAGCTACATGCAATATGAGAAATTTTGGAAAACAAGCTTGTACTATGTAGCATAATGCTTCTCACACTGTACGAGTTCCAATGTATATGTGTTATGATAGAATCTTATTTTCATGTAATGGAGTACTGTTGGATGGTTTCTATTGCTGGACTTCTGTACAAGTCATAATGTGATAGAGTCCTCGCACTGTTGATGTATAATCTAGTTCCAAGTCCTCAAGATGTCATCAATACAAGTATCTTTAATAACATTCCTGAAAACCAACTAAATACCAACAGCATATGGAATGTATTCAGGAATGGGGTCTCGAGAATGATTAATATAAGCTGTTTCACAATCGAGCTAAAAATAAATTTGTATAAACTAAAATAATCTATTAATATATACTGAGTCAAAAAAGAAACGATACCAAACTAAAAATGACGTAAAACGGATAAAACCATAGAAAGGTTTAATATATTATTACGTATCAGTACCGGGTATCTTATTGCAATGTCAGCCAACCATAAACACAGGTAAATAAACACCCGATAATCCTGGAACGCCGAATTTCCGATTTGCACGTGCTCCTCAACAAAGACAACTTCCTACACATGTACAAATCGGAAAACCGGTTTATTGTACTGGTATTGCATTATCATCGAGGAAAAACACCTTACATACCCATTGTTACCTCTAACAAAATGCCTAGGCTAAACCGCAATCAGAGAATGCGTGCCATTGGCATGATTGACGGCGGTTTACGTCAGCGTGACGTCGCAAATCGACTCGGGGTTACGCGGATCACGATAACACGTCTACTTCGACGTTATCGAACACATGGATCGGTGGACGACCGTCCAAGATCTGGTCGACCACGTGTGACGACGCGTGAACAGGACCGTCACATTCGGACGTCACATTTACGTGACCGGTTCCTACCTGCTACGCACACAGCTGCCGTTACTCCTGGGATGACCAACAATCGCATCAGTGCACAAACAGTCAGGAACCGGCTCGGTGAACGTGGCATTCGTGCCTATCGGCCATACGTTGGACCCATCCTGACACGACGTCACCGTGACGTACGGCGGGAATGGACGACGGAACGTGCTCGCTGGACTTGGTTACAGTGGAATTCGGTGATGTTTAGCGATGAATCGCGGTTCTGTTTGCGTCGAGCGGATGGCAGAGAGCGGGTATATCGCAGACGCGGTGAACGTTACGCCGACGCATGTGTACGTCAGGTCGATCTGTTCGGGGGCGGAAGCGTTATGGCGTGGGGCGGTATCACCTTCGGCAGTCGCACTGAACTGTTAGTGGTGGACGGGAACCTAAACGCCCAGCGGTACTGTGATGAGATCCTTGCGCCAGTTGTTGTGCCGTTCTTTAACGCCAACAGAAACGTCACACTGTTCCAACAGGACAACGCCAGGTGTCATACTGCTCGGATTTCCACCACATTATTGGACCAGAACAATATTGAAACCCTGCCGTGGCCTGCTTTGTCACCAGACTTGTCACCCATAGAACAGTTGTGGGATACGTTAGACCGCCGCGTCAGACGACGTCAGCCGGTAATGTTAAACCAACTGAGGGATGTTTTGCGTCAGGGGTGGACAAATATTGACCAGCAAGAGATTCAGACACTCTTCCGTTCGATGCGACGGCGGTGCATTGCAGTGAGAGATGCAAATGGTGCCCATACTCGGTATTGACGTCTGTGTGAAAACTACATTAGACCTCTGTCCGACGAATTACGTCATCACACAGCAGACAGTTTCGGAGGCTCATTATGCTTTATGTGCTCTTCTTTCAAACATGTTGGACTATCATCTTATGAATTTTCAAAGAATTTTCTTAATAAATGTTGAAATTATAGACACATAAACACCAGGTATCGTTTCTTTTTTGGCTCAGTATATTCTATCAAATAAGGTCCATTTTACCAGTGTAATGGTCCAATGGTATTTTGGCCCACTTTAAATTCTAAATGAACCCTGACCTTATCGATGGATGGATTTTGGGTTTTACGGCCCATTTAACAGTATTTCAGTCGATGAGAGAATAGGGACATGATGATTAAGATGGGTCAATCTTGAAGCTATGAGAAGAATGGTTTTAATAGTTATTATATAATGCTTACCGAACATAGCAACTTGTTTAATCATTATGGGGCCGCTGCGGGTCGAATTTTTCGCTGATATTCGCTACATTTTGGAAAATTTTATCTTGAAAAAAAGGTCTTGTAGTCTGGACCTGTGCAGTGCTCACGGAAAATATTTTTAACAGACTGTCCCATCTGAACAATTTTGTTTTTTTAGGCACAGGCCCGTGGGCCTTTCAGATTTAAGGAGAGACAGGCCCAACTTGGATTTTGAGGGGCCCCCGGGCTATCCTATTTTTCGAGCACTGCTGTGTATACCGCGCACCAGACAAATTGTACAAGGATTTTAGTAATAAATGTGCGCGGTATACATAGCAAATGACGGTAAACGGGTGTTTGACTACTAGAAAAAACAACTAAGGACTGCTAAGGACAACTAAAGCGCCACAAAGGAATACCAAGTATAATTATGTTGGGGTCACATACAGGTATTGGGGCAGGCATAACAGAAATCCTACTGTGCTGCCTGCATAAATAATAACTCAAAGTTTGTTTGTTTGGGTTTTACGCCTTCATCAGCACCATTTTGGGCTATATCGCCGGCGGGCAGTTTACCTAACAACACCTTTCCTGGGCAGGCTCCAGCGGTTAACCAGTACTTGGTGCACCAACCTCTGTAAGAAACTGCCAACTTTTTCATATAAATAGACACGGCCTGAGCGGGGCTCGAATCAGTGACCAACAGTGATGATAGGTTACAGTAGTATACAAGTCAGCGACCTTAACCACTCGACCACGGAAAATATAATCAACACTATTTTTGATGTGATGTTAGAAAACAGTTTGTCTAATTAGTAATGACTGAAAGTCATTGTCAGGTATTATGTAAACTATGTGGTAATTGAACTACCTCAATAAAAGCAGTATGACATGATTAATATTTTGAAACAATGTCATAGGAAATCCCCTAGGAAATATTCATCCCACCCTGGGAATTCTACCCTGACCAAATCATTTGTAGAATCGCACTATCAATCAATTTTAAATGTATTAGTACAGAAACAATAATACTGAACAGGGTTGGCAGGTTTTTGCCGAGGCGGTAAAAACCACTGGTAAAAACCGTTTTTTTACCGTCCTGGCAATGCCATAAAGTGGCAAAAAAACCCTAAACCAAAAGATGGCAAAAACTTGGATTTAAATTTGAATAAATGGATGGCTCAGCATTTCTGAGCAGACCTACCATAATTTCCAGAGTTAGCCAGTTTGGAAATACTCTTCCCCGACATCATGTATAGATGTACAGAGGTGTGGGGTGCTATTTCTAGGGTTGGCCTGCTGAGAAGTACTCCTCCCACTCTATATATGCATACATGTACAGAGGTGGGGGGAGTAGAATTTCCAGGTTCAGCTGCTAGAAAATACTCCCCTTCGACTCTATATACATACACGTATACATGTAATACCCCCACTCTAAATACACATATACAATGTGGGGATAGACGTTTCAGGGTCCGGCTGCTGGAAAATACTCCCCCACTCTATATACATACACATGTACAAGGGGGGGGGGTACTGCTAGATCGGTAAGAAGATTTTATTCTTTAGGCATATTAAGCTTTTGTAACATCTTGTTGACAACAATTGTATTTATTTATTTTATAATCAATTAAAGCAGTACTACCCAAAATACAACGTATATCAGATACAATGTATAACCAATATGAACCATGTCCAATGTGTCAGTTAAATCTACTTTGAAAACCCATATAATATATTTAGTGCTTCCTTACATGTAGTTACTCCTTACAGTAGTGGTCCTTTATGTACTATTTGACTTATGCGACATCATAATGGCTTCCGAGCCTCTAGATTGGGGCTCTGTCTTGTCATTTCTGAGCAGGCTGGAACCACTGCATTGAATGATTAGTGTTCAAAGCTAGCGGTCTAGACCATGGAGCCACCCCCCCCCCCTCCATTCCCACATGTTTAAATGAACAAATGTAATGGCAAGTCATTAGGTTTGAACAATATGTATTTCATTGAACTTTCTGGAAATGAGCCAACAGTACCACTACAACTAAAAAAATTTATCTATCTTCCTTTGATGTCGAACCCCTCGCGGGGTTGTAGACATGTAATTGAAATGTGCCATTTTCTTGCGGCTCAAAGGTTAGTCTGGTGAAAATACAGTCTTTTGTGCGAAAACTATTTTGTAATATGTATCCCGGTGTTACTGGTTTTCGACGACGTAGTACATAACGGACTCCTATAGGTTTAGAATTGTCATACATTGCAAACAATTTTATGTCACCAAATAAACAATATTTTACCTTTCATTCCCCAAAATCTCGAAGAAAACCGATTGTTTACTTATTGAGAAAAGTTGACAAAATAGCGGTACCTCATTCTCAGTAATCCGGAATGACGTCATATGTTTTCGCCTAACTGTGGAAATTGCCTACAGCGCGAGCATTATTATGTAAGCAACAGTTTTTTTAACAAAACAATATAAATAAGGAACACTTACTTTAATAATAGGCTTAATTTATCATTTTCACTCAAAATTCATTTGTTGGAGAGCATTTTGTCTATATACTGTATCTAAAACACTAATTTAGTTTAACTTAGACAAACACACGGGGCATAAGAAGTCGTCGCCCCTCCTAATTACTCTGACTGGGTGCAGAACCGTAACTGGACCCATCCATCGAACACATCACACGGTGCCTAACAGAGAATAACTAGGTTTACACAACCATGTATATCAGTTGGAGAACCTCTGTGAAAACACATGGACCTGAAGGCGAAAAACGGTGAAAATCGATATTATGAATAAGGACCCCTTGTGTGTAATAACGGACATAACTCATAAACACGGAGCAGTGAGACTATAATGACATTTTTATTCGTAAATATATTGGCGTGGCAGACGATGCATATGTCATTTTGGAGAAAAAATTGCCAATTTCTTTAAAAAATGATATTTATATGGTGACATAAAACGGATATAGTGAAATTAGTGAAAACTGGGGTAGGTTTAAAGTTTTCACCACTAATTTACCTTGTCTGATATATTATGATCAGTTAGAAATAGATTGGAAGTGCACAAGGTATGTTTATTTATAATTCCGGTAACTGGAGCGTGAACTATTGCGTGATCTCTCGCGACTTGCTATTCCCACAGTTAGGCGAAAATCTGTTCTGGGCGAAAACTCTTCACGCCGGGATATGTTACGTTATAATGGTGGCCTATCAATATTGCAACACTGTTCAATAGCGGTGTCTGACCTAGAACACCGAAACTCATCGCGAAATATAATGACAATTATAGATAATCATACGATTTTATGTATTAATTGACATTATCATTTTGTCAATACAAATTGTAGCTAAAACAATACCATGCCCACATTCTGGAACATTCTGAATGCCATGGTCACTGACAATATCGACATTTCCGCTGTTGACAGACATCGAAACAGCACTAAATCTGATTGCGAAGGATACTTTAGGTTATATACCACTATCGGACTGGAAAGAAGTATCATAGCATACCACTATCGTCAATCGCCCTGTTTTCGTACCTCGGTCCTAGCCTGTTTCCGCATATTTATTTTACAACGATTGCGGATCTTTGACAATCAATGTCGTTATGCATGGTACAATCGCAATAAAACTATAGAACAGATTGCTAAAACTAATATATCGGTTGCTCATATGAGCGTCGCCTCCGGAAGAGATCAGTTGAGGGCAGTTTACTAATGTTGCTAGAACTTGTTGCCCAACCCATTGTGCATGTTATCACATATAATGAATGTTAAGTCTATATGTACTATATATGTAAAATAGCAAATAAAATATGATTAAACAGAAGAAATCAGTAATTTCAAATTTTGGAGGATAGTGCAATGATATAGACAGAGATCCATTCCAGAGCAAAGGACCGACACGATTACTCGGTTTATAGTGCAATCTGAATGACTATTAATATCAGTAGGGTCAGATAGGGGATCGAACCTGCACTGTTCAAATGGATTTGTAGTCCAACGTAATAACCACTGGACTACTGACCAGTCTTGTTGTAAGTTGTGTTTTTACGTTTATTTATCGTCGCTACCGGTTGCCCATATGAGCGACGCCTCCTGAAGAGATTAGTTATTTTTAGATTTTGGAGGATAGTGCATGATACAGACAGAGACCCATTCCAGAATCTCCTCTGGTTCTTTTACGTGCACGGTGTAAAGCACCGACACGAGACATCCGTCTAACGTCCCATCTGAAAGACTGTTAATTTTATTAGGATCAGACGGGGGATCAAACGTGCGTACCTACACATAGTGTGTCACATAAAATCACTCATTAAGGATTTTACAAAATTTACAAAAATTGTATATTATTTATGTTGTGAACGAAAAACCATACAGCTTTGTCAAATTAACACCAGGAGAAACGTGTGTCACATTACGAGCATTAATTGGGTATACTGCGGGAAATTGAAATTTGTCGAAATGTGACCTTTTACGTCAATGACTATATATATATATATATATTATATACAGGTAAAATGGCAATAACCGTACAAATTATACGATTTATTTTTAATATCAACAAGTTTTGTAACGTGTTGGATTGTCAATTGTATATAATTAGTGCAATAATTTCATTAAAAATTCACCGCCTGCCTGCTGTGCTTTCAAATATAAATATGTTTATAAAAAAAACGTTATATCAATTGTCCACACAATGTATTGTTGGTCCATGATTAATAAGTTAATAATAGAATTATGTATGCAAGAGTTCATTAGTATTGTGACTGAGAGCGAATAAGAAAACGTATGTTGCATTTTATTACATTTAGAATTGGTTAATGATTTTTTTTTAACAAAATATATAATTTAAATTTCAAAATTACCCAAAAAAACGGGGGGGGGGAATACTAAAACGCAACCGCTTACGTTATTAACTTTGTTGCGTCATTTCGTGCGCCATTATTTACTTGTAGAATAGTTCTTCTTGGTGATTTCGGCACTCCCTCAATATTGAGGATTATGTGTCGTCGCTGGTTTGAGATGATGATATTTACAATGATTAATTAACAAATAAGTGAATGTCCAAAGACAAATATACTACAGTGCTTGTTTAAGATTTTGTACATAGAATGACTGCTTTAGATCATGGTTGGGAGGGCAGAAACAGGGATGAGTGCTTTAAAGCCATCAACTGTTATTGCTTCATGTGCGGCAAGTGGTAACACGTTCCATTGGATGACAGTTCTTGGATAAAAAGAGAATTTGTATGAATCTTTGTTGACAGGGATGTGTTTATAACAATATGGGTTTGTGTGTATGGTTATGTTGTCTACGGGTATCAAAAGGTTTATGGGAATGTTTACAGCTACTATTTGATGTATTATTTTATAGAAGAGAATCAATCTGTACCTAACTCTGCGTGTCTCAAGTGTTGGCCAGTTTAGGTTGTCGATCATTTCGGAGACTGAACTAGTGTTATGGTGTCGGTTGGTAACGAATCTGGCAGCACGTCGCTGTACCGTCTCAATTTGGTGTTTTAGAATGTGGGTCCCAGATAGTACTAGCTTGGGTCTTACTAGTGCTTTGCATGCATGGTATTTTGCTTTAGATGATGTGAATTTTAGGTTGCGTTTCAAGAATCCTAGTGGTTGGTTTGCTTTATTGGTTATCGAGTTAATATGTTTGTCCCATTTTAGATTGCTTTGCAAGGTTAGGCCTAAATATTTTGCATCATTTACTTTTTGAAGGGGATGGTTATGGAGTTTATATGTAAAGAGAAATGGCTTACGTTTTTGTGTGATGCTGCGTAGGTTACATATATCGGGGTGAAATTTCATGAGCCAATCTTGCTCCCATCTACCAGCGAATCAATATCTTCTTGTAGTAATGTGGTGTCATTTTGTGTTTTAATTTCTTTATAAATGATGCTGTCATCAGCGAAGACACGAAGGGTACTATGTTGGATATATTCGGATAGATCATTAATGTAGATGAGGAATAGGATTGGGCCCAGAACTGTGCCTTGGGGGTACACCCAATGTAACAGAGGCCGTGTCTGACATTTCACCCTCCAAGACAACATTCTGGGTCCTATCTGATAGATTGCGATTATAGTTACGATTGCACTTCATTCTGTGTTATCATAATATAGTAATATGTCACTGTAAATATTATATAAAATTATTACGATTGTCTTTCAGATGGGACTTTAAACCGAAGTCTGGACTCTGGAATGGGTCTGTCTGTATCATTGCACTATCCTCCAAAAATCTAAAATGACTAATCTCTTCAGGAGGCGTCGTTCATATGGGCAACCGGTAGCGACGATAAATAAACGTAAAACGCACACACATACGATTGTTCAACTGTATTCAATTGATAATATCACTAATAACTTTAATTACATGCAAATGCAAAATTATAAAGGGAAGATTTATCTGTAGTATTTGTTTATAATAATTACGCTTCATTCGTCTCCAAGGTCTTCATTCTGCGATGTAGCGTAGATGGGGGCTCACATGTGGTTGTTCATAAATTCTGTCCGACCGTCAGCAAAATCTCTTTCCAATAACACCGAGTACAGTTCTTCGAATATTTATTCAAAACAGGGCTGTGAGCTTAGACACACTAACCTGGGTTCCAGTCTGTCGATTTTTCACAAATTTACTTCTGGCAAAATGACATATCAGAAACTCAATGTGTCCCAATTAATGGTTGCGGTGTTAAAATATATTTTTATGACTGAGAAGGCAAAATATGTAAACACCTGTTCCCAGGCTATTGACACACTTCAGATGTCAGAATGTGCTAAAACCTGATCGTAAGCTCTCGGATGATACTTCTTTCCAGTCCTTTTAGTTGGAATAATTTGTTTTTACTATTGTTCCCCAACCAGATGTTGCGATATGATGATTTTATCAAAATCAGGTTTATTAATTGATAGCAACTTTATATATATATATAAGGTTGTTTATGCAGCAAAACCATAAACTCCCCTCCCCCTCCCCCACTGGAAGTTAACTTTATTGATAACCATGTGCTTTGGGTGTGTATCTAAAATATTCCGATTTCATCCCCAAGATCGAACTTGAAATTTGATGAATTGAAATCAGATACCCAACTGGAGTTGAACATAGACTTGTGGAACTTTACTCGGGTGTTACTCGGTCGATCCAAACAAAAAGTGCACATGCACAACCATATGGTGATACATTAATATTTATATTTCGGGCTATATCGCCGGCGGGCAGTTTACCTAACACCTTTCCTGGGCAGGCTCCAGCGGTTTCCATAAGAAACTGCCAACTTTTTCATATAAATGAGACACGGCCTGAGCGGGACTCGAACCCGTGACCATCAGTGACGATAGGTTAAAGTGGTATACAAGTCAGCGAACTTAACCACTCGACCATGTAGGCGGACTGATACATTAATAGGTTTCTAAAATTCCACCCAAATGATCATAGTAATGAGAGTGGCTTTGGACGGACAAAATTGTAGATCGTTAGTCAACTAAAGGGCAATAACTCTGGTGTTACTGGACTGATCCCGACAAAGTGCATGTGCACACCAGCACCAGTGTTTCATGAATTTCCACCAATTGCTGCTGTCAAATTAATATCCTTCGCCGTAATTTTGGCGGGGGATTAAAATACATGCTACTGCACCACTTGTAATCAGAGGCGAGTTCGAACCAAGTTCCTTGAGCAAGAAACTTATTCACATTGCTTAGAAGTGGATAGACCCAAGTATAAAAAATGTACTGTCAGAATTTTGTCACAATGTGTGTTTGTCTACTCTGATG
Organism: Archivesica marissinica; assembly: GCA_014843695.1. NCBI lineage: Eukaryota > Metazoa > Mollusca > Bivalvia > Venerida > Vesicomyidae > Archivesica > Archivesica marissinica. The sequence goes on along the minus strand of CM026399.1, from coordinate 19,404,241 downwards.
GAATAGAAAACAACCCCAGATTAATTTCAACAATTTCCTTTGGGCTTAGACGAAGGCTTGTTGCAAGACCTATAAATTGGAAAATATGCTACAATCTACATGTATGTTGTTTCCACATTCCTTCCAATTTATTCAGCATTTTAAGGGTTAAGAAACATAATTTTCATGCCACTTTATTCAATGTAAAACAATTTAAACAATGGTATTACAATATGTACAGAATTCAACATTTTGTTTAATACAACGACAAATTGGAAAAACGATAACACAGTTCAGATGCATAATTATCATTGTGATACCACTCCCCCCCGGTTACAAAGTAAAATACGAGGAATTCGTTAGTACAGATATGGTCTGGAGGGTGAACGGTCCTTGTGTAGTAGGCATGTTTGGAAGTGTGGTTAGTTTAAACAATATGTATTTTTTGGAATAAACATAGTCGAGTAAAAATAGTATGTACATACATGTATTACAAATGGGCCAGTAGTCCAGTGTTTAACACGTTGCGAATCCAGGGATAAAGCCACCCATCTGACCCTAATAATATTGAGTCTTTCAAATGGGACTTAAAACCGAGGTCTTGTGTTGGTGCTTTACATTGTGCACGTAAAAGAACCAGAGGAGACACTGGAATGGGTCTGTCTGTATCATTGCCTGTATTCACTATCCTCCAAAAATCTAAAATGACTATCTCTTCAGGAGGCGTCGCTAATTAATTTTATTAGGGTCAGGAGGGGGATCGAACCTGCGATCCTTGGATTACCAGTCCAGCGTGTTAACCACTGGACTACAGATCCGTCTGTTGAATAACTTTATGAATAGTGGTATGTTATAGCTAAGACTGGATAAATTTGGATAATTATTAATCGTTTTATTTTAACATTTGAAGGAAAATATGAGAAGTTTACAATTTAACAAGTCACTGAAAAAAACCACATACAAGTAGTAAACAGCTTTGTGGGGTAAGCAACCGCCCATTGTATATCCAATTGCATAGACTGGCTGTTTAAGTCAGGTTTGACTGTGCATGCAACGTCTACGACATATTTCTGTACATGTACTTCTGTTTATCACTAATGGGCTGGCCCCTGCTCGGAATGGCTAGGGGTCGGTTAATACACATACAGTCATGTCTGTGTTAGCAGTCACCTCTAGTAAGCAGACAACATCTATTTCCCAGTTAAGAGATTCATCAGGACAGTTGTTGTAAATGTTCAACCTCTATTAAATAAACAGCCACATGTTCTCTCTCAGTTGTCTGGGTGCTTCAGACAGATTTGACTGGCATACAGTTTATTTTAACACATTTCATATATTATATCAAGCAGCAAATCTATCCATGCTTCACTGAACACATGTGATCTCTCACTCTGAAAGACTACAGTCCGCGTCATCCCTCTCTGGTACAGTCAGCGACATCTCCCGCTGATAAGTCTGCGTCATCTCTTGCTAGGGAAGGTCAAGGCCAGTCAGCGTCAATTATGTAAGGTCATAGGGTCAGGGTCATCTGCTCGCAAACGGACTGCCGATTCCTGCATCCTTCTTTGTCTGCTGTAACCCCTGAAACAATATGACCACATTATCATACCACACATACGCTTGTATCTATCCCATGTACCATGCTGTAACCCCTGAAACAATATGACCACATTATCATACCACACATACGCTTGTATCTATCCCATGTACCATGCTGTAAACCCTGAAACAATATGACCACATTACCATACCACACATACGCTTGTATCTATCCCATGTACCATGCTGTAAACCCTGAAACAATATGACCACATTATCATACCACACATACGCTTGTATCTATCCCATGTACCATGCTGTAAACCCTGAAACAATATGACCACATTAATCCACCTACGCTTGTATCTATCCCATGTACCTGCGTTGTTGTTTGTGTTTTTGCTGTAACCCTAAACAATATGACCACATTACATACCACACATACGCTTGTATCTATCCCATGTACCATGCTGTAAACCCTGAAACAATATGACCACATTACATACCACACATACGCTTGTATCTATCCCATGTACCATGCTGTAAACCCTGAAACAATATGACCACATTATCATACCACACATACGCTTGTATCTATCCCATGTACCATGCTGTAAACCCTGAAACAATATGACCACATTATCATACCACACATACGCTTGTATCTATCCCATGTACCATGCTGTAAACCCTGAAACAATATGACCACATTATCATACCACACATACGCTTGTATCTATCCCATGTACCATGCACATTAGCATGCTGCACAATTTTTATTTATGTATTATTCATATACACTAGTTATTCGCGAGCATTTATATTTCGCTACTTTTCGCGACCAAAGTTGATCGTGAATTCATGATTCTCGTGAATAATGCTGTGTCCGAATTTAGAGTTATATTCGTAAATATGCAGGGTTTCCTCTGTCTGAATGTTTGTCTGCGCCACTTCTGTCGCCAATTGAAAAACACTGGAGCCAATTTAAAAAACTTGGAAACAACTAAGAGCCATATATTTCACAAATAAATATTTGAAGCCATATTCGACACAAAAAAGAAAAAGAAAAAAGTTGTGCCAAATATTTTTGCCAATTCACAAATTTTAGCACCAATATTTGTTTTTTGTCGCAATTGGCGACCGACAGCAGGGAATCCTGATATGTATATTTTATCAAAATTTTGAGTCAATGCAATTATAAGCTATATATATAAACAGTTACATTTATTTGTCGCGCTACATCACGGATGTGTGAATTCAAAACTGCGAATTAATTGAAAATGTTCCAAATCGCGAAATAATAGTATCTTAGAGTAACATAAAAGTAATTACCTGGTAGTATCCGGTGTGATATCCACTCATGTACCACGACATTAGCATACTGCACAATGCCTCATTGTTCTCCTTACCCAGCTCTCCAAGAGCAGGAGGCGGCGGAGGTGGGGGCATAAACGCCATCCTCTGCAATAAATATCAGTAGTTTAGTGTTATTATACACATTCATATATAACCTTTGACTGATCACTCCCGATGCTCCATTCCTGGTGATGATCCTCCATGAGGGAGAGAGAGAGAAGACTCAAGAGGCATGTGATACAAGTGTCTTGCTTTAGGATACTGCTTCTAGAGGCTTTCAAACTCACAACCCTTTGGTTACGAGGCGGATAACGTGTCCATAGGGTTTATTCTAGAGTTAAAAATGGGCAGGGTGGGTCAGAAAAGGGACAGGGTGCACTTTGAGTCTCCTAGAAAAGTTTGCTAACTTGCAGTTGATTTGTTTGTGTCAATTAAAGGTAAATAACTATGGCGTTACCGTGCCCATCCCTGCATGAAAAGTGCACAATCACACTATGGTTATACATATTTATTTATTTAAGTTTCATAAATTTTCACCAATTGGTTATTGGGAACTGGCTCAGAAGGCACGCACAGACACCACCAAGACAACATCCCTCGCTGAAATGGTGAGGGGATAAAAATGGACAGTGTATACTGTCAGTCCTGAAGAGGGGTAGATAAACGTGGTGGATGTATCATACTTACAGGCGCAGAGCTAAAATGTCCCGGCTGCGGAGGCATGCCTGGTGGAAACATTGGGCCTGGAAATGTCTGCCTAGTGCTCTGGGAGGGTCCGGGCCAGCTAGGCGGACCCATGGTTGGATAGCTAGTGGTGCGGGATGCTGGTTGCGAACTGTGACCACTCTTCCACTCCATTCCGCTATCAGTCTAGAAAGTTAGAAAAATAATCCGGATAATCTAACAATAATATCTAAGTCATGCAAGTTCCGCTATAACGTTTATATATTTGGAAGTAAACAGCACAGTAGTATTGTTGGATTTTTTTATTTATCTAGGTAAATAATTTAAAATGTTAGTTTAAACAATATTTTATTCAAGAATGGTACATAACATAGGATTAGTTGCAATAGCACAGCTAGGATTTAAAATGTTAAAACAGATAATGCAACAATGATATTTAATTACATTAAGAGTCATTATTTTTTGCAACAAGTGAAGATCTCGACCACTGGAGTGGTCCTAATAGAATCAATCAGTAAATGTTTTATTACAAGACACGCACCATTATTATGACATCATCAGTCAAGATCAAATCACTGTTTATTCCTTCCCCTTGGTGGTCTTTTAATACACGTTTGACAGTAAGCGATAATTTGTAAAAGAATGGATTCACATGTTGAAGATGTCACTAAGATAAAATTGATTATCTGTACATAATAGGATTGTGAAAATATGCGTCCATAAACACAAATTTAAAATGTCACACACGCACGCACCCACCCACCCAAACTTGCTCAAAATACCCCTTGTTCAGTTCCCACTTGTGTTGTTAAAGAACAATTTAGTCTGTATCAATAGACAATTCCTGCTTAGAGAACATTTTTTTGTCCTTCCCTTTGGTGGTCTCTTAATACAAGTTTGATAGTAAGCTACCAATTATAATGACAACATAATACAGACATGACCTCTATGTCAGGGCTGGAGCTAGTGGGCGATATGCCCATTATACACTGCTTAAATTTGTTTCTCAATCAGATTTTTAATTGGCCCAACCAACTATGAATCACTACCTCATTTTCTGACTCTAGCATATGTTTCTGTTTATGTCGATGCAATCTGAGCAAATCTCGCAGGTTCTGTTCCTCCTCATTTCCATAGTCGGCGTATCTCACGTAGCACGTGCCCGCTGACTCGTCCACTGATAGAATCTCGGCATCATACAGGCACTGATCGTCAGTGAAACGAGCACGACATCTCTCGCCCACTTTCCACTGAAATATAATCATTCTCTCGGGTACAAGTACAGTTAAAGCAGTCAAATGTTCGATCCCCCGTCTGACCCTAATAAAATTAACAGTCTTTCAGATGGGACATTAAACCGAGGTCTCGTGTCGGTGCTTTACACCGTGCACGTAAAAGAACCAGAAGAGATTCTGGAATTGGTCTCTGTCTGTATCATGCACTATCCTCCAAAATCTAAAATAACTAATCTCTTCAGGAGGCATCGCTCATATGGGCAACCGGTAGCGACGATAAATAAACGTAAAAAAAAAAATGTACGGCACCCCAATACAGCACATGATACACGGGTTTGGAGAAATAAATGTTGTTTCTTTGTTAGTTCGGGTTTTACGCCTGCATCAGCACCATTTTGGGCTATATCGCCGACGGGCAGTTTACCTAACACCACCTTTCCTGGACAGGCTCCAGCGGTTAACAAGTACTTGGGTGCACCAATCTCCGTAAGAAACTGCCAACTTTTTCGTATAAATGAGACACGGCCTGAGCGGGGCTCGAACCTGTGACCATCAGTGATGATAGGTTACAGTGGTATGCAAGCCAGCGACCGTAACCACTCGACCACTAAGATCCATTTTATCACATTACCACAACAACAACTACCATAAATTTGAAAAACAAGTTTTCTGTTTGCCAGTATACTTTCAGCCTTATTACATCTCAAGGCAATCAGTAAGGTGCATCTGTACGCCTTAACAAATAGTCCTTGATAATAAAACAACTCCTTGTCCAGTCAAACCTGTGCTAAAGGCCACCTCCAAATAAAGGCCACATATGTAAAACCTGTCTCTAAAGCCCACCATTTCTCTCTCCGGTCGAGCCACTTTCAATGCATTTTAACCCTTTATAGACAGGTTCGACTGTACATGTATTTATACACTGAATACAAGCAAAGTTATGTGATAAACATAAAATACGAGTGAAGTGGCTACTTGCTAAGTTGCTATACAGTTAATGTTGACAAATTTCTATCCTGACTGATGGTGAAGAAGCGAATACTGTGCTTTCAAAATAGAGTAATAACGGTTATTTAAACAAATTTTCGCTACAAAATTCGCATAGCAGGCAAGTCAACATTAGTGTATTATAAATATTTTAATCTAAATTCGGTAAGCGACCCAACACATGCTGCTAGAATCTCATGTTGGGTATAGATGTTGATGTATGTAAATAAATTAACGATAGGGTTAGGCTTAACAATAAGAGTGGGGTTAGTATACGGCAGACATTACCTTTCTGGGCTTCTTCGTTCTTCCCCTCTTTCTTGTTTTTTTGCTGGACGGCGATTTCAACAAATCTTCATCTGTCATACTCAATCCATTTTGCTCAGCAGCCTTCACCTTGTAAAATACAAAACACAATTTGTTTAGTTTAATCATATTTTATTGTATATGTATACATAAATACAATCACACAGGTATTACATACATACACAAATGGGTTGGACCACAAGTTATAACAACATTAGATTCGGTCCTCCCCAAATAGGTCATGCCAAATAGGGACAAATGTCATGCCAAATAGGGGCATATAACATACTGCTTACATGGACCGCAACTCCAGGGGTTGCAAGTTTGCCCTCACACAATAACAATAGTAACATCGACAGTCAATCGACCGAGGTACGGTACATTGATGATATACATACATGCACACCGTGACTCATCATGTATTAAAGAACCAAGGATGTTTCTGGAACAGGGATGTCGTCCGCTGGACATTGTATTAAATGACCAATATACCTTATGAAATGCCACACCAAAGAAATTAAAATACACTTTATTTTCATCCATGTCATCTAATAAGGAAATGAATCATTATGGACATAGTTTTTAATTTACGCTTTAGAAAGGAAAGTATGCCGACACTGAAAATGTCTTTGAATTGCACAGGCCAAAACATGCAATTTATGCACGGCCTGGTGTACATTCTACCAACCCGTAATATATGTGAGTGCATGCCAAAACCGACAGATTTCAGGTAGAGGGGTAGTCTTATAGGCGAGATTGCCGTATAGGAGAGCATGGATGGTACTCAGAAATGATCATTTGATTCTTGGCTACATTGTAGATGTACTTGTATATTGCATCAACGTACCGTTGTCTTAAATTTCAGATACACGTACAATGTATATGGTAAGCATTTCGACTGAGGCATGTCCATATATAGATGCTATCTTAGCTGATTAGACCACCTTCAAAACATTGTTTGTTTGGCATAATACGATCCAGAAAATTTGAGATGGGTAGGTCGAAAAAGTAATATTTTTTGAACATCTTTTATTAAAGGCTTTGCCAGGGAAAAAAACAAACAGAGTCTGATGCAAGACTACATCCCGTATAATGGCCATATCTTCCACCACTAGATGTTTCTAATTGCCATAGCTCTGAGAGTATCTGATGCAAGACTACATCCCGTATAATGGCCATATCTTCTACCACTAAATGTGTCTCATTGCCCTATCTCTGAGAGTATCTGATGCAAGACTACATCCCGTATAATGGCCATATCTTCCACCACTAGATGTGTCTCATTGCCCTATCTCTGAGAGTATCTGATGCAAGACTACATCCCGTATAATGGCCATATCTTCCACCACTAAATGTGTCTCATTGCCCTATCTCTGAGAGTATCTGATGCAAGACTACATCCCGTATAATGGCCATATCTTCCACCACTAGATGTTTCTAATTGCCCTATCTCCGAGAGTATCTGATGCAAGACTACATCCCGTATAATGGCCATATCTTCCACCACTAGATGTTTCTAATTGCCCTATCTCTGAGAGTATCTGATGCAAGACTACATCCCGTATAATGGCCATATCTTCCACCACTAGATGTTTCTCATTGCCCTATCTCTGAGAGTATCTGAGGCAAGACTACATCCCGTATAATGGCCATATCTTCCACCACTAGATGTTTCTCATTGCCCTATCTTGAGAGTATCTGATGCAGACTACTCCCGTATAATGGCAATCTTCCACACTAGATGTTTTTGTGGGTTGGTTCGTATAATGGCCATATCTTCCACCACTAGATGTTTCTCATTGCCCTATCTCTGAGAGTATCTGAGGCAATACTACATCCCGTATAATGGCCATATCTTCCACCACTAGATGTTTCTCATTACCCTCTCTGAGCACCAAGTGTGAAATAATCGCCCGATACGCAACAGAAAAACATTTAATAAAGTGAAACTGGCAGAGGACATACCTTCATAAGCGAAACAGCCTCATCGTATGCCTTGATCAGTGCCGTGTCATCCCAAATATCTTCATTGTCTTCCACCTGAAGTCATAGAAAGTTGCATGTTAGATTAGATGTGCGAATTTTTTTTTGGATTGAAAATAACACTAATTCATATGCAAATTTAGGAAAAAACTAATATTTAGACGTGGCATCTCCCCAGCTTGATATGGGAAGAATAGATCTAGATTGCGATGAAATATTTTATGGAGTGGCCAGAAAGTACGGGACTGCGGAAATCTTATCCGCTGGGTTTCACAGATTTTTAAAAGGCTGCGGAACCTGCACTATATGTTCCAAGTTTCATCAAATTATCTCAAGTAATAAAATATTTATGACACTTTCAGTAAATTTATGACGTATCCCGGCGTGAAGAGTTTTCGCCTAACTGTGGGAATAGCAAGTCACGAGAGATCATGCAGTTACCGGAATTATAAATAAACATACCTTGAGCACTTCCAATATATTTCTAACCATATCATAGAGATCAGACAGGTAAATAAGCGATGAAAACTTTAATTTAACCTACCCCTATATCCGTTTTATGTCGCCATATAAATATCATTCTTTAAAGAAATTTGTTCTCCAAAATGACATATTCATCGTCTGCCACGCCAATATATTTACGAATAAAAATTGTCAGTATCAATATATATAGTCTCACTGCTCCATGTTTATGAGTTTCGTCCATTATTACACACAAGAGGTCCTTATGAATAATATCGATTTTCACCATTTTTCACCTTCAGGTTCATGTGTTGTCACAGAGGTTCTCCAACTGATATATATACATGGTTGTGTAAACCTAGTCTCTGTTAGGCACCGTGTGATGTGTTCGATGGATGGGTCCATTTATGGTTCTGCACTGTAATTAGGAGGGATGACGACTTCTTATGCCCCGTGTGTTTGTCCAAGTTAAACTAAATGTTAGTGCTTTAGATACAGTATATAGACAAGATGCTGTCCAACAAATGAATTTTGAGTGAAATGAGAAATTAAGCCTGTTATTAAAGTAAGTCTTCCTTAGTTATATTGTTTTGTTAAAAAAGAACTGTTGCTTACATACTAATGCTCGCGCTGTAGGCAATTTCCACAGTTAAGACGAAAACATGTGACGTCATTCCGGATTACTGAGAATGAGGTACCGCTATTTTGTCAAATTTTCTCAAAAAGTAAACAATCGGTTTTCTTCGAGATTTTTGTGAATGAATGGTAAAATATTGTTTATTTGGTGATATAATTTTTTTTGCAGTGTATGACAATTCTAAACCTACTCCGTTATATACTACATCATCGGAAACCAGTAACACCGGGATATCGAAACAGCAAATTGTTGGTGCCGTATTCCGCGAACCGATTGCTATTTTATATAAGGATAAAATCCTTGAAAGAGATCATTTTTGAGGACATTAAAAGTCATAAGTTTTTAATTACTAGACATATTTTGAAAAGGAAGGCGCTGTACAAATGGAGGCGATAAAAATAATATTCCGTTATAAAATACTTTCCAAATTCCAGTGTGGCGAGTTCTTTCGAAGTCGAAAAGCTCACATGTTCGAATGGCCTACGGTAGATAAATAAAATATGTTCTTCTTGGTGATATCGGCACTCCCTCAATATTGAGTATTATGAATTTATGTGTCGTCGCTGGTGAATTTTGAGATGATGATATTTACAATGATTAATTCTGTATCTGTATCTGTATGTTACGTAGTAGATCCCAATACTGGTATTTCACTACGGGGAGGGGTGCGCGCTTAGTAGCAGCTCTGGAGGCCTGTCTTGAAGGCCTCGACTGTCTGGGCGCTAATAGTGCACTCGTCCAGTTGGTTCCATTTTACCACTGTTCTTATGAAAAAGGAGTTTTTGTATTGTTCACTGTTAGCACTATTCACAACAAAACAGTTTTGAGTTGTTTGTGACCTGATTTTCAAGAATGTTGCTAACTTCAAAGTTTGTATACTTAACGGGTTTAACCTTGCATTTTGGTTTAATTCTGACTAAGTAGTCACAGGTGTCTACTGCCGGTACCATACCCCCCACTATCTTGAACAGGTAGGTTAGCCTGTTGAATTCACGGCGCTGTTGGAGGCTTGGCAGGTTGTGCTCTTGTAACATCCTGGTGACACATCCCTCGTCTCGAGGCTTGTAGTCCTTCGTTATGAAGCGTGCGGCCTGTCGTTGAATCTTCTCGATGGCATTGATATCTTTGGAAAGATAGGGGTCCCAAATAGTGGATCCGTATTCCAGGCTTGATCGTACGAGGGAGATGTAAGCAAGTTTCCTGCATTCCATAGGGCAGTTTCGAAGGTTACGGCGTAAGAAGCCTAGTGTGGAATTGGCTTTCTTGCAAATGTTGGATATGTGGATGCCCCATTGAAGATCTTCGGATATGGTGACACCGAGGTAAGGATTACAAGGTACTTGTTGAAGAAAGACGTTGTTGAGTTGATAGAACTTGGATGATTTGTTCCGGATGCTGAGGATGTAACACTTTTTTGCGTTGAAGCGCATTCCCCCATGTGGCTGCCCATTTTTCTAATTCATGTAAGTCGTTTTGCAGTATCCCGGTGTTACTGGTTTCCGACGATGTAGTACATAACGGACTCCTATAGGTTTAGAATGGTCATACACTGCAAACAATTTTATGACACCAAATAAACAATGTTACCATTCATCCACAAAAATCTCGAAGAAAATCGAATGTTTACTTTTTGAGAAAAGTTGACAAAATAGCGGTACCTCATTCTCAGCAATCCGGAATGACGTCACATGTTTTCGCCTAACTGTGGAAATTGTCTACAGCGCCACCATTAGTATGTAAGCAACAGTTCTTTTTTAACAAAACAATTAAGGAAGACTTACTTTAATAAGAGGCTTAATTTATCATTTTCACTCAAAATTCATTTGTTGGACAGCATTTTGTCTATATACTGTATCTAAAACACTAACATTTAATTTAACTAGGTCAAACACACGGGGCATAAGAAGTCGTCATCCCTCCTAATTACTCTGACTAATGCAGAACCGTAAATGGACCCATCCATCGAACACATCACACGGTGCCCAACAAAGAAATACTAGGTTTACACAACCATATATATCAGTTGGAGAACCTCTGTGACAACCTGTGGACCTGAAGGTGAAACACAGTGAAAAATTGATTTTATTAATAAGGACCCCTTGTGTGTAATAACGGACATAACTCATAAACACTAAGCAGTGAGACTATAACGACATTTTTATTCGTAAATATATTGGCGTGGCAGACGATGCATATGTCATTTTGGAGAAAAAATTGCCAATTTCTTTAAAAAATGATATTTATATGGTGACATAAAACGGATATAGTGAAGTTTTGGGTGGGTTTTGGGTTGTGGTTTTGTTTGGTGTGTGGGTTTTTGGGGGGTTGTGGTTGGTTTTTTTTTTGGTTTTTTGTTGTTTTGGTGGGTGGTTGTTTTTGGTTTTGGGGGGTTGTGGTTGGTTTTGAAGTTAGTGAAAACTGCGGTAGGTTTAAAGTTTTCACCGCTAATTTACCTTGTCTGATATATTATGATCAGTTAGAAATAGATTGGAAGTGCACAAGGTATGTTTATTTATAATTCCGGTAACTGGAGCGTGAAATATTGCGTGATCTCTCGCGACTTGCTATTTCCACAGTTGGGCGAAAACCTGTTCTGGGCGAAAACCTGTTCTGGGCGAAAACTCTTCACGCCGGGATATGTGATAATTAACAAATAAGTGAATTTCCAAAGACATATATACTACTATGTTCGAATGGCCTACGGGAGATAAATAAAATACATCGAATTATATACTCCAATTAATTAAGATAAACAAATAAACCGCGAGGTAAAAGTTATAATTACATTCCCACGTTGAAAAAGTACATCTGTCTCCGCCATGTTTGATCCCTTGCTTAGTTAACAATAAGACCGCAAGTATGATTGGTCTATTTATGGTATTTACTATTCCCCGGGATCACACGGTATTTATCTCTACATCTACATAATTCACTAGCTGTGCGTGAACTATCTACATGTACCTGTATATAGATGCATGGGTGGGGGTCTCGACGTGGGGAAGAGTTATATTTTATTTTTAACCAGTGATTTTATATTTACGTGTATGAGGAATATACCGACATATTCATACTAATACAAGATGTGACCAGGGATCATCTTGGTGTTCCATAATTGGAAGGGCATACGGAGGAAAAGAAAGACAGACATAATACTCACAACACTCAGACGCGAGTATGACAGGGAGGCGCTTGTCAGGGACAGTGGTTAAAAATCTCAATTAGTGAGATATAGATTTTTCAAGAACTACATACTAAGGTTAGAAACATACATCATGTTGCATGAGTGGTACCGTGGACAGCCGCTCAGCAAATATGGTTAAGCTGGGGCTGTACTGTACATAGTAATGGGAGGCCATTCCAGAGACGTATTGTTCGGGGAGAAAACGAATTTATATGGTATTGGGTTCGGGACTGAGGAATTAAGTAGCGCAGGTTCCTTGTAGGTGGTTGTGGTCGGCGCATACCAAATTATTTTTGATTTTATATAGGTATATTACTGAAGATTGTATGCGTCGATATTCAAGTGTTTGCCAGCTCAGGGAGTTAAACATTTTTGTTACACTGCTTGTATCGTTATAGTCATTGCAGACATAGCGTGCGGCTGATCTTTGCACTCTTTCTGCTATATAGGTGAGATACTTTTTGCCAGGGGTCCCTGACGGTTGAGCAATACTCGAGTTGAGGACCTACATATATAGGTGTTATAAATTTTCTTTGACCTTCTTGTTACTAGTCTTTACGTTCCTTTTGATGAATCTGAGAGAATTAGTAGCTTTGGAGGAGATGTTGTTTATGTGGGTCGACCAGATTAAATCTTTACTAATTGTAACACTTCGATATTTGGCCGCATCGTTTGATTATAATATAGTACCATGTTATGGAGTGTGTAAGGGACAATAAGTTGTTTTCTTTTGCGAGTTAATCCCTGCACTTGTCCGGATTGAACTCCATGGACCAGTCCCGTTCCCAGAGCTTCCTCCGTATATCATTATGACATAGATGATATTCGCCAGACTGATCTGTAGTCCAGTGGTAACACGATGGACTGGTAATCCAGAGATCGCAGGTTCCCCGTCTGACCCTAATAAAATTAACAGTCTTTCAGATGGGACTATAAACTGAGGTCTCACAGGTAAAAGAACCAGAGGAGACTCTGGAATGGATCTCTGTCTGTATCATTGCACTCTCCTCCAAAAATCTAAAATGACTAATCTCTTCACGAGGCGTCGCTCATATGGACAACCGGTAGGGACGATAAATAAACTTAAAACACACAGATATTCTTCCTTCTGATAAAGGTGATACATATGCTGGTAAGTGATACCACAACATTAATAGTACTTAATGTGGATTAGATCTACCACGATTCTCGATAGATTGGTCAATAGATCAGTGGTTAACACATTGGACTGTGAATCCTGGGATCACATGTTCGAGCATCACTCTAAAATAATAATAAAAACAGTCTTTCAGATGAGCAAAACCTCCCTCCCGAACCCCTCACTCCCTCCACATCACACAACTTAGGCTCCTAGCATATTTAATACAATAATCCAAAACACTGCAAAACTGAAATGGTTTCACATACTAGGTGCAATCAAATATCAGTTTAAACATGTTGCTGAGCGGTGGCCCTACCAGAATATTATTTTTTTATACAAATTTATTTTAGCTCGATAGCGAAACAAGTTCTTTCAACTTATATTAATCACTCTCGAGACCTCATTCCTGGTGGAATCCATCGCCACGAAGGAGAGAGAAGAAATGTGGAATTTAAATGCCTTGCCTAAGAGCACAATCGTACCGACTCCAGCGGGGCTCGAACTCCGGACCGTTCGCACCTGAAGCGAACGCGCATCCACTGCGCTATCACGACTTCCACACCAGAATGTTATTTCATTTATACTTTGCTTTCATATTGTAGGTCGTTTAACAGAACCAATCATTGAGTACCAATCATTGAAATCATTGAGTACCAATCATTGAAATCATCGAGTACCAATCATTGAAATCATTGAGTACCACTCATTGAGTACCAATCATTGAGTACCACTCATTGAGTACCAATCATATGCACCGAGTAAATGTAAGTCTGATTATCATGACATCAGTTCATATCGGAAGGCAGGTTGTAAAAGATAGTGATGTAATTTCTTTTTTAAAAGATTGACGACAAGTGCGTCCACATTCTAAATTCGGTGTAGGAATACACAGTAGAACATTTCAAAATGAAGGCATTGCTGATTGCAAAATATTGGAATTATAAAAGTCATTGGAATTATAAGGATTTACTTTTTGTTGCATCTTTAGAAGCGTATGCAAACGCTGCCTAACAATGCACACATATACCACGCAGCCCTTTCAGAGCTTGTATCAATCAATCGATCGATCGATCAATCAATCAATCAATCAATCAATCAATCAATCAATCAATCAATATATTTTATTTGGCATAAACATATAACATGTTCATCGCCATAAAACATAACATGGCGGTTACATCGTCCTATATTTTGAGAAAAGTATGTAATTAGAATATAGTGTAGTAGTTGCATATTATTATCTTTTTTAACATAATAACAATTATTTATCATTAAACTATGTAACTATATATCAATGAACCCTACTGTTGACAATTATTGTGCTTTATACTATATACATACTTTTTGATATCAGATATCATATTGTTATCAGTGCCTGCATTATATATATACGACAGGGCTTACATGAGCATAGAGAATCGTCAATCCTATAATGACCATATACGGAATGACAAATGTTGCAACAGTGGTCGCCAACTATGATATTTGAAACATTTATATTTATTCTCCTTTTTTCGTTAATAATTCAGCTATGTTCATGTATTGACAATATTTATCTGATCAAGAATGTTAAAGGGTAATTAAAGCTTAAAACTTTATTAAGCAAGTTCTAACAACTTATATTAATCACTCTCGTTGGCGCGGATGAAAACGTATATATGTGGCCATTCGTGTGGGAGGAAACCGGAGTACCAGGAGAAAACACACCTGTCCTATTTTGCGACCACCGTACCATCTCACATACTACCCGATCCGAGGATCGAATCCGGGTTGCATTGGTGAGAAGTGAGCGCGCTAACCACTGCGTTAATCGGACAGCCTCGTGGTAATTATTACAAGAACCTCATAAATGCTCGGTTGTTACTTGGTAATCCAGTCCAAAGATAAGACATATATACTTCCATAGCATAGATCTATTCTAGATACAGAGACAATGCTTTCTTCTGTTTATATTTTAATTGATTAATTGCCCGATTGAAAACAACATAGTTAATAGAAACCATGTATTCAATGATAGATCTGGTGAAGAATAGTGTCAACAGTTTCTAATATGGAATATTTGAAAGTACGTGTACTTTGTACGGCAAAGTCGAGAATTCGTTCCCTCAACATTTGTGATATCAATCAAACGTTCCAACTTAACGCTACAATATGTAGTTAAGAAAACAACAGAAAATAGAAAGAAATACCAGTATAAGGTCAGTCTACTGAAATAGTTACAAATAATAATCATTAAATGTTCATGGAAAAGTTGGTACACTCACCCATAGGCTATAATTGTTTCTGTCTTGAAGTTTCATTGGCATACACAACGTGTTACCCCAATCGCTTAGCATCTTTATTCATGATCTGGACTCTCTCCGGGAGTTGCTGATAGTCTGTACCTTTGAACTACAATATAGCTTGGTCGCATTATTATGTGCCATCCATGAAGTTTTCAGACGAACTTCAACGAAATACTTCCCAACGCCACTAGTGACATCTACTGAGGAGGCGTCCTATTTTATTGCAACTCAATGCACAAGACGATGCAATATACATAGTATGAACATGCGAATGGTTTTGTTCAAACATGTTAATCTATCTTCCTCTAATGTCAAACATATGTAGACATGTTAATTGACAATATGTGCAATGTCAACTACATGTATTACATTGTAAACGATTTTAATCTGTTCAATTTATTATTTGTTTTTAGATAACTAGTTTGCTGCGTTTATGATGCGCAAACGCATGCACGTTTTAACATTTAGCATACATGTGCATGGCATCCGTGGTCCAGTGGTAGAGCGTCGGATCTGGAATCGATCGTTCCGGGTTCGATCAGGCCACGTATCACGTGTCATTGAGCAAGGCACCTCACACATATTACTTAGTACTGGTTAACCACTTAGGTCGGCTAAGCTTGCCCAGGAAAACATGTCTACGTCCCCGCAATGGGTTTGACATTAATGGAACATACATACATACATACATACATACATACAAACACCTTTTGTTAATGTCCTACTACTATATTTGGTTCTGCCATTTCGGGTACTGGTACCGGAAAATAGTATTTACCGAATATGACCAATGAAAAATAACGTAACAAAATATGTAGTCATTCAGACGATGTTTACCATTTTCCAAACGTTTAGTGATTAAGAGAAACAATTGATTCCCTGGTTTAACAATTTAGGAATCATGGTTAATATACATGGCTAAGCAGAATGGAAATCGCACACCATTTAGGTAATGTACCCTCGAGTTTCCGGTTTCCGTTATGATAAGAAATGAATGGCATTCAACAAAACGAATCTTAAAACTACATAGTGTATAAATGTATGATGTAAATAAAGTAACATTCCTCTTTTATTCCAATGAATTAGAAATGAATATAACTACGTAAATAACAACGGGCGCTGTCATTTTTACCATGACCCGAAACCGACATCTGTGGTGACTGGTACCGGAGTTTTCGTGACCTTTCAGAAAATCAATTTTGCGTAACATCGAATGGGTGTAAATATAAAATGAACACGTTTTATGCAGCATAATGATCATTTCTATTATTTTGATGAATATTTCTTTTCACAGTGAACACTTTCACAGTTTAACAAGCATTTTCACATGTTGACACCTGAATTCATCACCTAATCTTGTAAACCTGACTTGAACAGTAAATGAGGTGGGTCCAATGGTCACACTGTGCCCATTTGTAAGGGCTGTTGATGAATATTGCCTGTACTTTCGCTTTGTAGGTGGTGGGCTGCCATAAACCTAAAACTAAATTAAAAACTATTCCGTTAAGTACACTACACTACATGACACATCGCTTAGTTGACGATGACAGTAACACTGTATGGACCTCAAAACAATATAAGAGATGTCTCCAAAACTATCTCCCCTTACACTAATTAAAATTGTAACCCAGTCTATATTGACCTTCACATTAAATGACAGATAGGTAAGCAAATCAGACGACGCAAAACAAAACTGGAAATGGTCAATATTTTTCAGTAAATCAAATGGACAAATGGTGATGCAATATTGCATTATGAAAGATAGCATGTTTTATACCAATGCAAGGAAAATAACCGATTACTTACGCCTACAAGGATTATACGGCGCATTGTTGTTGCCAAATATGGAAAATGACCTTTGACACTATCTATTCTTGATTGGTGACATCAGAAAACACCGATCGCGCGCAGTATTGTAAATACTTACGGGGTAACGAAAACGAAGGTATCACGATTTGAGGACACTAGAGGATATATAATGCCATTAATGATTTGGGCTATTCCTGAAAGTCGCTGGATCATGACCAGACGCCGATAGCTTGTCTATGACGTGTCGGGTCGTTTCGCCCTAAAGTAAATAACGTTCGCACTTGGATCGTTTCACACTGGATCGGTTCGCCCTAGGTAGTAGGTATTGTGGGCCGTTTCGCCCAAAAGTCAATGTATTATCTGTGTGTGTTTTTACGTTTATTTATCGTCGCTACCAGTTGTCGATATGAGCGACGCCTCCTGAAGAAATATTAGTAATTTTAGATTTTGATGGATAGTGGCAATGAATATGAATGATACAGACAGAAACCCATTCCAGAGGGGTGTCGGAGGTTTCGTCAACTAGAGGTTTCGTCAACCCTGGAGGTTTCATCAACGATGTCATTTGATGTGAAATGTTTGTAAGTTATTAATTGGCAAGGACTTAGTTGTGGACATTAATTGTTAATTGATTTAACTAGATCTATGTGTTATTTTCATTTTTATGTGATTTTTATGTATATTTGTTATAGATGGCCGACAGTCCCAGTGTAGAAATCTTCCGGTAGATCCGCTGATTCCAGTGGAATATATATCTTTACTTGGCTTTGGCATGTGACATGCATCTCGAAAAAAGGGCTTACATTGTACGCGTGCAAGCTTCAATTATTGTTGCTTAATCGCCTAATTGACGAAACCTCTCACATAATCACATCGTTGACGAAACCTCTTAACAATTTCCCTCTATATTGCCTTGTTGACGAAACATCCAGTTGACGAAACCTCCTGCATTCTTCCAGAGTCTCCTCTGGATTTTTTTACGTGTACAGTGTAAAGCAAGTATTCTGCTTTTCTATATCATTGCATGAATACTTACGAATCGATCCTGGGGCGAATGGGAAACTAAACTAGGGCGAAACGACTCGTAATGCAAACGGCTATTTGGGGCTAAAGCCGCTAAACAACCCCGGACCGTCTATGACGCTATCACTCATTCTCAACACCTTGCAGGACCTAGACATATTTTCCTATGAAGTTTTAGATGACCTAGGCCATTAACCAATACTAAGCAATATGAGATGCCTTGCTCAATGACACCACGTATCGTATGCCCTGTAAGTATCGAACCAGGGGCCGTTTGATTCCAGATCCTACCCTCTACCACTGGACCATAGATGCCATGCCACATATTAAGATTTGGTTTGGTCTAGGTAAAATGTTATTTGGACACTGTTTTGTTCACGTGAACCTTACAATTGTCGGTATTGCATCAAATGTTTAATTGACCCTAACACTAGTGTAAAACACCTACCAGTGGAAATCATTAATGTCAAATATATTTAAATTAGAAGATAGAACCTAGCCTCGCATACATCCTTCATGATGTATATGTCTATTTATTATCCATCAATATCCCAAGAATACCAAGGAGCTATGCTGCACCAGCCTGGTGAGATCACTGATGGAATATAGGGATGTAAATAGGGATCCCTTCACTGTCACAAATTTCAGGAAGCTGGAGATGGTGCAGCGTAGATCGGCAAGGTTGATCTTCTTGGAGTATCGCAGAACCAGCAGAGTCTTGTGATACTGCGGCAACTCCAGCGGCCAATGCTCCAAGAACATAGAGCACAGGCGACGGTGACGATGATAGAATCATGTATAGACTAGTTGATGACCCCATCACATACCTTAGACCGATCAGTTCTCTTAGAGGTCATGGAACCGCCTACGTGGAGTTTCCCTCTATCTGAATTTTTGCCTGTGCCACTTCTGTGGCCAATTGAAAAACACTGGAGCCAATTTGAAAGACTTGGAGCCAAACAAAAAATGTCGCCAAATATTCGCCAATTCAAAAAATTAAGTGCCAGTATTTGTTTTTTGTCGCAATTGGCAACCGCCAGTGGGAACCCTGAGGACTCTATGTTAACAGAGATCCTTGATGCTTTCTTCCCAGAAATCATCCGACTCTGGAACAGCCTTCCCCCAGTCAGTAGTAAGTTGCACAACCGTTGACAGCTTCAAGGGAGAAGAAGTACTACCAGTCACCCTCAGATAGACCCATACTGGACGTTTTTAACTGCACTGTATCAAAATCTCTTAGACCACTCTGTATATACAAAAACAATCGTAGATTTATCTTGCAACCACACTGTGTCACTGTTAGTATGAGGATACACCAGTACAATGTAGATGTTATGTACATTAATGCAAGAAGAAGAAGATAACTCTGAACTGATGTTGACGTTCGCAACTAGTGCCATTTTTGCAATAAAAAGAAAAATGGCTGAAGAAAATTCCAATTTGCAAAAATACAAAAATCCACCCAAAAATAAAATAAAAATAAATTGTTAATCAAGTTTTTAACTGGTAGACCGGTTTTATAATTCCACCATGGATGATGGAGTGTGAATAGGTGCGAAAATCGATAGACAAAGTTTATCAACATAGCTAAGCTGAGCTTCATCCTACATTCCATAATCAACAGAAACCACCAGTGACTTAGCTTGGCTGGAATCGATGTGTAGGCCAACTAAAAACTTAAGACGGGAGGGGGGTCCGGGGGTCGTCCCCAGGAAAACTATTTATAGCATATATAATTTAATCCTGGCCTCCCGATTTTTGTTGCAGATTTGGCATTTTATTTTTTCGATTTTTCGGGGGAAAGTGTAGGCATGCATACATGGCCACTTTGAATGCCCATACATGGCCACTTTGAATGCCCATACATGGCCACTTTGAATGCCCATCCATGGCCACTTTGAATGCCCATACATGGCCACTTTGAATGCCCATACATGGCCACTTTGAATGCTTTCCCTTCGGTTCTGGTCATCAACACCACATAAATCATCAGCCGTTTTTATTGTTTTTAACTTTCGTACAAAAAGACACTTTTTGATGCAGAGATTCTTTACATGTACAAATGCACTTGGTCCAACTGCCTGCTTCCTAGTCCAAATATTTAGACTTGAAAAATGTGACTCGAAATAACAGAAAGAAATTTTTTTATGTAGAAGTCTTATTTATAGGACTACCTGCTTAGTATTTGTAAATTGCGAATATACTCAGTAAATAGTGCCACAATCACTGAAGATGATGTTGATGAGTCTTTATGAGTGTCTTTCTCTTCAATATTACTCTGGTCCATTGTTTTTGTACATCGATTTTTATATTTTAGAGTCCGGTCTGCATTGCTGTCCCAAGTGTAAAGGTCTCTTCAGTATGCAAGAGGAACGACTGAAACACCAGATGAACTGCATGGGCAACCCGTTAGAATCAACATGTGCATACTTTGCATGTGAGAGGAAAATATTCTTACAGGTACATGTATATAGGATAGAGCTTAAACTTAAAGCGACATTACATCGCAAAAAGCCCCAAAAATGTTTTTTTACGTATAAATAGCATTGCTACTATAAATTCTTCAGAAATAATTCGAACACTAACTTTCTATATAAACAGTGTTTTGTGGTATATAAACTCTCAATAGTGAAAGTAGGATTTTATATAACGGTCAGCTACTCTCCTGAATTGATGTTTATTTATTATTGGAGTCTATATCAAGTGCGTGCTACTGTCGTTTAAAGTGTATTCAGAATACACGCGTTGTATTACAAATGTATATTGACCCTATTTACATTATTTTGTTATGTCAACAAACAGCGTATAAGACGGTTGTTTATTTAGTTGAAATACTCAGCTTTTGAGGTAAATATTCGGAAAACAATTATGCATTCAAATACATTCTGTAGAAATTTGCGTTTTCACCGATGTAGTGTCGCTTTAATATTATAGACCATAATGTAGAACTGAACAGGTTACAAAGCAAGATGAAACTTAGTTGTAAGGACCTAAACCCAGATGCAAAGCTCAGCAAACTAGTCAACACTTTCTCTAATTCTGACTAAATACAGATTCACTATATGCATTCATTGAATAGTGGAAGTCTCCCCACTTTTCTCACTTCTCCCTAAATCATATGGAGGGAGAAGTCAGGAGGGAGAAGTGACTTCTCCCAACAATGTGTATGCATTACATGTATATATGTACAGGTATGGTATGGTATGGTATTGGTATTTATGTATGGTATGGTAGTGTGTGCGCGTGGCGTGGTGTGGTGTGTGGGGGTGTGTGTAACATTTGGACACTGGTAGTGGCTGGTACATATTTGTCATCCCCAAGGTATAGGAGGTTTTTGTACCCCAACCATGTGTAAATCTTAAATTGTCTATCTTAAACAAAGCCTATTGTTTTCAGGTTTGTTGCCCTTAGCTTAACATACTATCTAATGAAAATACTGATTGAGCATAGAATTAGAGATTTAATAATTAGAACATAGAAGATGGGAACAGGATGAAAATTGATAGCATGCAAAGGAAACCACCATGAAACCAGCAAACCAATTAAAAATTATACATAAATGGCCGATTATCAAATTATGTAAAGATGTTTGCTTCGGCGTCACTGATTGGCGTGAATTTTGAGGCTGTCAAATGACAAAACGGATTACCATTAATTAGCAATTATACCATTCAGAAATAAGGCAAAATGGATGTCGCCCTGACGTCTATTGTCGGCAAAGTGGCGGAAAATATAGGATCTATTTTGCCCAAATCGCAATCTGGCGTGAGCCCTGGTTTCTGTTTCCCAAAACCAGGAATACCCACCTATGTTTTACAATATACCATTTATTCATTGCAACAATTAATTCTCTGTTTGTTTTTCAAGTAGAAGGTATTTCATGAAATATTCTGTTAATTCTATTTGTTTTTGCAGCTGTTCCAGCCAGAAGACTTCTTCCTCGACGGTTGCGTTCAACCATTTCTCTTCTCCAAAGATGACAGCTTCGTAAATCATTTTGTGAAGATAAGAATGCCGGACATATTTGACCCATCAATATTCTTGAAAACTGGTACCACTCAGTCCAACCAGACGGATACTGAGGACTCCAACTTTCTGCTTGAATCAAATATAAACACTCTTGAAGAAGGAGCAGCAGAGAAGTCAACAGATAATTCATATCTAGGCACAAACAAAGTATATCTAGATACAAGCGAAACATTTGTTGATGCAAATGAAACGGTTGACACTTCTGAGGTAGATCAAATACAGAGCATTATAAATAAAAATATAGAATATTTGAAAAATGATGATATACCCGGTTTGCGTGACAGAAACAGTAAAGTTGAGTCATCGTTTTCCCAGAATCCAACATTGCCACGGCTCTTGTCTCCAATAGACAAACATCTACAATTATTTGCAGAGGGTTCAAAGTCTAAATTGCATTCTCCGCTTGAGAGAAGTGCTGGCTATTTACAGGATGGACAGTTGAGTTACAGTTCTGGAAGTTTCATGTATTCATCTAACCCTTCAATTCCATATTCCTGCAGCTTATCAACAGATCTACTAAACACTATCCCTGCTTCACAGTATGAGAGCCAGCCAGCATTTTCAACGAACATTGAAGAATGTCGTGCGCTTCGTTACCTCGATCTTGCTAAAAAGGACCCGTTCTTTGGACAGAACCTGGGCTTATCACAGATTAACACAAAAGACCCATTTCTTATTAATACCACTGTTAAAACAGCAGAGCGCGTTAACACTGGATTACAAAAGTCACAGATTACACGCAGTTGCGAGGACCTACAAGCAAGCCCCACCCTGCAGCTTCATGATGGCAATTACTTCAATTTTCCGAGTATGCTCGATGAACCAACTCAATTAGATTACCTCGACTTAGCAACTCTAGATTTTCTCACCAATCCAAATCTGATCAGTGTCAGTACAGGACTTTATAAAGAAAAACCTGACGAAAAAGAGGATGCCATTTATAGTGAAGATAATTTGATATGCCAAGAACCAAGTAGTATATGCACTGAAACTGCAGCACGAAATGTTTCCCTCAGTGAGCACACAAACTCAGCATTTTCAAAGATTAAGAACAAGAAATTAAGGTTGAAAAAGAGTAAATGTGACATTGAAAAGAGGATTGGAAAAAGAAAATCTGAAAGTAAGAATGATTTAAAAATACTTCCGGACATCGGAGGAGACTCAGTTAAGCAATGTAATTCGATTGTTCATGAATCGGTACAATTAAGTCAACAAAATGTTGGTCGATCATTTTTAGAAAATAAAGATTATAGAAAATGTCGAAAGCGAAAGTTAATCACACCGAGGGTGAATTCCACTAGCGGTATGAAGTCACTGAAGATGAATAAAAAAGCCAGCGATTCGCGGAAGATAGCAAAATCAGAAAATATCTTTAATGTAAGAGAACAGTTGACACATTTTACGGAAGAACAGAAGGATTCGGCAAAAGCAGTTATTGGCCAAACAGGTTGCATATATGTGAAAAAGAAAAGATCTTTATCCTGTGATGAACCAGTAGTTTATGTAAACGATTCTCAAATAAACCTGTTTGGCAATACTGGAGCATTCAGCAGAATACCTATATCTGAAGAACATTCACAAGACAGGAATAAATTCCACCCCACAATGTCACACTCGAAGGCCTTGGAACTTCTTGAACAATCAAAAACTAAAAGGCTCACTTCCGTTCTTCAGCTGAAATGTCAGGAGTGTAGTTATAGGTGTCGAAGTGTTTTTGAACTGAAAAATCACGGTGTCCTGCATGTAGGTTTAAAACAATCTGAATTGCAAGAAAGCACTGCATGTGAAAGTGATGCTAGAAAAGAGACTTTAGAAGCTTCAACTACTAATCTGACCCAAAAATGTTCCAATGTAGTTTATGATGAAAAGGGAATTTCAGGTATCGCTCATATACACAGAACTCGCAACTCATCAGAATCCAATGATGGAAAGATTGCTGGGCTAAATGGATCTAATACGAAAACTGAAGCATTGTTGCAGAGTAGTAAAGTGTATGATTGTGGGTCATCGAATATAACACACAGTGTTATAATAAGTGATGTCACTGATGTACCTAAAGATTATGTAACACCGATATCACAGGCTGTTTCTTTATTGCAAACAAGAGCAGCGGACAAGCATATATGTGATGTACCTAAAGATTATGTAACTCCGAAATCACAGGCTGTGTCTTTATTACTAACAAGTGAAGTAGACAAGTCTGTAAACTTAGTAAGAGATAGTAACAGAAATACGTATTTGAATCATGTTGATACTATGGCTTCTTTCACCTCTGACCTTAATAAAGAAACGGCTCTAGCTATTCAAGCAATTGGGAATATCAATGACGAGTTTCAACTAAAGGATGATCCATTTGAAGATGAAATGAATACTGAAGAAGGTATGGATGTTGCATCTAAAACCGTTAGAATAGTATGTGAATTGAAAAGTACCATTAATGTGAATGAAATGCAAAAAGAGCCAAGTATGGTTACAAGTAATGCATCCGAGTTTAAGCATACCGAAAAAATATGTTTTGATACACTTGAAGAAAGAACTGAATCAATTGAAGAAGTGAATGATGAAAATTCATACTTAACTGCTAAACTATTAAGTGATTATGAAACAGAAATGGATGTGTTACGTGAGGTCGATCCTGCATGCCATGTGAGTTTTAAGGAAATACAAGAAACAAGCTGTAAAACAGGAAACAAGGAGGAAATATACAAAGACAGTGACAACATGGAAGTATTCTTCTCCAAGTCATTGAGTCAGTGTGATGCAGAATATAGCCTCATGGGGGAAGAACCAGAAGCTTCAGGTTCAGAGGTATTGACAACAGTACTAGATGCAAACATGGAAATTAGCATTAAAGAAGCATATAATGACAGTGAGGCATCAATAAATATGCTGCAATCAGAAATAGATCAAATGGAAGTTGAAAAGTCATTCTTGACAGAGTCTGGAACAATGGAAGATATTCAAACAAATAATGGAATCATAGAAGAAGTGAAGCCACAAGTTGAACAGAAGAACTATAGTGACAGATTATTGATCTCTGCAGAGAACACCGATTGTAAGAACTATGATATAGATAGTAAAGCAGAACAACATAGCCCTAATACTTTATTGAATTATGAAACTATACATAGTCAGTCAGATAATATGAGAAATACTGCACATATTTCTCCATTTGTGAATGTAGACATGGATGTAAGAGACATTCAAGATTTAACAAATATACCAGTGGTATCAAGTGATGAAGTTGGACAAAACTATTTCAAAACAAGCACTATGGAAATCACATATAAAAGTTCTCCAAATCTGTCTAGCACTCACTCAGTTGATGACATGGAGAGAGAAGTTACTTGCGTACAGAAACAATCACATGATGTTCTTGATCTGTGTGAAAACATTATACCTTCTGTTCTCACTGGAAGAATTAACTTTGCACTAGGTAATAAGTCTGATACAGACTTCAATGATGCTATTGATAGGTCTAACTACATGCATAATAATGATGTGTCACTTGAAAATAGTGATGAAAGTGTAAAAATTAAGGAGGAAACTGTAATACAAACTAGCTTTAGTGATGATGAGAGTAGAGTAGTGAAATCTGTTGATCATAGTAGAAGCAACAGAGATGGAATAAAATATCCGGACAGCCAACAACTACCTGAGTCCGCTACAAATGATGATAAAAATTTGCACAGGTTTAAACAGATAGATCTTGATTTAAAGTATGTTCATTCAGATTCTGTGGTAGGCCGATGTTCTGAGGGTAATAATTCTGAAATAATGCTACAATCATGTATCGCACATACTGAAATTAACTCTGATAATGTTAGTAAGCATATTATTGAATCCGATACAGTTAGTCAGGACAATGAGACTTTGTCTGTTGATTTAGATAATGTTTGCAATCCAACTAAAAGTGTTGGGCAATGTAATTACAATCTGACGAATTTGGTTAGTGGAAATAGTGATCCAGTGAGAAAAGCAGAAGATGTATCACTAAACAGCTGTGATAAAGCAAAAACTGCAGGTACAGCAATGAGACCTGCTGTAGTTAGAATTGAAGTACTGGGTGGAGCTACTGTTTGTGCGTCGTCTTTTACTGCACATCCTGAGGTACCATTGCACACGATAAAGACATGTGATGTTACTAATAAAGTTGAACACAGTGTTGAAAAACAAGTAAATTACAGTTGCAGTCTTCTCAATGAACTGGTACCAGGCACAAGCATTACAAGTGTGAGTACTATTAGAAATCTGGAGCCGGGTAAAAATGGATTCAACGGTCCAGTAGCAAACACAAGTGAATCTGGTGGCAGTCTTCAAGTCAAGTCAGTACTGGGTCCAAGTGCCAGGAGTTATGTACCAGTAAAGCGGAGAGGTATGTTTTATTATCCTCCAGAAGGGTGTGTTGCAACGATCATGTTCACAAATGGTACCATAGATAGTTAGTGGTATGGCCTAATATACAGAGGATATTTGTGTTTAGTAGTGTTATATCCAATAAGGGTTTGTGGAAGTTGTGATAGCGCAATGGATACGCATTCACTCCAGGCACGAAAGGTTCAGAGTTTGAGCCCCGCTGGAGTCGTTATGATTGTGCCCTTAGGCAAGGGATTTAATTTCCACGTTGCCTAAGGGCACACTCGTAATGGCTCCAGCGGGGCTCGAACTCCGGACCATTCGCACCTGAAGTGAACACGCATCCACTGCGCTATCACGACTTCCACATTCTATTAATTCAGTCAAGTACATGTACCACTAGAGAGACAAAATAACTTTAATTGTCTTTCTTTTGTTCTAAAACATTGGAAACACCATATAGATGTACATGTAAGATACCATTCGTGGGTGTGTTCCGTGGGTTGGGTGTGTCCGTTCATCACACTTTTTATGTGGATATTCGAATACCTTCTTAAATATTTAATGAAACCAATAGAATTTTGGAACAGTAGTCCCTTTCTTTTGTTTATAGACAATTTAAATACATGTATCAACTAATGAGACGTACATGTACGTCATAGTGTAACGAATAATGAACTCTGGCTATGTATGTATGTTCCATTAATGTCAAACCCCTTGCGGGGGACCTAGACATGTTTTCCTGGGCAGGTTTAGCCGACCTAAGTGGTTAACCAGTACTAAGTAATGTGTGTAAGGTGCTGCTCAATGACACTACATACGTGGCCTGACCGAGTATCGAACCCGGGACCACTCGATTCCAAATCCGACGCTCTACCACTGGACCACGGACGCCACACGGTTATTGTACTTATGGAATTGAGAGGCCTCCATGACTGGGTGGTTACTGATGGTGACATCAAATCACATGCCTCTCACCGCTGTAGGCTGGAATCCCACTGAAGGTGTCTTCATTCTTCAAATGCGTAAACTATTTGGCTGATTTGCAGGTCGGTGGTTTTACCCTGGCACCTGTCCATGCAGGAAATACTGTATGGCGGTGTACTCGCCAATAGCTTAGCTGTGGGTGCTACTCTAAACCCACCAATCAACTTATTGAATTATCTATCATATTACAGAGCATATCATGGCAGTATTGAGTATTGATCATTTGATTACTTACACAGACTAATAGAAAAATGTTCAAAACCTGTCCAAATTTATATATTACGTAAATTTAGTAAGAAATTATATTTTTTTAGACACCAAAACCATCTACCGTATGCTCTTCTGAAAATGTATCCATGTCTTTCCATTGTACTTTGTTTATATATGTATTCTTTGCTATAAGTATGTTGTCATATTTAATGCAATAAATATATTGAATTGAATTGATGCTGGATATAGGGCGATGAGCTGCAGTGTAGATTGCAACAACCATAACTCTCTGTGCTGAGCTAACTGTGTTATCTCCCCACACTCAAAATTTAACTTTACTATTATAATCAGATAGTGTTTGGGAGATACGAGTTTCGCGATCAAGTGCATTCATGAAGAAAATGAAGATCATCAAATTTGCGCGATTGTATCCGAACTACAGTAATTATATCACCTTTATCTTGTAGATGCCACTTACAATCAACAGCAGTCGAAGCACGATCAGGAAAAGATGTATAAATGCCCGACGTGCGATTACCTGTCTACGTTCCGTAACAACGTCGTCAAACACGTTATTCATACGCATATAAAACAGAAACAGTTGGCGTGTAACCAGTGTGATTACAGAACCGGTCATGCGCAAAAATTGAAGTTGCATCTCATGTCTCACGGCGGTATTTGTCCGTACAAGTGCAGCGCTTGTAAATACCAGTCAAACTGCACTAACAAGGTCACCAGGCATATAAAATGCGTGCATGCAAATGAAGTGGGCATATCTTGTGAAAAGCTGGATCTAACATTTGAAGTGGATGCAAAACAATTCCAATGTGAAGAAAAACTGTCTCATCATGATATAGAAGTAATTGAGCTCTCTACTGAACACGCAAATGCCCTGAATAAAGACAAAGCGCTGAGACGATCAACTGAATTAATGATGAAAGGAAAGACGAAAGGTAGTAAAGAAATAAAGATCGGTACCAAAGAACGTAATCAGAATTTTAAAGTTGTTAAGCTGTCACAAGAGGAGGCATTTGTTCTTATGAAGAAGAAGCGTGATGAAAAAATAGCAGTAGTAATGAAAAGTACTAAAAACTTGAAAACTGATAGTGAACGACTTCAGTCACGTTTAATTAAGATGGATGTGCCGTTACGTATTACATGTATGGATAAAATAAAAAAATGAAACATGATTCCTCGTTTAAATATTATATTGCTGAATGTATCAGGGATCAGTTTAGAGGGCGATGTGGGCGAAATTGTCGCCCTAAGGACCCTGACTTCGCCCTCTGGGGGCCCCACTTCTCCCTAAAAAAAAAATATGTTTTGGTTTTTACGATTTTCAAACAAAATTATGTCTAGTAAGATACACTGGCCCATTATAAAGCACTCCTTCTATTCAAATGTTGTATTTAATGGTTGTACTGTGCATTTTAACCCTATTTTGTAGAAGTATATTAAAGAACACCATTTAAGGAAGCGATCACGCGCTTTCTCACTTCTCCCAAAAATTCTGACCTAGAATGAACCCTGATGTATACAAATAATTGTGAATACAAAGGAAAAGCAAGCGGGTCAGAACGGAAGTGGTAAGAGCACAGTGGTAGCATGCTCACTTCAGGTGTGAAAGGCCCGAAGTTCGAGCACCGCTGGAGCCATTACGATTGTGCCCTTAGGCAAAGTATTTAAATTCCACCTTGCCTCTTCTCTCTCCACCGTGGCGATGGATTGAGGTCTCAAGAGTGATTAATATGAGCTGTAAGAACTTGATTCACAATCAAGCTAAAATAAATTTGTATAAACTAACGGGTTAAACCCATATAGCTAGTACACTCTTTACAGAGTGAAGTAATCATTAGAGATGATGATGAACTACGGCCCGTTCTGCATAAAACAGGCTATATTAAATTTTACGACAATGAGTATTGCGATCCACACACCATGTATAGGTTCTGGTACCGTGCATGTGAACCATTTTTAGGGCCCAAGGGTGACACGTCCAATTCCAAGGAGACACATAAAATATTTCTGTAAAACAAAGAAGGAACAGGGATTTTTTTGTGATTTTCATGATCATGTACATGTAGCTAATTTTAAAGAATTGTGTACATTGGGGTATTCCCAGAAATTGCTCTATTGTAATGGTTGAAAACCATTTATTTGACTATTATAGTTAGCGCATATTGACCGGTCCTCTATATGGGTCATTTGAATATGAAAGTAGTAACTGTTGAGTAACGATAAATTTATTCGGGTATGTTGACAAGACAAGAAACTGTTAACTTAAAATTTATTTATTTTACAACGATTGCGAAACAAGCTTCAACAACTTATATTAATCACTTAATTGCCGCGGATGAAAGCATAAATATGGTCATTCATGTGGGAGTACCCGGAGAAAACCCACTTGTCCGATCTGGCAACCACATACCATCTCGCATACTTCCCAGTCTGAGGATCAAATGCGTGTTCTGCAAATCATCATGTAATGGCTTAGGTAGAACCAGTTCTGCAAATCGTAATGCCCTGGGTAGAACACGTCTTTCAACAGTGTCAGAAGCATAACATGTAACATAAAACGGGTGAGGTATGGTGTTCATCGCATTCCTTGCATTGGCAGTCTTTGCCGCAATGGATTACAACTACCCGACAGGGACCCACATTCTTGTGCACACGTGCATGGATCTGGCAGGCCATCGCGTGCATGGATCTGGCAGGCCACATTCTTGCGTGCATGGATCTGGAAGGCCACATTCTTGTGCACACGTGCATGGATCTGGCAGGCCATCACATGCATGGATCTGGCAGGCCACATTCTTGCACACATGTGCATGGATCTGGAAGGCCACATTCTTACCCACACGTGCATGGATCTGGCAGGCCATCACGTGCATGGATCTGGCAGTCCATCACGTGCATGGATCTGGCAGGCCATCACGTGCATGGATCTGGCAGGCCATCACGTGCATGGATCTGGCAGGCCATCACGTGCATGGATCTGGCAGTCCATCACGTGCATGGATCTGGCAGGCCATCACGTGCATGGATCTGGCAGGCCATCACGTGCATGGATCTGGCAGTCCATCACGTGCATGGATCTGGCAGGCCATCACGTGCATGGATCTGGCAGGCCATCACGTGCATTGATCTGGCAGGCCATCACGTGCATGGATCTGGAAAGCCACCTTCTTACCCACACGTGCATGGATCTGGCAGGCCATCACGTGCATGGATCTGGCAGTCCATCACGTGCATGGATCTGGCAGGCCATCACGTGCATTAATCTGGCAGGCCATCACGTGCATGGATCTGGCAGTCCATCACGTGCATGGATCTGGCAGGCCATCACATGCATTGATCTGGCAGGCCATCACGTGCATGGATCTGGCAGTCCATCACGTGCATGGATCTGGCAGGCCATCACGTGCATGGATCTGGCAGGCCATCACGTGCATTGATCTGGCAGTCCATCACGTGCATGGATCTGGCAGGCCATCACGTGCATGGATCTGGCAGGCCATCACGTGCATTGATCTGGCAGGCCATCACGTGCATGGATCTGGAAGGCCACATTCTTACCCACACGTGCATGGATCTGGCAGGCCATCACGTGCATGGATCTGGCAGTCCATCACGTGCATGGATCTGGCAGGCCATCACGTGCATTAATCTGGCAGGCCATCACGTGCATGGATCTGGCAGTCCATCACGTGCATGGATCTGGCAGGCCATCACATGCATTGATCTGGCAGGCCATCACGTGCATGGATCTGGCAGGCCATCAACTTATCATATCACGATCTCAGTGACTAATAAAGGGTCTTCTCAAAATACCATACAATTCGGCATTCATAATCAATGTAGTTTATTGTACTGGTGCAAACAATCAGAACTAGGTTATACACATTTCTTTTAACTCGATTGTGAAACAAGTTCCTACAACTTATATTAATCGCTCTCGAGACCTCATTCCTGATGAAATTCATCGCCACGAGGAAGAGGCAATGTGGAATTTAAATGCCTTGCCTAAGGGCACAGTCATAACGGCTACAGCTGGAATCGAACTACGGGCGTTTCGCATCTGAAACGAACGCGCTACTAATGTGCTATCACGACTTCCACCGTGTTTTACGTTTATTTATCGTCGCTACCGGTTGCCCATATGAGCGACGCCTCCTGGAGAGATTATTCATTTTAGATTTTTGGAGGCTAGTGCAATGATACAGAGAGAGACCCATTCCAGAGTCTCCTCTGGTTCTTTTACGTGCACGTTGTAAAGCACCGACACGAGACCTCGGCTTAACGTCCCATCTGAAAGTCTGTTAATTTTATTAGGGTCAGACGTGAGATCGAACCTCGAACGACTTCCACTGAACTAACTGTTGATAATATAGCTCTTATGGATATGCTGCATTGCATTAGTTGATGGCAAGTGATCCTCTCTGGTGCTGGCCGTTTTCTAATGTTGTTAAAACTTGTGGCCCAAACCATTTGTATTATCATGCTATGTATTGTATCTTTATGTGTATGACATAAGTATGTACTATTAATTTTCAATAAAATATGGTTATATAAAATATCCTCAAAAGTCGGTTGTAACTTGTAAGGGCATTGCTATCAAATTCAGCAAGACACATGTGGTTAAATGACACTTCATCAATAATGTTTCCGCCATCTGCATCACAGGCATCCGGCGCATACCCTGGACCCGTCCGGGCATACCCTGGACCCAAGTACAACCCCAAATAGTCATAATACAGTGAAACATCAATCAAGTATCATTTCTAGTTCCAAAAACCCATTTGTGAAAAAATTATTTTTTTGACAATCTTATATAATATTGATTGATTGATGTTACACTGTATTATGACTATTTGGGGATGTACTTGGGTCCAGGGTATGCCCGGAGGGGTCCAGGGTATGCGCCGGATGCCTGTGATCTGCATTGCACTTTCTGTTCGCTGTGGATTGTCGAACATTTATGATCAGAGAAGAATTCCCTGGTATGCGTACAACAATCAGGGCTGAACGATTAGTAGTCCAAATATTTAGACTTGAAAAATGTGACATTTTACTATCCAGGCATTTTTCAAGTAACATAATTTTGTTTATGTAGAGGTCTTATTTCTAGGACTAAACGATTAGTTGATATATTGCTTGTAGTATCGCATCCAGTCAGCGCACGGGGTGCTGTGAGAGACATTGTGAGCGCATATCGTCAGAGCTATGCAGGTAGGCCCTATATATCGTGGAGTGGTAATATTGATATTTTCACTTCGAGTTCGAACGAGCCAGAAATCCCATGTCACGGCGGAAACGTATGTGTTCCAGTAACCAATGGACTGGAACAGCAATGCCATGTCCATACGGTAGAGTTGAAAGGCTGTTTGATAGTGTTAAGGCCCGTAACCACACTGAGGCACACCGAGGCATTTGCCTCGGTTAAAATTTCCAAAGCCAAAACAAGAAAGAAAATACAAAAAATATCCATTTGCTGTATACAAGTTTGACTGCTAGAGAGCTGAAAGGTCAGTACATAATAATACTAATTATACTTATAAACTCATTAAATCAGAACATCGCTTCTATACTCGATTTTAAGGAAGAGCAAGCCCCGGACTGCCCTTAGATTGCCTCGATTGAAATTTGTCTCTGTCTACGGTACTGGTTTTTCCATTCTTCGGTCGTGGGCTCTTTGGACTGGCAGTTGACCTGTAGAGCCTTCAGTTCCGTTCGTCTCTCAGGATATTTGGTGAGGAATGCTTCCAATAGCATGGGCAGTTTGGGCCCTGGACTAGTGAGAACCGGAAATCACGGTCTGGATGACATCAGTACAATAGCTCTCATTGGCGTAGCTTCCTATAGGCCGTGGCCTACACTTTCCCCCGACAAAATAAAAATGCCAAATCTGCAACAAAAATCAGGCAGGCCAGGATTAAATTATATACGCTATAAATAGTTTTCCTGAGGACGACCCCTGAACCCCCCTTCCGTCCTAAGTTTTAGGTTGGCCTACACATCGATTCCAGCCAAGCTACGCCCCTGGCTCTCTGTCTCGACAACAATTACAGATGGTTCCAGGTAGATACAAAGACTAGTCCAAATATTTAGACTTGAAAAAATGTAACATTTTACTATCAAGGCCTTTTTCAAAATAACAGATGGGAAAAAATATTAAATAGAGGTTATATATAGGACTAATACCAAGACATGCCAACCACAGGGATTCGGCACGTTTAGGGGTACTAGTATATATACTTAAATATATATACTAGTACCCCCAAATGTGCCGAATCCCTGTGGGTTTGATGAGCTGGAATTTCTTGGAAATACGGTACAAAAGATAGTAAAAACAAACATCTATTTGCACGAATAAATATTGTCATATATAAATAGAAATGTATTTTATAAATACATTTATTTATATATATGATACATTGTTAACCATGTAAGATTATGATTTTATGTAATATGTATAATCGTCTGCTATTATTTTCGCGCCTAAATGATCAGTTCTCTGTTTGCGCGGGGATAAGTTTCACTACCGAGTGCAGGTGGTCAGTTATGTAAGATAATAGCCGCTTTATTGATGACAGAGAAACAAGTAATAATATTGTATAACATCACAGATGTTTGGCGCCGTTATGTCTGTTATAGATGTTAATTTTGCTATTTAAGAAATGAGAAATGATGAAGAAATCAGTGCATTATTATCCTGCCGAGCAGGCGTTTAAGGAATAAATGTAACTCACTTATAAGATATAAACTGTTTCTATGATAGTTAGAAAAATTAATATTTAAAGAAGTATTAACTCTTAAATATTAAAGTCGTATTAAATACGTTAACGGAAGATAATTAGGCCGTGTAAGAAACGATTGTTTTGGCTAATATATCTATTGGAATAGTTTGATGAAGTAAGGAAATTAATATTTATAGCATATGGGACTATTATGAACATATGGAAATAGTGAGGCGAACAATAAGATACGAGATATTACGAATATATGATACATGTATGGAGATAAATTAAAGTCGATTGTTATAAATTATATTATATAAAGGAAAATGATAGACTGTGTTGAGTTATAAATTATTGAAGGACCGTAGAGAAACCCCCTAGACAATGCCAGCGAGTCTAGGATAGACCCTGGTTAGAGCATTATTGAAGGACCGTAGAGAAACCCCCTAGACAACTCCAGCGAGTCTACGATAGGATAGACCCTAGTTAGAGCATTTGTACCGGACATATATATAAGTAGAAAGAGAGGTTTGCCACACCATCTAGATATCATCTAGTCTTATAAATAAGACCTCTACATAAAAATATTGTTTTCGAAATAACAGAAAACTATTTTTTCATGTAGAGGACTTATTTATAGGACTAGATCACAGGGATTCGGCACGTTTGGGGATACTAGTAGATCTACCCCCAAACGTGCCGAATCCATGTGGACTAGATATCACCCTGTCTTTTTTCAGTAAATATATGTCAATTCTATTCTTGTGTGTAGGTCAATGTATGGTAATAAGTTGATGGTTTTAACTATCTTCTCTTGAAGACCCCATTGTGCGCTTACTTAGAATTAGTCCTATAAATAAGATCTTTTTTCTTTGTTTTTACCTCTACATAAAAAAAAGTTTATTTAACGTCGCTATTGGTTTCCAATTTGAGCGACGGACAGGTTACCTAACAACACCTTTCCTGGGCAGGATCCAGTGGTTAACCAGTACTTGGTGCACCAACCTCCGTAAGAAACTGGCAACTTTTTCATATAAATGAGACACGGTCTGAGTGGGGCTCGAATTATTTTGTGTGTGTTTTACGTTTATTTATCGTCGCTACCGGTTGCCCATATGAGCGACGCCTCCTCAAGAGATTAGTTATTTTAGATTTTTGGAGGATAGTGCAGTGATACAGACTGAGACCCATTCCAGAGTATCCTCTGGTTCTTTTACGTGCACGGTGTAAAGCACCGACACGAGACCTCGGTTTAACGTCCCACCATGTTGGTCTTCTGCATAAACTCAAAGATTTTGGTATATCTGGTTCAGTACACAAATGGTTCTCTTCATATTTGTCCAATAGAAAACAGCGTGTAGTTATTTCTGGTCACACTTCAAAGTGGAACCATATAGCTGCCGGTGTCCCACAGGGATCCATCTTAGGCCCGTTGCTCTTTATTATATATATTAATGACATTGTAAATAACATAGCTGCTAATATCCAACTATTTGCTGATGATACTAGTCTCTATATTGTTGTTGATAACCCCAACTCAGCTGCTGCAATTCTACAGTCCGATCTGGAGTCTATTTCTAATTGGGCTAAACAATGGCTTGTTAAATTTAATCCGTCCAAAACAAAATCTCTGATAATATCTCGAAAACATAATCAGCCGTACCATCCACCTCTATCTATGGATAACCAAATAATCGATGAGGTGTCAAATCAAAGGCATCTAGGCATTCATATTTCCAATGATCTAAACTGGAAACACCACATTGACCAAATTTCTTCTAAAGCTTACCAGAGAATCGATATTCTTCGTAAATTAAAATTTACACTAGACCGCCGCTCCTTAGAATGCTTGTATATTTCATTCATACGTCCGCTCCTTGAATATGGTGATGTTATTTTTGATAATATGTCTACGTTAGCTAAAGGCGAAGTGGAAACAATTCATCAAGAAGCAGCAAGAATAATTACTGGTACCACGAAACTTGTGTCCATAAACAAATTGATGATTGAAGTTGGGTGGGAATCTCTGGATAGGAGAAGACTCAATCACAAACTTACTCTTTTTTTCAAGATGAAAAATGGTCTCACTCCAAACTATCTCTCTGCTCTGTGTCCACCTGACGTCGATACTAGTAGATATAATTTGAGAAATGGAGATCAACTTCAAGTTCCACGCTCTAGAACCAATTTATATGAAAACTCCTTTTTACCTTCAGTAGTTAGAGCGTTTAATGATTTACCACCATTAATCAAGCATGCACCATCTCTTTCATCGTTCAAGATGCAACTTAAAAGCGACTCTTGTCCTATTCCCGAATTCTACTTTTTTGGTATACGTAAGAACCAGATACTACTTGCTCGATTGAGAACAAATTGTAGTTATTTAAAACATGATCTCTTCTCCAAAAACATAATTGATTCACCACTATGCACATGCGGTCAAATCGAGTCAACTTACCATTATTTCTTTGAATGTCACAAGTACTACAATATACGCCCTGAACTAGTTAACACTATTTCTCATCTCTGTCATATAACCCTAAATGTGATCATATTTGGTGATATTTCTTTGCCATCTGAACATAATGAAATAATAGTCCTAGCTGTTCACAAATTCATAGAAAAGTCTAAACGTTTTTAGTATTCTGTGAACAGAGACTGACGCACTAGCAGAGTGATTCACTTCAAACAGTGTGCTTACGTATGGTTCATCGCTTTCTACCCACCCTCCCCAACCTCCCTTTTACTGTTAGCTTTTCACCTGATAACAAGCTATATTTTCAACTACTTATTATATATTTTGGTATTACTACATTATATGTTTATCTCTTAATCGCCATTTGTGCACAACATTATATATGCAATGGAAAAAATCTCAATAAGCTTTAAGCTTCCGATTTAATCCATTTTCGTTTTGTATACAATGTATAATATTATGTAATGTACATTATTATCGAATACATATGTTTAAACCAACGTCCCATCTGAAAGACTGTTAATTTTATTAGGGTCAGACGGGGAATCGAACCTGCGATCCCTGGATTACCAGTCCAGCGTGTCTCGAATTTTTTTTTTTTTAGTTTACGTTTATTTATCGTCGCTACCGGTTGCCCATATGAGCGACGCCTCCTGAAGAGATTAGTTATTTTAGATTTTGGAGGATAGTGCATGATACAGACAGAGACCCATTCCAGAATCTCCTCTGGTTCTTTTACGTGCACGGTGTAAAGCACCGACACGAGACCTCGGTTTAACGTCCCATCTGAAAGACTGTTAATTTTATTAGGGTCAGACGGGGGATCGAACCTGCGATCCCTGGATTACCAGTCCAGCGTGTTACCACTGGACTACATATCCGTCTATAAATAAGACCTCTACATTAAAATAAAAAAAAATAAAAAAAAACCGTGTAAGGAGCGGATTATTTTAATATTGTGATTATTGTCTTATATTTTCGTTTTTCAATAATAAATGATTACGGTAAAAAGTAAAATTTGGAAAATATGCCCACACACGAACCTACTTTTGTAAACTTGCGATTTGTAAATTACCTCCCTTTATGGATACTTTGTAAATGTTGGGTTGCTAAAGTTAAAGCAACATTACATTGCAAAAAGCCCAAAAATGCTTTTTTACGTATTTATAAATAGCATTGCTACTATACATATTTCAGAAATAATGCAAACACTAACTTTGTATGCATAACGGTGTTTTGTGGTAGATCTATACAAACTCTGAAAAGTGAAAGTAGGATTTCATATAGCGGTCAGCTACTCTCCTGAATTGATGTTTATTTATTATTGGAGCATATACCAAGCGCGTGCTACTGTCGTTTAGATATATTTTAAAATCGTATTAGTCTAAAAAATAAATATGCACATGAACAAATGGTGAGATATCACGGTAAATCTGTACCATAAATCATGTTATTCAGGATACACACATTGTATTACGCATGGATGTTGACCCTATTTACATTATTTTGTTATGTCAACAAATGTCGTATGCGACGGTTGTTTATTTAGTTGATAATACTCAGCTTTTGAGGTAAATATTCGGAAAAATTAGGTCATAATCTGGTGGTAAATAACTTAGTTTATACAAATTTATTTTAGCTCGATTGCGAAACAAGTTCTTTCAACTTATATTTAATCACTCTCGAGACCTCATTCCTGATGGAATCCATCGCCACGAGGGAGAGAGAAGAGGCAACGTGGAATTTAAATGCCTTGTCTAAGGGCACAATCGTAACGGCTCCAGTGGGGCTCGAACTCCGGACCTTTCGCATCTGAAGCGAACGCACATCCACTGCGCTATCACGACTTCCACAGTAGAGGTAAATATTCGGAAAACAATTATACGTTATAATAGGAAAATACATTCTGTAGAAATTAGATATAGTGTCGCTTTAACACTAGGATAAATTTATATGTGAATGATTCTATTATTTTTCCAACTGAAGAAAAATAACGCACACAGTGACTTTAAAGTATCAAATTATAAATAGCTCTACAAGACTAGACCACAGGCACCAGACACAATTTTTTTATATATTTTTGGCCTATGACTCTATGGTGAAGAGTTTTCGCCCAACTGTGGAAATAGCAAGTCGCGAGAGATCACGCAATATTTCACGCTCCAGTTACCGGAATTATAAATAAACATACCTTGTGCACTTCCAATCTATTTTTAACTGATCATAATATATCAGACAAGGTAAATTAGCGGTGAAAACTTTAAACCTACCCCAGTTTTCACTAATTTCACTATATCCGTTTTATGTCACCATATAAATATCATTTTTTAAAGAAATTGGCAATTTTTTCTCCAAAATAACATATGCATCGTCTGCCACGCCAATATATTTACGAATAAAAATCTCACTGCTCCGTGTTTATGAGTTATGTCCGTTATTACACACAAGGGGTCCTTATTCATAATATCGATTTTCACCGTTTTTCGCCTTCAGGTCCATGTGTTTTCACAGAGGTTATACATGGTTGTGTAAACCTAGTTATTCTCTGTTAGGCACCGTGTGATGTGTTCGATGGATGGGTCCAGTTACGGTTCTGCACCCAGTCAGAGTAATTAGGAGGGGCGACGACTTCTTTGTTTGTCTAAGTTAAACTAAATTAGTGTTTTAGATACAGTATATAGACAAAATGCTCTCCAACAAATGAATTTTGAGTGAAAATGATAAATTAAGCCTATTATTAAAGTAAGTGTTCCTTATTTATATTGTTTTGTTAAAAGAAAATGTTGCTTACATAATAATGCTCGCGCTGTAGGCAATTTCCACAGTTAGGCGAAAACATGTGACGTCATTCCGGATTACTGAGAATGAGGTACGCTATTTTGTCAACTTTTCTCAATAAGTAAACAATCGGTTTTCTTCGAGATTTTGGGGAATGAAAGGTAAAATATTGTTTATTTGGTGACATAAAATTGTTTGCAGTGTATGACAATTCTAAACATATATGAGTCCGTTATGTACATGTCGTCGAAAACCAGTAACACCGGGATAAGTAATATAACACCCAGCCAAAACGACAACATTTCATGTCCTGCTGTTCACGATGAAACAATGTGCCATTCTGGTGTTATTTGACCGATCTCGATGAAATTTGTTGACAGAAAAAGGTCTTCCGGTCGGGACCACGAGGGCAAATCAGTGATCTGGTCGTTTTTACCTAGTTTCTCGTCGATGTTTCTGCATGCATGTTTCAATTTCGTTGGTTGCCTTTATTATATATTACTTACTATATGACCATAGGCCAAAAATTAAAAACATATTTTGTATCTGGTGCCTGTGGACTAGACTACTATTCTATGACATCCATATTTTACTAAGCTCCACTAAACAACAAGGCCATTATGAATATGTTGTGCACTTCAGAAAACGGTTTATAAGATGTGCCTATAATAATGTCGGAATACATGTATTATGATTCTAGTCTGGTCCACGTTGTTTGGTCGAACCAGGCCAATCATGGGTTTTCCTGCAATCTATTTATAGCATTGTTGCTACCTGACGTAATATTTTTAGTGTAATTCGGCGAGTTAACGCATGCGCAGTACTTTAAAAACAAACAATGACCTGTAAGAACGATATATTCTGCGTTTTAGTGTTATAGTTTCAGTATTTAATTGATTGAAGACAGCAATAGTCAATGGAGTAAGTATCTCAGGTTGTTATTGGACTTTACGCTTGGCGCCATACCTGTTTTGCTGACTATTTTAACATCAAAGGAAACCACGTTTGGCAGAAAGATGTGCATGACTGTACATAGTGTATGAATCTATCATTGTAAGATTGTACGAGGCGTGACTCAGTAGGCCTACTATAGACAGCGGGACAAAACAACACATAACGCGGATAGTGTGACAGACACCCATACCTGACAGTCATTTTGATTGTATTTGACCAGATTAGTTGCTTGTGTCACACCATTAATTAAGAACCTTAATTGGATGCATGATTAAATGATACTGGACCCAGAGAAGAATCATTCAATTTCACGTTTTATATACAAGAATACAAGAAGCTTTATTTATTGATATATTTCTTTGACTGCTGTTCACTTGAAACGTTTGTTCATGATCCAAACAAAATATACGTTACATCATGGGATGATGGATAAAGTGGCACCAGCTGAGTTGGAAGTCGGCCTCAGTCGACGTCTACGAAGAAGCTCCGAGCATCTCTCGAGGTTGGATATTCAAAACGACAATCATAATAATCCATTTTTCAAAAACGTATTAGCAAGGGAAAGTGTTACGGAGGAGGAGACTCGTGAAGAGGGAAAAGTACTGTTTGGAACATTCATAACCGAGGAGATTAGCAAAGAAGATGACTTGGATACTCCGGAGGAAATACGACTGGAACTAGACCATCTATGGTGAGTCGTGCTCAAATTTGTTTGTTCTTGCTTATTTGTGGCAGCGGTCTGTTGATCTCGGTTGAACTCACTCTGTAACATATTATCCAGGTAACTCACTCAATAACATATTATCCTGGTAGCTCGCTCAGTAACATATTATCCAGGTAACTCACTCAGTAACATATTATCCAGGTAACTCACTCAGTAACATATTATCCAGGTAACTCACTCAGTAACATATTATCCTGGTAACTCACTCAGTAACAGGGAGCTGTTCCAAGTATGGCCTGGTTATCCCTGTCTGTACATGTATACTGTATAAGGACCTGTTCCAAGTATGGCCTGGTTATCCCTGTCTGTACATGTATACTGTATAGGGACCTGTTCCAAGTATGGCCTGGTTATCCCTGTCTGTACATGTATACTGTATAGGGACCTGTTCCAAGTATGGCCTGGTTATCCTGTGTTTTGGTGTTGTTGGTGGTTTCTGTCTGTTGTCTGTCTGTACATGTATACTGTATAAGGACCTGTTCCAAGTATGGCTGGTTATCCCTGTCTGTACATGTATACTGTATAGGGACCTGTTCCAAGTATGGCTGGTTATCCCTGTCTGTTGTTTGTGGGTGTTGTTGCTGTCTGTACATGTATACTGTATAGGGACCTGTTCCAAGTATGGCCTGGTTATCCCTGTCTGTACATGTATACTGTATAGGGACCTGTTCCAAGTATGGCCTGGTTATCCCTGTCTGTACATGTATACTGTATAGGGACCTGTTCCAAGTATGGCCTGGTTATCCCTGTCTGTACATGTATACTGTATAGGGACCTGTTCCAAGTATGGCCTGGTTATCCCTGTCTGTACATGTATACTGTATAGGGACCTGTTCAAGTATGGCCGGTTATCCCTGTCTGTACATGTATACTGTATAGGGACCTGTTCCAAGTATGGCCTGGTTATCCCTGTCTGTACATGTATACTGTATAGGGACCTGTTCCAAGTATGGCCTGGTTATCCCTGTCTGTACATGTATACTGTATAGGGAGCTGTTCCAAGTATGGCCTGGTTATCCCTGTCTGTACATGTATACTGTATAAGGACCTGTTCCAAGTATGGCCTGGTTATCCCTGTCTGTACATGTATACTGTATAGGGACCTGTTCCAAGTATGGCCTGGTTATCCCTGTCTGTACATGTATACTGTATAGGGACCTGTTCCAAGTATGGCCTGGTTATCCCTGTCTGTACATGTATACTGTATAGGGAGCTGTTCCAAGTATGGCCTGGTTATCCCTGTCTGTACATGTATAGGGACCTGTTCCAAGTATGGCCTGGTTATCCCTGTCTGTACATGTATACTGTATAGGGACCTGTTCCAAGTATGGCCTGGTTATCCCTGTCTGTACATGTATACTGTATAAGGACCTGTTCCAAGTATGGCCTGGTTATCCCTGTCTGTACATGTATACTGTATAGGGACCTGTTCCAAGTATGGCCTGGTTATCCCTGTCTGTACATGTATACTGTAT
>CM026399.1:19215174-19359908 GCA_014843695.1 Archivesica marissinica | reverse complement strand
ATACAGTATACATGTACAGACAGGGATAACCAGGCCATACTTGGAACAGGTCCCTATACAGTATACATGTACAGACAGGGATAACCAGGCCATACTTGGAACAGGTCCTTATACAGTATACATGTACAGACAGGGATAACCAGGCCATACTTGGAACAGGTCCCTATACAGTATACATGTACAGACAGGGATAACCAGGCCATACTTGGAACAGGTCCCTATACATGTACAGACAGGGATAACCAGGCCATACTTGGAACAGCTCCCTATACAGTATACATGTACAGACAGGGATAACCAGGCCATACTTGGAACAGGTCCCTATACAGTATACATGTACAGACAGGGATAACCAGGCCATACTTGGAACAGGTCCCTATACAGTATACAT
Organism: Archivesica marissinica; assembly: GCA_014843695.1. Lineage (NCBI taxonomy): Eukaryota > Metazoa > Mollusca > Bivalvia > Venerida > Vesicomyidae > Archivesica > Archivesica marissinica. The sequence continues at coordinate 19,359,517 of CM026399.1, read as the reverse complement.
GTACAGACAGGGATAACCAGGCCATACTTGGAACAGGTCCTTATACAGTATACATGTACAGACAGGGATAACCAGGCCATACTTGGAACAGCTCCCTATACAGTATACATGTACAGACAGGGATAACCAGGCCATACTTGGAACAGGTCCCTATACAGTATACATGTACAGACAGGGATAACCAGGCCATACTTGGAACAGGTCCCTATACAGTATACATGTACAGACAGGGATAACCGGCCATACTTGAACAGGTCCCTATACAGTATACATGTACAGACAGGGATAACCAGGCCATACTTGGAACAGGTCCCTATACAGTATACATGTACAGACAGGGATAACCAGGCCATACTTGGAACAGGTCCCTATACAGTATACATGTACAGACAGGGATAACCAGGCCATACTTGGAACAGGTCCCTATACAGTATACATGTACAGACAGGGATAACCAGGCCATACTTGGAACAGGTCCCTATACAGTATACATGTACAGACAGCAACAACACCCACAAACAACAGACAGGGATAACCAGCCATACTTGGAACAGGTCCCTATACAGTATACATGTACAGACAGGGATAACCAGCCATACTTGGAACAGGTCCTTATACAGTATACATGTACAGACAGACAACAGACAGAAACCACCAACAACACCAAAACACAGGATAACCAGGCCATACTTGGAACAGGTCCCTATACAGTATACATGTACAGACAGGGATAACCAGGCCATACTTGGAACAGGTCCCTATACAGTATACATGTACAGACAGGGATAACCAGGCCATACTTGGAACAGGTCCTTATACAGTATACATGTACAGACAGGGATAACCAGGCCATACTTGGAACAGCTCCCTGTTACTGAGTGAGTTACCAGGATAATATGTTACTGAGTGAGTTACCTGGATAATATGTTACTGAGTGAGTTACCTGGATAATATGTTACTGAGTGAGTTACCTGGATAATATGTTACTGAGCGAGCTACCAGGATAATATGTTATTGAGTGAGTTACCTGGATAATATGTTACAGAGTGAGTTCAACCGAGATCAACAGACCGCTGCCACAAATAAGCAAGAACAAACAAATTTGAGCACGACTCACCATAGATGGTCTAGTTCCAGTCGTATTTCCTCCGGAGTATCCAAGTCATCTTCTTTGCTAATCTCCTCGGTTATGAATGTTCCAAACAGTACTTTTCCCTCTTCACGAGTCTCCTCCTCCGTAACACTTTCCCTTGCTAATACGTTTTTGAAAAATGGATTATTATGATTGTCGTTTTGAATATCCAACCTCGAGAGATGCTCGGAGCTTCTTCGTAGACGTCGACTGAGGCCGACTTCCAACTCAGCTGGTGCCACTTTATCCATCATCCCATGATGTAACGTATATTTTGTTTGGATCATGAACAAACGTTTCAAGTGAACAGCAGTCAAAGAAATATATCAATAAATAAAGCTTCTTGTATTCTTGTATATAAAACGTGAAATTGAATGATTCTTCTCTGGGTCCAGTATCATTTAATCATGCATCCAATTAAGGTTCTTAATTAATGGTGTGACACAAGCAACTAATCTGGTCAAATACAATCAAAATGACTGTCAGGTATGGGTGTCTGTCACACTATCCGCGTTATGTGTTGTTTTGTCCCGCTGTCTATAGTAGGCCTACTGAGTCACGCCTCGTACAATCTTACAATGATAGATTCATACACTATGTACAGTCATGCACATCTTTCTGCCAAACGTGGTTTCCTTTGATGTTAAAATAGTCAGCAAAACAGGTATGGCGCCAAGCGTAAAGTCCAATAACAACCTGAGATACTTACTCCATTGACTATTGCTGTCTTCAATCAATTAAATACTGAAACTATAACACTAAAACGCAGAATATATCGTTCTTACAGGTCATTGTTTGTTTTTAAAGTACTGCGCATGCGTTAACTCGCCGAATTACACTAAAAATATTACGTCAGGTAGCAACAATGCTATAAATAGATTGCAGGAAAACCCATGATTGGCCTGGTTCGACCAAACAACGTGGACCAGACTAGAATCATAATACATGTATTCCGACATTATTATAGGCACATCTTATAAACCGTTTTCTGAAGTGCACAACATATTCATAATGGCCTTGTTGTTTAGTGGAGCTTAGTAAAATATGGATGTCATAGAATAGTAGTCTAGTCCACAGGCACCAGATACAAAATATGTTTTTAATTTTTGGCCTATGGTCATATAGTAAGTAATATATAATAAAGGCAACCAACGAAATTGAAACATGCATGCAGAAACATCGACGAGAAACTAGGTAAAAACGACCAGATCACTGATTTGCCCTCGTGGTCCCGACCGGAAGACCTTTTTCTGTCAACAAATTTCATCGAGATCGGTCAAATAACACCAGAATGGCACATTGTTTCATCGTGAACAGCAGGACATGAAATGTTGTCGTTTTGGCTGGGTGTTATATTACTTATCCCGGTGTTACTGGTTTTCGACGACATGTACATAACGGACTCATATATGTTTAGAATTGTCATACACTGCAAACAATTTTATGTCACCAAATAAACAATATTTTACCTTTCATTCCCCAAAATCTCGAAGAAAACCGATTGTTTACTTATTGAGAAAAGTTGACAAAATAGCGTACCTCATTCTCAGTAATCCGGAATGACGTCACATGTTTTCGCCTAACTGTGGAAATTGCCTACAGCGCGAGCATTATTATGTAAGCAACATTTTCTTTTAACAAAACAATATAAATAAGGAACACTTACTTTAATAATAGGCTTAATTTATCATTTTCACTCAAAATTCATTTGTTGGAGAGCATTTTGTCTATATACTGTATCTAAAACACTAATTTAGTTTAACTTAGACAAACAAAGAAGTCGTCGCCCCTCCTAATTACTCTGACTGGGTGCAGAACCGTAACTGGACCCATCCATCGAACACATCACACGGTGCCTAACAGAGAATAACTAGGTTTACACAACCATGTATAACCTCTGTGAAAACACATGGACCTGAAGGCGAAAAACGGTGAAAATCGATATTATGAATAAGGACCCCTTGTGTGTAATAACGGACATAACTCATAAACACGGAGCAGTGAGATTTTTATTCGTAAATATATTGGCGTGGCAGACGATGCATATGTTATTTTGGAGAAAAAATTGCCAATTTCTTTAAAAAATGATATTTATATGGTGACATAAAACGGATATAGTGAAATTAGTGAAAACTGGGGTAGGTTTAAAGTTTTCACCGCTAATTTACCTTGTCTGATATATTATGATCAGTTAAAAATAGATTGGAAGTGCACAAGGTATGTTTATTTATAATTCCGGTAACTGGAGCGTGAAATATTGCGTGATCTCTCGCGACTTGCTATTTCCACAGTTGGGCGAAAACTCTTCACCATAGAGTCATAGGCCAAAAATATATAAAAAAATTGTGTCTGGTGCCTGTGGTCTAGTCTTGTAGAGCTATTTATAATTTGATACTTTAAAGTCACTGTGTGCGTTATTTTTCTTCAGTTGGAAAAATAATAGAATCATTCACATATAAATTTATCCTAGTGTTAAAGCGACACTATATCTAATTTCTACAGAATGTATTTTCCTATTATAACGTATAATTGTTTTCCGAATATTTACCTCTACTGTGGAAGTCGTGATAGCGCAGTGGATGTGCGTTCGCTTCAGATGCGAAAGGTCCGGAGTTCGAGCCCCACTGGAGCCGTTACGATTGTGCCCTTAGACAAGGCATTTAAATTCCACGTTGCCTCTTCTCTCTCCCTCGTGGCGATGGATTCCATCAGGAATGAGGTCTCGAGAGTGATTAAATATAAGTTGAAAGAACTTGTTTCGCAATCGAGCTAAAATAAATTTGTATAAACTAAGTTATTTACCACCAGATTATGACCTAATTTTTCCGAATATTTACCTCAAAAGCTGAGTATTATCAACTAAATAAACAACCGTCGCATACGACATTTGTTGACATAACAAAATAATGTAAATAGGGTCAACATCCATGCGTAATACAATGTGTGTATCCTGAATAACATGATTTATGGTACAGATTTACCGTGATATCTCACCATTTGTTCATGTGCATATTTATTTTTTAGACTAATACGATTTTAAAATATATCTAAACGACAGTAGCACGCGCTTGGTATATGCTCCAATAATAAATAAACATCAATTCAGGAGAGTAGCTGACCGCTATATGAAATCCTACTTTCACTTTTCAGAGTTTGTATAGATCTACCACAAAACACCGTTATGCATACAAAGTTAGTGTTTGCATTATTTCTGAAATATGTATAGTAGCAATGCTATTTATAAATACGTAAAAAAGCATTTTTGGGCTTTTTGCAATGTAATGTTGCTTTAACTTTAGCAACCCAACATTTACAAAGTATCCATAAAGGGAGGTAATTTACAAATCGCAAGTTTACAAAAGTAGGTTCGTGTGTGGGCATATTTTCCAAATTTTACTTTTTACCGTAATCATTTATTATTGAAAAACGAAAATATAAGACAATAATCACAATATTAAAATAATCCGCTCCTTACACGGTTTTTTTTTATTTTTTTTTATTTTAATGTAGAGGTCTTATTTATAGACGGATATGTAGTCCAGTGGTAACACGCTGGACTGGTAATCCAGGGATCGCAGGTTCGATCCCCCGTCTGACCCTAATAAAATTAACAGTCTTTCAGATGGGACGTTAAACCGAGGTCTCGTGTCGGTGCTTTACACCGTGCACGTAAAAGAACCAGAGGAGATTCTGGAATGGGTCTCTGTCTGTATCATGCACTATCCTCCAAAATCTAAAATAACTAATCTCTTCAGGAGGCGTCGCTCATATGGGCAACCGGTAGCGACGATAAATAAACGTAAACTAAAAAAAAAAAAATTCGAGACACGCTGGACTGGTAATCCAGGGATCGCAGGTTCGATTCCCCGTCTGACCCTAATAAAATTAACAGTCTTTCAGATGGGACGTTGGTTTAAACATATGTATTCGATAATAATGTACATTACATAATATTATACATTGTATACAAAACGAAAATGGATTAAATCGGAAGCTTAAAGCTTATTGAGATTTTTTCCATTGCATATATAATGTTGTGCACAAATGGCGATTAAGAGATAAACATATAATGTAGTAATACCAAAATATATAATAAGTAGTTGAAAATATAGCTTGTTATCAGGTGAAAAGCTAACAGTAAAAGGGAGGTTGGGGAGGGTGGGTAGAAAGCGATGAACCATACGTAAGCACACTGTTTGAAGTGAATCACTCTGCTAGTGCGTCAGTCTCTGTTCACAGAATACTAAAAACGTTTAGACTTTTCTATGAATTTGTGAACAGCTAGGACTATTATTTCATTATGTTCAGATGGCAAAGAAATATCACCAAATATGATCACATTTAGGGTTATATGACAGAGATGAGAAATAGTGTTAACTAGTTCAGGGCGTATATTGTAGTACTTGTGACATTCAAAGAAATAATGGTAAGTTGACTCGATTTGACCGCATGTGCATAGTGGTGAATCAATTATGTTTTTGGAGAAGAGATCATGTTTTAAATAACTACAATTTGTTCTCAATCGAGCAAGTAGTATCTGGTTCTTACGTATACCAAAAAAGTAGAATTCGGGAATAGGACAAGAGTCGCTTTTAAGTTGCATCTTGAACGATGAAAGAGATGGTGCATGCTTGATTAATGGTGGTAAATCATTAAACGCTCTAACTACTGAAGGTAAAAAGGAGTTTTCATATAAATTGGTTCTAGAGCGTGGAACTTGAAGTTGATCTCCATTTCTCAAATTATATCTACTAGTATCGACGTCAGGTGGACACAGAGCAGAGAGATAGTTTGGAGTGAGACCATTTTTCATCTTGAAAAAAAGAGTAAGTTTGTGATTGAGTCTTCTCCTATCCAGAGATTCCCACCCAACTTCAATCATCAATTTGTTTATGGACACAAGTTTCGTGGTACCAGTAATTATTCTTGCTGCTTCTTGATGAATTGTTTCCACTTCGCCTTTAGCTAACGTAGACATATTATCAAAAATAACATCACCATATTCAAGGAGCGGACGTATGAATGAAATATACAAGCATTCTAAGGAGCGGCGGTCTAGTGTAAATTTTAATTTACGAAGAATATCGATTCTCTGGTAAGCTTTAGAAGAAATTTGGTCAATGTGGTGTTTCCAGTTTAGATCATTGGAAATATGAATGCCTAGATGCCTTTGATTTGACACCTCATCGATTATTTGGTTATCCATAGATAGAGGTGGATGGTACGGCTGATTATGTTTTCGAGATATTATCAGAGATTTTGTTTTGGACGGATTAAATTTAACAAGCCATTGTTTAGCCCAATTAGAAATAGACTCCAGATCGGACTGTAGAATTGCAGCAGCTGAGTTGGGGTTATCAACAACAATATAGAGACTAGTATCATCAGCAAATAGTTGGATATTAGCAGCTATGTTATTTACAATGTCATTAATATATATAATAAAGAGCAACGGGCCTAAGATGGATCCCTGTGGGACACCGGCAGCTATATGGTTCCACTTTGAAGTGTGACCAGAAATAACTACACGCTGTTTTCTATTGGACAAATATGAAGAGAACCATTTGTGTACTGAACCAGATATACCAAAATCTTTGAGTTTATGCAGAAGACCAACATGGTGGGACGTTAAACCGAGGTCTCGTGTCGGTGCTTTACACCGTGCACGTAAAAGAACCAGAGGATACTCTGGAATGGGTCTCAGTCTGTATCACTGCACTATCCTCCAAAAATCTAAAATAACTAATCTCTTGAGGAGGCGTCGCTCATATGGGCAACCGGTAGCGACGATAAATAAACGTAAAACACACACAAAATAATTCGAGCCCCACTCAGACCGTGTCTCATTTATATGAAAAAGTTGCCAGTTTCTTACGGAGGTTGGTGCACCAAGTACTGGTTAACCACTGGATCCTGCCCAGGAAAGGTGTTGTTAGGTAACCTGTCCGTCGCTCAAATTGGAAACCAATAGCGACGTTAAATAAACTTTTTTTTATGTAGAGGTAAAAACAAAGAAAAAAGATCTTATTTATAGGACTAATTCTAAGTAAGCGCACAATGGGGTCTTCAAGAGAAGATAGTTAAAACCATCAACTTATTACCATACATTGACCTACACACAAGAATAGAATTGACATATATTTACTGAAAAAAGACAGGGTGATATCTAGTCCACATGGATTCGGCACGTTTGGGGGTAGATCTACTAGTATCCCCAAACGTGCCGAATCCCTGTGATCTAGTCCTATAAATAAGTCCTCTACATGAAAAAATAGTTTTCTGTTATTTCGAAAACAATATTTTTATGTAGAGGTCTTATTTATAAGACTAGATGATATCTAGATGGTGTGGCAAACCTCTCTTTCTACTTATATATATGTCCGGTACAAATGCTCTAACTAGGGTCTATCCTATCGTAGACTCGCTGGAGTTGTCTAGGGGGTTTCTCTACGGTCCTTCAATAATGCTCTAACCAGGGTCTATCCTAGACTCGCTGGCATTGTCTAGGGGGTTTCTCTACGGTCCTTCAATAATTTATAACTCAACACAGTCTATCATTTTCCTTTATATAATATAATTTATAACAATCGACTTTAATTTATCTCCATACATGTATCATATATTCGTAATATCTCGTATCTTATTGTTCGCCTCACTATTTCCATATGTTCATAATAGTCCCATATGCTATAAATATTAATTTCCTTACTTCATCAAACTATTCCAATAGATATATTAGCCAAAACAATCGTTTCTTACACGGCCTAATTATCTTCCGTTAACGTATTTAATACGACTTTAATATTTAAGAGTTAATACTTCTTTAAATATTAATTTTTCTAACTATCATAGAAACAGTTTATATCTTATAAGTGAGTTACATTTATTCCTTAAACGCCTGCTCGGCAGGATAATAATGCACTGATTTCTTCATCATTTCTCATTTCTTAAATAGCAAAATTAACATCTATAACAGACATAACGGCGCCAAACATCTGTGATGTTATACAATATTATTACTTGTTTCTCTGTCATCAATAAAGCGGCTATTATCTTACATAACTGACCACCTGCACTCGGTAGTGAAACTTATCCCCGCGCAAACAGAGAACTGATCATTTAGGCGCGAAAATAATAGCAGACGATTATACATATTACATAAAATCATAATCTTACATGGTTAACAATGTATCATATATATAAATAAATGTATTTATAAAATACATTTCTATTTATATATGACAATATTTATTCGTGCAAATAGATGTTTGTTTTTACTATCTTTTGTACCGTATTTCCAAGAAATTCCAGCTCATCAAACCCACAGGGATTCGGCACATTTGGGGGTACTAGTATATATATTTAAGTATATATACTAGTACCCCTAAACGTGCCGAATCCCTGTGGTTGGCATGTCTTGGTATTAGTCCTATATATAACCTCTATTTAATATTTTTTCCCATCTGTTATTTTGAAAAAGGCCTTGATAGTAAAATGTTACATTTTTTCAAGTCTAAATATTTGGACTAGTCTTTGTATCTACCTGGAACCATCTGTAATTGTTGTCGAGACAGAGAGCCAGGGGCGTAGCTTGGCTGGAATCGATGTGTAGGCCAACCTAAAACTTAGGACGGAAGGGGGGTTCAGGGGTCGTCCTCAGGAAAACTATTTATAGCGTATATAATTTAATCCTGGCCTGCCTGATTTTTGTTGCAGATTTGGCATTTTTATTTTGTCGGGGGAAAGTGTAGGCCACGGCCTATAGGAAGCTACGCCAATGAGAGCTATTGTACTGATGTCATCCAGACCGTGATTTCCGGTTCTCACTAGTCCAGGGCCCAAACTGCCCATGCTATTGGAAGCATTCCTCACCAAATATCCTGAGAGACGAACGGAACTGAAGGCTCTACAGGTCAACTGCCAGTCCAAAGAGCCCACGACCGAAGAATGGAAAAACCAGTACCGTAGACAGAGACAAATTTCAATCGAGGCAATCTAAGGGCAGTCCGGGGCTTGCTCTTCCTTAAAATCGAGTATAGAAGCGATGTTCTGATTTAATGAGTTTATAAGTATAATTAGTATTATTATGTACTGACCTTTCAGCTCTCTAGCAGTCAAACTTGTATACAGCAAATGGATATTTTTTGTATTTTCTTTCTTGTTTTGGCTTTGGAAATTTTAACCGAGGCAAATGCCTCGGTGTGCCTCAGTGTGGTTACGGGCCTTAACACTATCAAACAGCCTTTCAACTCTACCGTATGGACATGGCATTGCTGTTCCAGTCCATTGGTTACTGGAACACATACGTTTCCGCCGTGACATGGGATTTCTGGCTCGTTCGAACTCGAAGTGAAAATATCAATATTACCACTCCACGATATATAGGGCCTACCTGCATAGCTCTGACGATATGCGCTCACAATGTCTCTCACAGCACCCCGTGCGCTGACTGGATGCGATACTACAAGCAATATATCAACTAATCGTTTAGTCCTAGAAATAAGACCTCTACATAAACAAAATTATGTTACTTGAAAAATGCCTGGATAGTAAAATGTCACATTTTTCAAGTCTAAATATTTGGACTACTAATCGTTCAGCCCTGATTGTTGTACGCATACCAGGGAATTCTTCTCTGATCATAAATGTTCGACAATCCACAGCGAACAGAAAGTGCAATGCAGATCACAGGCATCCGGCGCATACCCTGGACCCCTCCGGGCATACCCTGGACCCAAGTACATCCCCAAATAGTCATAATACAGTGTAACATCAATCAATCAATATTATATAAGATTGTCAAAAAAATAATTTTTTCACAAATGGGTTTTTGGAACTAGAAATGATACTTGATTGATGTTTCACTGTATTATGACTATTTGGGGTTGTACTTGGGTCCAGGGTATGCCCGGACGGGTCCAGGGTATGCGCCGGATGCCTGTGATGCAGATGGCGGAAACATTATTGATGAAGTGTCATTTAACCACATGTGTCTTGCTGAATTTGATAGCAATGCCCTTACAAGTTACAACCGACTTTTGAGGATATTTTATATAACCATATTTTATTGAAAATTAATAGTACATACTTATGTCATACACATAAAGATACAATACATAGCATGATAATACAAATGGTTTGGGCCACAAGTTTTAACAACATTAGAAAACGGCCAGCACCAGAGAGGATCACTTGCCATCAACTAATGCAATGCAGCATATCCATAAGAGCTATATTATCAACAGTTAGTTCAGTGGAAGTCGTTCGAGGTTCGATCTCACGTCTGACCCTAATAAAATTAACAGACTTTCAGATGGGACGTTAAGCCGAGGTCTCGTGTCGGTGCTTTACAACGTGCACGTAAAAGAACCAGAGGAGACTCTGGAATGGGTCTCTCTCTGTATCATTGCACTAGCCTCCAAAAATCTAAAATGAATAATCTCTCCAGGAGGCGTCGCTCATATGGGCAACCGGTAGCGACGATAAATAAACGTAAAACACGGTGGAAGTCGTGATAGCACATTAGTAGCGCGTTCGTTTCAGATGCGAAACGCCCGTAGTTCGATTCCAGCTGTAGCCGTTATGACTGTGCCCTTAGGCAAGGCATTTAAATTCCACATTGCCTCTTCCTCGTGGCGATGAATTTCATCAGGAATGAGGTCTCGAGAGCGATTAATATAAGTTGTAGGAACTTGTTTCACAATCGAGTTAAAAGAAATGTGTATAACCTAGTTCTGATTGTTTGCACCAGTACAATAAACTACATTGATTATGAATGCCGAATTGTATGGTATTTTGAGAAGACCCTTTATTAGTCACTGAGATCGTGATATGATAAGTTGATGGCCTGCCAGATCCATGCACGTGATGGCCTGCCAGATCAATGCATGTGATGGCCTGCCAGATCCATGCACGTGATGGACTGCCAGATCCATGCACGTGATGGCCTGCCAGATTAATGCACGTGATGGCCTGCCAGATCCATGCACGTGATGGACTGCCAGATCCATGCACGTGATGGCCTGCCAGATCCATGCACGTGTGGGTAAGAATGTGGCCTTCCAGATCCATGCACGTGATGGCCTGCCAGATCAATGCACGTGATGGCCTGCCAGATCCATGCACGTGATGGCCTGCCAGATCCATGCACGTGATGGACTGCCAGATCAATGCACGTGATGGCCTGCCAGATCCATGCACGTGATGGCCTGCCAGATCCATGCACGTGATGGACTGCCAGATCCATGCACGTGATGGCCTGCCAGATCAATGCATGTGATGGCCTGCCAGATCCATGCACGTGATGGACTGCCAGATCCATGCACGTGATGGCCTGCCAGATTAATGCACGTGATGGCCTGCCAGATCCATGCACGTGATGGACTGCCAGATCCATGCACGTGATGGCCTGCCAGATCCATGCACGTGTGGGTAAGAAGGTGGCTTTCCAGATCCATGCACGTGATGGCCTGCCAGATCAATGCACGTGATGGCCTGCCAGATCCATGCACGTGATGGCCTGCCAGATCCATGCACGTGATGGACTGCCAGATCCATGCACGTGATGGCCTGCCAGATCCATGCACGTGATGGCCTGCCAGATCCATGCACGTGATGGACTGCCAGATCCATGCACGTGATGGCCTGCCAGATCCATGCACGTGATGGCCTGCCAGATCCATGCACGTGATGGCCTGCCAGATCCATGCACGTGATGGACTGCCAGATCCATGCACGTGATGGCCTGCCAGATCCATGCACGTGTGGGTAAGAATGTGGCCTTCCAGATCCATGCACATGTGTGCAAGAATGTGGCCTGCCAGATCCATGCATGTGATGGCCTGCCAGATCCATGCACGTGTGCACAAGAATGTGGCCTTCCAGATCCATGCACGCAAGAATGTGGCCTGCCAGATCCATGCACGCGATGGCCTGCCAGATCCATGCACGTGTGCACAAGAATGTGGGTCCCTGTCGGGTAGTTGTAATCCATTGCGGCAAAGACTGCCAATGCAAGGAATGCGATGAACACCATACCTCACCCGTTTTATGTTACATGTTATGCTTCTGACACTGTTGAAAGACGTGTTCTACCCAGGGCATTACGATTTGCAGAACTGGTTCTACCTAAGCCATTACATGATGATTTGCAGAACACGCATTTGATCCTCAGACTGGGAAGTATGCGAGATGGTATGTGGTTGCCAGATCGGACAAGTGGGTTTTCTCCGGGTACTCCCACATGAATGACCATATTTATGCTTTCATCCGCGGCAATTAAGTGATTAATATAAGTTGTTGAAGCTTGTTTCGCAATCGTTGTAAAATAAATAAATTTTAAGTTAACAGTTTCTTGTCTTGTCAACATACCCGAATAAATTTATCGTTACTCAACAGTTACTACTTTCATATTCAAATGACCCATATAGAGGACCGGTCAATATGCGCTAACTATAATAGTCAAATAAATGGTTTTCAACCATTACAATAGAGCAATTTCTGGGAATACCCCAATGTACACAATTCTTTAAAATTAGCTACATGTACATGATCATGAAAATCACAAAAAAATCCCTGTTCCTTCTTTGTTTTACAGAAATATTTTATGTGTCTCCTTGGAATTGGACGTGTCACCCTTGGGCCCTAAAAATGGTTCACATGCACGGTACCAGAACCTATACATGGTGTGTGGATCGCAATACTCATTGTCGTAAAATTTAATATAGCCTGTTTTATGCAGAACGGGCCGTAGTTCATCATCATCTCTAATGATTACTTCACTCTGTAAAGAGTGTACTAGCTATATGGGTTTAACCCGTTAGTTTATACAAATTTATTTTAGCTTGATTGTGAATCAAGTTCTTACAGCTCATATTAATCACTCTTGAGACCTCAATCCATCGCCACGGTGGAGAGAGAAGAGGCAAGGTGGAATTTAAATACTTTGCCTAAGGGCACAATCGTAATGGCTCCAGCGGTGCTCGAACTTCGGGCCTTTCACACCTGAAGTGAGCATGCTACCACTGTGCTCTTACCACTTCCGTTCTGACCCGCTTGCTTTTCCTTTGTATTCACAATTATTTGTATACATCAGGGTTCATTCTAGGTCAGAATTTTTGGGAGAAGTGAGAAAGCGCGTGATCGCTTCCTTAAATGGTGTTCTTTAATATACTTCTACAAAATAGGGTTAAAATGCACAGTACAACCATTAAATACAACATTTGAATAGAAGGAGTGCTTTATAATGGGCCAGTGTATCTTACTAGACATAATTTTGTTTGAAAATCGTAAAAACCAAAACATATTTTTTTTTTAGGGAGAAGTGGGGCCCCCAGAGGGCGAAGTCAGGGTCCTTAGGGCGACAATTTCGCCCACATCGCCCTCTAAACTGATCCCTGATACATTCAGCAATATAATATTTAAACGAGGAATCATGTTTCATTTTTTTATTTTATCCATACATGTAATACGTAACGGCACATCCATCTTAATTAAACGTGACTGAAGTCGTTCACTATCAGTTTTCAAGTTTTTAGTACTTTTCATTACTACTGCTATTTTTTCATCACGCTTCTTCTTCATAAGAACAAATGCCTCCTCTTGTGACAGCTTAACAACTTTAAAATTCTGATTACGTTCTTTGGTACCGATCTTTATTTCTTTACTACCTTTCGTCTTTCCTTTCATCATTAATTCAGTTGATCGTCTCAGCGCTTTGTCTTTATTCAGGGCATTTGCGTGTTCAGTAGAGAGCTCAATTACTTCTATATCATGATGAGACAGTTTTTCTTCACATTGGAATTGTTTTGCATCCACTTCAAATGTTAGATCCAGCTTTTCACAAGATATGCCCACTTCATTTGCATGCACGCATTTTATATGCCTGGTGACCTTGTTAGTGCAGTTTGACTGGTATTTACAAGCGCTGCACTTGTACGGACAAATACCGCCGTGAGACATGAGATGCAACTTCAATTTTTGCGCATGACCGGTTCTGTAATCACACTGGTTACACGCCAACTGTTTCTGTTTTATATGCGTATGAATAACGTGTTTGACGACGTTGTTACGGAACGTAGACAGGTAATCGCACGTCGGGCATTTATACATCTTTTCCTGATCGTGCTTCGACTGCTGTTGATTGTAAGTGGCATCTACAAGATAAAGGTGATATAATTACTGTAGTTCGGATACAATCGCGCAAATTTGATGATCTTCATTTTCTTCATGAATGCACTTGATCGCGAAACTCGTATCTCCCAAACACTATCTGATTATAATAGTAAAGTTAAATTTTGAGTGTGGGGAGATAACACAGTTAGCTCAGCACAGAGAGTTATGGTTGTTGCAATCTACACTGCAGCTCATCGCCCTATATCCAGCATCAATTCAATTCAATATATTTATTGCATTAAATATGACAACATACTTATAGCAAAGAATACATATATAAACAAAGTACAATGGAAAGACATGGATACATTTTCAGAAGAGCATACGGTAGATGGTTTTGGTGTCTAAAAAAATATAATTTCTTACTAAATTTACGTAATATATAAATTTGGACAGGTTTTGAACATTTTTCTATTAGTCTGTGTAAGTAATCAAATGATCAATACTCAATACTGCCATGATATGCTCTGTAATATGATAGATAATTCAATAAGTTGATTGGTGGGTTTAGAGTAGCACCCACAGCTAAGCTATTGGCGAGTACACCGCCATACAGTATTTCCTGCATGGACAGGTGCCAGGGTAAAACCACCGACCTGCAAATCAGCCAAATAGTTTACGCATTTGAAGAATGAAGACACCTTCAGTGGGATTCCAGCCTACAGCGGTGAGAGGCATGTGATTTGATGTCACCATCAGTAACCACCCAGTCATGGAGGCCTCTCAATTCCATAAGTACAATAACCGTGTGGCGTCCGTGGTCCAGTGGTAGAGCGTCGGATTTGGAATCGAGTGGTCCCGGGTTCGATACTCGGTCAGGCCACGTATGTAGTGTCATTGAGCAGCACCTTACACACATTACTTAGTACTGGTTAACCACTTAGGTCGGCTAAACCTGCCCAGGAAAACATGTCTAGGTCCCCCGCAAGGGGTTTGACATTAATGGAACATACATACATAGCCAGAGTTCATTATTCGTTACACTATGACGTACATGTACGTCTCATTAGTTGATACATGTATTTAAATTGTCTATAAACAAAAGAAAGGGACTACTGTTCCAAAATTCTATTGGTTTCATTAAATATTTAAGAAGGTATTCGAATATCCACATAAAAAGTGTGATGAACGGACACACCCAACCCACGGAACACACCCACGAATGGTATCTTACATGTACATCTATATGGTGTTTCCAATGTTTTAGAACAAAAGAAAGACAATTAAAGTTATTTTGTCTCTCTAGTGGTACATGTACTTGACTGAATTAATAGAATGTGGAAGTCGTGATAGCGCAGTGGATGCGTGTTCACTTCAGGTGCGAATGGTCCGGAGTTCGAGCCCCGCTGGAGCCATTACGAGTGTGCCCTTAGGCAACGTGGAAATTAAATCCCTTGCCTAAGGGCACAATCATAACGACTCCAGCGGGGCTCAAACTCTGAACCTTTCGTGCCTGGAGTGAATGCGTATCCATTGCGCTATCACAACTTCCACAAACCCTTATTGGATATAACACTACTAAACACAAATATCCTCTGTATATTAGGCCATACCACTAACTATCTATGGTACCATTTGTGAACATGATCGTTGCAACACACCCTTCTGGAGGATAATAAAACATACCTCTCCGCTTTACTGGTACATAACTCCTGGCACTTGGACCCAGTACTGACTTGACTTGAAGACTGCCACCAGATTCACTTGTGTTTGCTACTGGACCGTTGAATCCATTTTTACCCGGCTCCAGATTTCTAATAGTACTCACACTTGTAATGCTTGTGCCTGGTACCAGTTCATTGAGAAGACTGCAACTGTAATTTACTTGTTTTTCAACACTGTGTTCAACTTTATTAGTAACATCACATGTCTTTATCGTGTGCAATGGTACCTCAGGATGTGCAGTAAAAGACGACGCACAAACAGTAGCTCCACCCAGTACTTCAATTCTAACTACAGCAGGTCTCATTGCTGTACCTGCAGTTTTTGCTTTATCACAGCTGTTTAGTGATACATCTTCTGCTTTTCTCACTGGATCACTATTTCCACTAACCAAATTCGTCAGATTGTAATTACATTGCCCAACACTTTTAGTTGGATTGCAAACATTATCTAAATCAACAGACAAAGTCTCATTGTCCTGACTAACTGTATCGGATTCAATAATATGCTTACTAACATTATCAGAGTTAATTTCAGTATGTGCGATACATGATTGTAGCATTATTTCAGAATTATTACCCTCAGAACATCGGCCTACCACAGAATCTGAATGAACATACTTTAAATCAAGATCTATCTGTTTAAACCTGTGCAAATTTTTATCATCATTTGTAGCGGACTCAGGTAGTTGTTGGCTGTCCGGATATTTTATTCCATCTCTGTTGCTTCTACTATGATCAACAGATTTCACTACTCTACTCTCATCATCACTAAAGCTAGTTTGTATTACAGTTTCCTCCTTAATTTTTACACTTTCATCACTATTTTCAAGTGACACATCATTATTATGCATGTAGTTAGACCTATCAATAGCATCATTGAAGTCTGTATCAGACTTATTACCTAGTGCAAAGTTAATTCTTCCAGTGAGAACAGAAGGTATAATGTTTTCACACAGATCAAGAACATCATGTGATTGTTTCTGTACGCAAGTAACTTCTCTCTCCATGTCATCAACTGAGTGAGTGCTAGACAGATTTGGAGAACTTTTATATGTGATTTCCATAGTGCTTGTTTTGAAATAGTTTTGTCCAACTTCATCACTTGATACCACTGGTATATTTGTTAAATCTTGAATGTCTCTTACATCCATGTCTACATTCACAAATGGAGAAATATGTGCAGTATTTCTCATATTATCTGACTGACTATGTATAGTTTCATAATTCAATAAAGTATTAGGGCTATGTTGTTCTGCTTTACTATCTATATCATAGTTCTTACAATCGGTGTTCTCTGCAGAGATCAATAATCTGTCACTATAGTTCTTCTGTTCAACTTGTGGCTTCACTTCTTCTATGATTCCATTATTTGTTTGAATATCTTCCATTGTTCCAGACTCTGTCAAGAATGACTTTTCAACTTCCATTTGATCTATTTCTGATTGCAGCATATTTATTGATGCCTCACTGTCATTATATGCTTCTTTAATGCTAATTTCCATGTTTGCATCTAGTACTGTTGTCAATACCTCTGAACCTGAAGCTTCTGGTTCTTCCCCCATGAGGCTATATTCTGCATCACACTGACTCAATGACTTGGAGAAGAATACTTCCATGTTGTCACTGTCTTTGTATATTTCCTCCTTGTTTCCTGTTTTACAGCTTGTTTCTTGTATTTCCTTAAAACTCACATGGCATGCAGGATCGACCTCACGTAACACATCCATTTCTGTTTCATAATCACTTAATAGTTTAGCAGTTAAGTATGAATTTTCATCATTCACTTCTTCAATTGATTCAGTTCTTTCTTCAAGTGTATCAAAACATATTTTTTCGGTATGCTTAAACTCGGATGCATTACTTGTAACCATACTTGGCTCTTTTTGCATTTCATTCACATTAATGGTACTTTTCAATTCACATACTATTCTAACGGTTTTAGATGCAACATCCATACCTTCTTCAGTATTCATTTCATCTTCAAATGGATCATCCTTTAGTTGAAACTCGTCATTGATATTCCCAATTGCTTGAATAGCTAGAGCCGTTTCTTTATTAAGGTCAGAGGTGAAAGAAGCCATAGTATCAACATGATTCAAATACGTATTTCTGTTACTATCTCTTACTAAGTTTACAGACTTGTCTACTTCACTTGTTAGTAATAAAGACACAGCCTGTGATTTCGGAGTTACATAATCTTTAGGTACATCACATATATGCTTGTCCGCTGCTCTTGTTTGCAATAAAGAAACAGCCTGTGATATCGGTGTTACATAATCTTTAGGTACATCAGTGACATCACTTATTATAACACTGTGTGTTATATTCGATGACCCACAATCATACACTTTACTACTCTGCAACAATGCTTCAGTTTTCGTATTAGATCCATTTAGCCCAGCAATCTTTCCATCATTGGATTCTGATGAGTTGCGAGTTCTGTGTATATGAGCGATACCTGAAATTCCCTTTTCATCATAAACTACATTGGAACATTTTTGGGTCAGATTAGTAGTTGAAGCTTCTAAAGTCTCTTTTCTAGCATCACTTTCACATGCAGTGCTTTCTTGCAATTCAGATTGTTTTAAACCTACATGCAGGACACCGTGATTTTTCAGTTCAAAAACACTTCGACACCTATAACTACACTCCTGACATTTCAGCTGAAGAACGGAAGTGAGCCTTTTAGTTTTTGATTGTTCAAGAAGTTCCAAGGCCTTCGAGTGTGACATTGTGGGGTGGAATTTATTCCTGTCTTGTGAATGTTCTTCAGATATAGGTATTCTGCTGAATGCTCCAGTATTGCCAAACAGGTTTATTTGAGAATCGTTTACATAAACTACTGGTTCATCACAGGATAAAGATCTTTTCTTTTTCACATATATGCAACCTGTTTGGCCAATAACTGCTTTTGCCGAATCCTTCTGTTCTTCCGTAAAATGTGTCAACTGTTCTCTTACATTAAAGATATTTTCTGATTTTGCTATCTTCCGCGAATCGCTGGCTTTTTTATTCATCTTCAGTGACTTCATACCGCTAGTGGAATTCACCCTCGGTGTGATTAACTTTCGCTTTCGACATTTTCTATAATCTTTATTTTCTAAAAATGATCGACCAACATTTTGTTGACTTAATTGTACCGATTCATGAACAATCGAATTACATTGCTTAACTGAGTCTCCTCCGATGTCCGGAAGTATTTTTAAATCATTCTTACTTTCAGATTTTCTTTTTCCAATCCTCTTTTCAATGTCACATTTACTCTTTTTCAACCTTAATTTCTTGTTCTTAATCTTTGAAAATGCTGAGTTTGTGTGCTCACTGAGGGAAACATTTCGTGCTGCAGTTTCAGTGCATATACTACTTGGTTCTTGGCATATCAAATTATCTTCACTATAAATGGCATCCTCTTTTTCGTCAGGTTTTTCTTTATAAAGTCCTGTACTGACACTGATCAGATTTGGATTGGTGAGAAAATCTAGAGTTGCTAAGTCGAGGTAATCTAATTGAGTTGGTTCATCGAGCATACTCGGAAAATTGAAGTAATTGCCATCATGAAGCTGCAGGGTGGGGCTTGCTTGTAGGTCCTCGCAACTGCGTGTAATCTGTGACTTTTGTAATCCAGTGTTAACGCGCTCTGCTGTTTTAACAGTGGTATTAATAAGAAATGGGTCTTTTGTGTTAATCTGTGATAAGCCCAGGTTCTGTCCAAAGAACGGGTCCTTTTTAGCAAGATCGAGGTAACGAAGCGCACGACATTCTTCAATGTTCGTTGAAAATGCTGGCTGGCTCTCATACTGTGAAGCAGGGATAGTGTTTAGTAGATCTGTTGATAAGCTGCAGGAATATGGAATTGAAGGGTTAGATGAATACATGAAACTTCCAGAACTGTAACTCAACTGTCCATCCTGTAAATAGCCAGCACTTCTCTCAAGCGGAGAATGCAATTTAGACTTTGAACCCTCTGCAAATAATTGTAGATGTTTGTCTATTGGAGACAAGAGCCGTGGCAATGTTGGATTCTGGGAAAACGATGACTCAACTTTACTGTTTCTGTCACGCAAACCGGGTATATCATCATTTTTCAAATATTCTATATTTTTATTTATAATGCTCTGTATTTGATCTACCTCAGAAGTGTCAACCGTTTCATTTGCATCAACAAATGTTTCGCTTGTATCTAGATATACTTTGTTTGTGCCTAGATATGAATTATCTGTTGACTTCTCTGCTGCTCCTTCTTCAAGAGTGTTTATATTTGATTCAAGCAGAAAGTTGGAGTCCTCAGTATCCGTCTGGTTGGACTGAGTGGTACCAGTTTTCAAGAATATTGATGGGTCAAATATGTCCGGCATTCTTATCTTCACAAAATGATTTACGAAGCTGTCATCTTTGGAGAAGAGAAATGGTTGAACGCAACCGTCGAGGAAGAAGTCTTCTGGCTGGAACAGCTGCAAAAACAAATAGAATTAACAGAATATTTCATGAAATACCTTCTACTTGAAAAACAAACAGAGAATTAATTGTTGCAATGAATAAATGGTATATTGTAAAACATAGGTGGGTATTCCTGGTTTTGGGAAACAGAAACCAGGGCTCACGCCAGATTGCGATTTGGGCAAAATAGATCCTATATTTTCCGCCACTTTGCCGACAATAGACGTCAGGGCGACATCCATTTTGCCTTATTTCTGAATGGTATAATTGCTAATTAATGGTAATCCGTTTTGTCATTTGACAGCCTCAAAATTCACGCCAATCAGTGACGCCGAAGCAAACATCTTTACATAATTTGATAATCGGCCATTTATGTATAATTTTTAATTGGTTTGCTGGTTTCATGGTGGTTTCCTTTGCATGCTATCAATTTTCATCCTGTTCCCATCTTCTATGTTCTAATTATTAAATCTCTAATTCTATGCTCAATCAGTATTTTCATTAGATAGTATGTTAAGCTAAGGGCAACAAACCTGAAAACAATAGGCTTTGTTTAAGATAGACAATTTAAGATTTACACATGGTTGGGGTACAAAAACCTCCTATACCTTGGGGATGACAAATATGTACCAGCCACTACCAGTGTCCAAATGTTACACACACCCCCACACACCACACCACGCCACGCGCACACACTACCATACCATACATAAATACCAATACCATACCATACCATACCTGTACATATATACATGTAATGCATACACATTGTTGGGAGAAGTCACTTCTCCCTCCTGACTTCTCCCTCCATATGATTTAGGGAGAAGTGAGAAAAGTGGGGAGACTTCCACTATTCAATGAATGCATATAGTGAATCTGTATTTAGTCAGAATTAGAGAAAGTGTTGACTAGTTTGCTGAGCTTTGCATCTGGGTTTAGGTCCTTACAACTAAGTTTCATCTTGCTTTGTAACCTGTTCAGTTCTACATTATGGTCTATAATATTAAAGCGACACTACATCGGTGAAAACGCAAATTTCTACAGAATGTATTTGAATGCATAATTGTTTTCCGAATATTTACCTCAAAAGCTGAGTATTTCAACTAAATAAACAACCGTCTTATACGCTGTTTGTTGACATAACAAAATAATGTAAATAGGGTCAATATACATTTGTAATACAACGCGTGTATTCTGAATACACTTTAAACGACAGTAGCACGCACTTGATATAGACTCCAATAATAAATAAACATCAATTCAGGAGAGTAGCTGACCGTTATATAAAATCCTACTTTCACTATTGAGAGTTTATATACCACAAAACACTGTTTATATAGAAAGTTAGTGTTCGAATTATTTCTGAAGAATTTATAGTAGCAATGCTATTTATACGTAAAAAAACATTTTTGGGGCTTTTTGCGATGTAATGTCGCTTTAAGTTTAAGCTCTATCCTATATACATGTACCTGTAAGAATATTTTCCTCTCACATGCAAAGTATGCACATGTTGATTCTAACGGGTTGCCCATGCAGTTCATCTGGTGTTTCAGTCGTTCCTCTTGCATACTGAAGAGACCTTTACACTTGGGACAGCAATGCAGACCGGACTCTAAAATATAAAAATCGATGTACAAAAACAATGGACCAGAGTAATATTGAAGAGAAAGACACTCATAAAGACTCATCAACATCATCTTCAGTGATTGTGGCACTATTTACTGAGTATATTCGCAATTTACAAATACTAAGCAGGTAGTCCTATAAATAAGACTTCTACATAAAAAAATTTCTTTCTGTTATTTCGAGTCACATTTTTCAAGTCTAAATATTTGGACTAGGAAGCAGGCAGTTGGACCAAGTGCATTTGTACATGTAAAGAATCTCTGCATCAAAAAGTGTCTTTTTGTACGAAAGTTAAAAACAATAAAAACGGCTGATGATTTATGTGGTGTTGATGACCAGAACCGAAGGGAAAGCATTCAAAGTGGCCATGTATGGGCATTCAAAGTGGCCATGTATGGGCATTCAAAGTGGCCATGGATGGGCATTCAAAGTGGCCATGTATGGGCATTCAAAGTGGCCATGTATGGGCATTCAAAGTGGCCATGTATGCATGCCTACACTTTCCCCCGAAAAATCGAAAAAATAAAATGCCAAATCTGCAACAAAAATCGGGAGGCCAGGATTAAATTATATATGCTATAAATAGTTTTCCTGGGGACGACCCCCGGACCCCCCTCCCGTCTTAAGTTTTTAGTTGGCCTACACATCGATTCCAGCCAAGCTAAGTCACTGGTGGTTTCTGTTGATTATGGAATGTAGGATGAAGCTCAGCTTAGCTATGTTGATAAACTTTGTCTATCGATTTTCGCACCTATTCACACTCCATCATCCATGGTGGAATTATAAAACCGGTCTACCAGTTAAAAACTTGATTAACAATTTATTTTTATTTTATTTTTGGGTGGATTTTTGTATTTTTGCAAATTGGAATTTTCTTCAGCCATTTTTCTTTTTATTGCAAAAATGGCACTAGTTGCGAACGTCAACATCAGTTCAGAGTTATCTTCTTCTTCTTGCATTAATGTACATAACATCTACATTGTACTGGTGTATCCTCATACTAACAGTGACACAGTGTGGTTGCAAGATAAATCTACGATTGTTTTTGTATATACAGAGTGGTCTAAGAGATTTTGATACAGTGCAGTTAAAAACGTCCAGTATGGGTCTATCTGAGGGTGACTGGTAGTACTTCTTCTCCCTTGAAGCTGTCAACGGTTGTGCAACTTACTACTGACTGGGGGAAGGCTGTTCCAGAGTCGGATGATTTCTGGGAAGAAAGCATCAAGGATCTCTGTTAACATAGAGTCCTCAGGGTTCCCACTGGCGGTTGCCAATTGCGACAAAAAACAAATACTGGCACTTAATTTTTTGAATTGGCGAATATTTGGCGACATTTTTTGTTTGGCTCCAAGTCTTTCAAATTGGCTCCAGTGTTTTTCAATTGGCCACAGAAGTGGCACAGGCAAAAATTCAGATAGAGGGAAACTCCACGTAGGCGGTTCCATGACCTCTAAGAGAACTGATCGGTCTAAGGTATGTGATGGGGTCATCAACTAGTCTATACATGATTCTATCATCGTCACCGTCGCCTGTGCTCTATGTTCTTGGAGCATTGGCCGCTGGAGTTGCCGCAGTATCACAAGACTCTGCTGGTTCTGCGATACTCCAAGAAGATCAACCTTGCCGATCTACGCTGCACCATCTCCAGCTTCCTGAAATTTGTGACAGTGAAGGGATCCCTATTTACATCCCTATATTCCATCAGTGATCTCACCAGGCTGGTGCAGCATAGCTCCTTGGTATTCTTGGGATATTGATGGATAATAAATAGACATATACATCATGAAGGATGTATGCGAGGCTAGGTTCTATCTTCTAATTTAAATATATTTGACATTAATGATTTCCACTGGTAGGTGTTTTACACTAGTGTTAGGGTCAATTAAACATTTGATGCAATACCGACAATTGTAAGGTTCACGTGAACAAAACAGTGTCCAAATAACATTTTACCTAGACCAAACCAAATCTTAATATGTGGCATGGCATCTATGGTCCAGTGGTAGAGGGTAGGATCTGGAATCAAACGGCCCCTGGTTCGATACTTACAGGGCATACGATACGTGGTGTCATTGAGCAAGGCATCTCATATTGCTTAGTATTGGTTAATGGCCTAGGTCATCTAAAACTTCATAGGAAAATATGTCTAGGTCCTGCAAGGTGTTGAGAATGAGTGATAGCGTCATAGACGGTCCGGGGTTGTTTAGCGGCTTTAGCCCCAAATAGCCGTTTGCATTACGAGTCGTTTCGCCCTAGTTTAGTTTCCCATTCGCCCCAGGATCGATTCGTAAGTATTCATGCAATGATATAGAAAAGCAGAATACTTGCTTTACACTGTACACGTAAAAAAATCCAGAGGAGACTCTGGAAGAATGCAGGAGGTTTCGTCAACTGGATGTTTCGTCAACAAGGCAATATAGAGGGAAATTGTTAAGAGGTTTCGTCAACGATGTGATTATGTGAGAGGTTTCGTCAATTAGGCGATTAAGCAACAATAATTGAAGCTTGCACGCGTACAATGTAAGCCCTTTTTTCGAGATGCATGTCACATGCCAAAGCCAAGTAAAGATATATATTCCACTGGAATCAGCGGATCTACCGGAAGATTTCTACACTGGGACTGTCGGCCATCTATAACAAATATACATAAAAATCACATAAAAATGAAAATAACACATAGATCTAGTTAAATCAATTAACAATTAATGTCCACAACTAAGTCCTTGCCAATTAATAACTTACAAACATTTCACATCAAATGACATCGTTGATGAAACCTCCAGGGTTGACGAAACCTCTAGTTGACGAAACCTCCGACACCCCTCTGGAATGGGTTTCTGTCTGTATCATTCATATTCATTGCCACTATCCATCAAAATCTAAAATTACTAATATTTCTTCAGGAGGCGTCGCTCATATCGACAACTGGTAGCGACGATAAATAAACGTAAAAACACACACAGATAATACATTGACTTTTGGGCGAAACGGCCCACAATACCTACTACCTAGGGCGAACCGATCCAGTGTGAAACGATCCAAGTGCGAACGTTATTTACTTTAGGGCGAAACGACCCGACACGTCATAGACAAGCTATCGGCGTCTGGTCATGATCCAGCGACTTTCAGGAATAGCCCAAATCATTAATGGCATTATATATCCTCTAGTGTCCTCAAATCGTGATACCTTCGTTTTCGTTACCCCGTAAGTATTTACAATACTGCGCGCGATCGGTGTTTTCTGATGTCACCAATCAAGAATAGATAGTGTCAAAGGTCATTTTCCATATTTGGCAACAACAATGCGCCGTATAATCCTTGTAGGCGTAAGTAATCGGTTATTTTCCTTGCATTGGTATAAAACATGCTATCTTTCATAATGCAATATTGCATCACCATTTGTCCATTTGATTTACTGAAAAATATTGACCATTTCCAGTTTTGTTTTGCGTCGTCTGATTTGCTTACCTATCTGTCATTTAATGTGAAGGTCAATATAGACTGGGTTACAATTTTAATTAGTGTAAGGGGAGATAGTTTTGGAGACATCTCTTATATTGTTTTGAGGTCCATACAGTGTTACTGTCATCGTCAACTAAGCGATGTGTCATGTAGTGTAGTGTACTTAACGGAATAGTTTTTAATTTAGTTTTAGGTTTATGGCAGCCCACCACCTACAAAGCGAAAGTACAGGCAATATTCATCAACAGCCCTTACAAATGGGCACAGTGTGACCATTGGACCCACCTCATTTACTGTTCAAGTCAGGTTTACAAGATTAGGTGATGAATTCAGGTGTCAACATGTGAAAATGCTTGTTAAACTGTGAAAGTGTTCACTGTGAAAAGAAATATTCATCAAAATAATAGAAATGATCATTATGCTGCATAAAACGTGTTCATTTTATATTTACACCCATTCGATGTTACGCAAAATTGATTTTCTGAAAGGTCACGAAAACTCCGGTACCAGTCACCACAGATGTCGGTTTCGGGTCATGGTAAAAATGACAGCGCCCGTTGTTATTTACGTAGTTATATTCATTTCTAATTCATTGGAATAAAAGAGGAATGTTACTTTATTTACATCATACATTTATACACTATGTAGTTTTAAGATTCGTTTTGTTGAATGCCATTCATTTCTTATCATAACGGAAACCGGAAACTCGAGGGTACATTACCTAAATGGTGTGCGATTTCCATTCTGCTTAGCCATGTATATTAACCATGATTCCTAAATTGTTAAACCAGGGAATCAATTGTTTCTCTTAATCACTAAACGTTTGGAAAATGGTAAACATCGTCTGAATGACTACATATTTTGTTACGTTATTTTTCATTGGTCATATTCGGTAAATACTATTTTCCGGTACCAGTACCCGAAATGGCAGAACCAAATATAGTAGTAGGACATTAACAAAAGGTGTTTGTATGTATGTATGTATGTATGTATGTATGTTCCATTAATGTCAAACCCATTGCGGGGACGTAGACATGTTTTCCTGGGCAAGCTTAGCCGACCTAAGTGGTTAACCAGTACTAAGTAATATGTGTGAGGTGCCTTGCTCAATGACACGTGATACGTGGCCTGATCGAACCCGGAACGATCGATTCCAGATCCGACGCTCTACCACTGGACCACGGATGCCATGCACATGTATGCTAAATGTTAAAACGTGCATGCGTTTGCGCATCATAAACGCAGCAAACTAGTTATCTAAAAACAAATAATAAATTGAACAGATTAAAATCGTTTACAATGTAATACATGTAGTTGACATTGCACATATTGTCAATTAACATGTCTACATATGTTTGACATTAGAGGAAGATAGATTAACATGTTTGAACAAAACCATTCGCATGTTCATACTATGTATATTGCATCGTCTTGTGCATTGAGTTGCAATAAAATAGGACGCCTCCTCAGTAGATGTCACTAGTGGCGTTGGGAAGTATTTCGTTGAAGTTCGTCTGAAAACTTCATGGATGGCACATAATAATGCGACCAAGCTATATTGTAGTTCAAAGGTACAGACTATCAGCAACTCCCGGAGAGAGTCCAGATCATGAATAAAGATGCTAAGCGATTGGGGTAACACGTTGTGTATGCCAATGAAACTTCAAGACAGAAACAATTATAGCCTATGGGTGAGTGTACCAACTTTTCCATGAACATTTAATGATTATTATTTGTAACTATTTCAGTAGACTGACCTTATACTGGTATTTCTTTCTATTTTCTGTTGTTTTCTTAACTACATATTGTAGCGTTAAGTTGGAACGTTTGATTGATATCACAAATGTTGAGGGAACGAATTCTCGACTTTGCCGTACAAAGTACACGTACTTTCAAATATTCCATATTAGAAACTGTTGACACTATTCTTCACCAGATCTATCATTGAATACATGGTTTCTATTAACTATGTTGTTTTCAATCGGGCAATTAATCAATTAAAATATAAACAGAAGAAAGCATTGTCTCTGTATCTAGAATAGATCTATGCTATGGAAGTATATATGTCTTATCTTTGGACTGGATTACCAAGTAACAACCGAGCATTTATGAGGTTCTTGTAATAATTACCACGAGGCTGTCCGATTAACGCAGTGGTTAGCGCGCTCACTTCTCACCAATGCAACCCGGATTCGATCCTCGGATCGGGTAGTATGTGAGATGGTACGGTGGTCGCAAAATAGGACAGGTGTGTTTTCTCCTGGTACTCCGGTTTCCTCCCACACGAATGGCCACATATATACGTTTTCATCCGCGCCAACGAGAGTGATTAATATAAGTTGTTAGAACTTGCTTAATAAAGTTTTAAGCTTTAATTACCCTTTAACATTCTTGATCAGATAAATATTGTCAATACATGAACATAGCTGAATTATTAACGAAAAAAGGAGAATAAATATAAATGTTTCAAATATCATAGTTGGCGACCACTGTTGCAACATTTGTCATTCCGTATATGGTCATTATAGGATTGACGATTCTCTATGCTCATGTAAGCCCTGTCGTATATATATAATGCAGGCACTGATAACAATATGATATCTGATATCAAAAAGTATGTATATAGTATAAAGCACAATAATTGTCAACAGTAGGGTTCATTGATATATAGTTACATAGTTTAATGATAAATAATTGTTATTATGTTAAAAAAGATAATAATATGCAACTACTACACTATATTCTAATTACATACTTTTCTCAAAATATAGGACGATGTAACCGCCATGTTATGTTTTATGGCGATGAACATGTTATATGTTTATGCCAAATAAAATATATTGATTGATTGATTGATTGATTGATTGATTGATTGATTGATTGATCGATCGATCGATTGATTGATACAAGCTCTGAAAGGGCTGCGTGGTATATGTGTGCATTGTTAGGCAGCGTTTGCATACGCTTCTAAAGATGCAACAAAAAGTAAATCCTTATAATTCCAATGACTTTTATAATTCCAATATTTTGCAATCAGCAATGCCTTCATTTTGAAATGTTCTACTGTGTATTCCTACACCGAATTTAGAATGTGGACGCACTTGTCGTCAATCTTTTAAAAAAGAAATTACATCACTATCTTTTACAACCTGCCTTCCGATATGAACTGATGTCATGATAATCAGACTTACATTTACTCGGTGCATATGATTGGTACTCAATGAGTGGTACTCAATGATTGGTACTCAATGAGTGGTACTCAATGATTTCAATGATTGGTACTCGATGATTTCAATGATTGGTACTCAATGATTTCAATGATTGGTACTCAATGATTGGTTCTGTTAAACGACCTACAATATGAAAGCAAAGTATAAATGAAATAACATTCTGGTGTGGAAGTCGTGATAGCGCAGTGGATGCGCGTTCGCTTCAGGTGCGAACGGTCCGGAGTTCGAGCCCCGCTGGAGTCGGTACGATTGTGCTCTTAGGCAAGGCATTTAAATTCCACATTTCTTCTCTCTCCTTCGTGGCGATGGATTCCACCAGGAATGAGGTCTCGAGAGTGATTAATATAAGTTGAAAGAACTTGTTTCGCTATCGAGCTAAAATAAATTTGTATAAAAAAATAATATTCTGGTAGGGCCACCGCTCAGCAACATGTTTAAACTGATATTTGATTGCACCTAGTATGTGAAACCATTTCAGTTTTGCAGTGTTTTGGATTATTGTATTAAATATGCTAGGAGCCTAAGTTGTGTGATGTGGAGGGAGTGAGGGGTTCGGGAGGGAGGTTTTGCTCATCTGAAAGACTGTTTTTATTATTATTTTAGAGTGATGCTCGAACATGTGATCCCAGGATTCACAGTCCAATGTGTTAACCACTGATCTATTGACCAATCTATCGAGAATCGTGGTAGATCTAATCCACATTAAGTACTATTAATGTTGTGGTATCACTTACCAGCATATGTATCACCTTTATCAGAAGGAAGAATATCTGTGTGTTTTAAGTTTATTTATCGTCCCTACCGGTTGTCCATATGAGCGACGCCTCGTGAAGAGATTAGTCATTTTAGATTTTTGGAGGAGAGTGCAATGATACAGACAGAGATCCATTCCAGAGTCTCCTCTGGTTCTTTTACCTGTGAGACCTCAGTTTATAGTCCCATCTGAAAGACTGTTAATTTTATTAGGGTCAGACGGGGAACCTGCGATCTCTGGATTACCAGTCCATCGTGTTACCACTGGACTACAGATCAGTCTGGCGAATATCATCTATGTCATAATGATATACGGAGGAAGCTCTGGGAACGGGACTGGTCCATGGAGTTCAATCCGGACAAGTGCAGGGATTAACTCGCAAAAGAAAACAACTTATTGTCCCTTACACACTCCATAACATGGTACTATATTATAATCAAACGATGCGGCCAAATATCGAAGTGTTACAATTAGTAAAGATTTAATCTGGTCGACCCACATAAACAACATCTCCTCCAAAGCTACTAATTCTCTCAGATTCATCAAAAGGAACGTAAAGACTAGTAACAAGAAGGTCAAAGAAAATTTATAACACCTATATATGTAGGTCCTCAACTCGAGTATTGCTCAACCGTCAGGGACCCCTGGCAAAAAGTATCTCACCTATATAGCAGAAAGAGTGCAAAGATCAGCCGCACGCTATGTCTGCAATGACTATAACGATACAAGCAGTGTAACAAAAATGTTTAACTCCCTGAGCTGGCAAACACTTGAATATCGACGCATACAATCTTCAGTAATATACCTATATAAAATCAAAAATAATTTGGTATGCGCCGACCACAACCACCTACAAGGAACCTGCGCTACTTAATTCCTCAGTCCCGAACCCAATACCATATAAATTCGTTTTCTCCCCGAACAATACGTCTCTGGAATGGCCTCCCATTACTATGTACAGTACAGCCCCAGCTTAACCATATTTGCTGAGCGGCTGTCCACGGTACCACTCATGCAACATGATGTATGTTTCTAACCTTAGTATGTAGTTCTTGAAAAATCTATATCTCACTAATTGAGATTTTTAACCACTGTCCCTGACAAGCGCCTCCCTGTCATACTCGCGTCTGAGTGTTGTGAGTATTATGTCTGTCTTTCTTTTCCTCCGTATGCCCTTCCAATTATGGAACACCAAGATGATCCCTGGTCACATCTTGTATTAGTATGAATATGTCGGTATATTCCTCATACACGTAAATATAAAATCACTGGTTAAAAATAAAATATAACTCTTCCCCACGTCGAGACCCCCACCCATGCATCTATATACAGGTACATGTAGATAGTTCACGCACAGCTAGTGAATTATGTAGATGTAGAGATAAATACCGTGTGATCCCGGGGAATAGTAAATACCATAAATAGACCAATCATACTTGCGGTCTTATTGTTAACTAAGCAAGGGATCAAACATGGCGGAGACAGATGTACTTTTTCAACGTGGGAATGTAATTATAACTTTTACCTCGCGGTTTATTTGTTTATCTTAATTAATTGGAGTATATAATTCGATGTATTTTATTTATCTCCCGTAGGCCATTCGAACATAGTAGTATATATGTCTTTGGAAATTCACTTATTTGTTAATTATCACATATCCCGGCGTGAAGAGTTTTCGCCCAGAACAGGTTTTCGCCCAGAACAGGTTTTCGCCCAACTGTGGAAATAGCAAGTCGCGAGAGATCACGCAATATTTCACGCTCCAGTTACCGGAATTATAAATAAACATACCTTGTGCACTTCCAATCTATTTCTAACTGATCATAATATATCAGACAAGGTAAATTAGCGGTGAAAACTTTAAACCTACCGCAGTTTTCACTAACTTCAAAACCAACCACAACCCCCCAAAACCAAAAACAACCACCCACCAAAACAACAAAAAACCAAAAAAAAAACCAACCACAACCCCCCAAAAACCCACACACCAAACAAAACCACAACCCAAAACCCACCCAAAACTTCACTATATCCGTTTTATGTCACCATATAAATATCATTTTTTAAAGAAATTGGCAATTTTTTCTCCAAAATGACATATGCATCGTCTGCCACGCCAATATATTTACGAATAAAAATGTCGTTATAGTCTCACTGCTTAGTGTTTATGAGTTATGTCCGTTATTACACACAAGGGGTCCTTATTAATAAAATCAATTTTTCACTGTGTTTCACCTTCAGGTCCACAGGTTGTCACAGAGGTTCTCCAACTGATATATATGGTTGTGTAAACCTAGTATTTCTTTGTTGGGCACCGTGTGATGTGTTCGATGGATGGGTCCATTTACGGTTCTGCATTAGTCAGAGTAATTAGGAGGGATGACGACTTCTTATGCCCCGTGTGTTTGACCTAGTTAAATTAAATGTTAGTGTTTTAGATACAGTATATAGACAAAATGCTGTCCAACAAATGAATTTTGAGTGAAAATGATAAATTAAGCCTCTTATTAAAGTAAGTCTTCCTTAATTGTTTTGTTAAAAAAGAACTGTTGCTTACATACTAATGGTGGCGCTGTAGACAATTTCCACAGTTAGGCGAAAACATGTGACGTCATTCCGGATTGCTGAGAATGAGGTACCGCTATTTTGTCAACTTTTCTCAAAAAGTAAACATTCGATTTTCTTCGAGATTTTTGTGGATGAATGGTAACATTGTTTATTTGGTGTCATAAAATTGTTTGCAGTGTATGACCATTCTAAACCTATAGGAGTCCGTTATGTACTACATCGTCGGAAACCAGTAACACCGGGATACTGCAAAACGACTTACATGAATTAGAAAAATGGGCAGCCACATGGGGGAATGCGCTTCAACGCAAAAAAGTGTTACATCCTCAGCATCCGGAACAAATCATCCAAGTTCTATCAACTCAACAACGTCTTTCTTCAACAAGTACCTTGTAATCCTTACCTCGGTGTCACCATATCCGAAGATCTTCAATGGGGCATCCACATATCCAACATTTGCAAGAAAGCCAATTCCACACTAGGCTTCTTACGCCGTAACCTTCGAAACTGCCCTATGGAATGCAGGAAACTTGCTTACATCTCCCTCGTACGATCAAGCCTGGAATACGGATCCACTATTTGGGACCCCTATCTTTCCAAAGATATCAATGCCATCGAGAAGATTCAACGACAGGCCGCACGCTTCATAACGAAGGACTACAAGCCTCGAGACGAGGGATGTGTCACCAGGATGTTACAAGAGCACAACCTGCCAAGCCTCCAACAGCGCCGTGAATTCAACAGGCTAACCTACCTGTTCAAGATAGTGGGGGGTATGGTACCGGCAGTAGACACCTGTGACTACTTAGTCAGAATTAAACCAAAATGCAAGGTTAAACCCGTTAAGTATACAAACTTTGAAGTTAGCAACATTCTTGAAAATCAGGTCACAAACAACTCAAAACTGTTTTGTTGTGAATAGTGCTAACAGTGAACAATACAAAAACTCCTTTTTCATAAGAACAGTGGTAAAATGGAACCAACTGGACGAGTGCACTATTAGCGCCCAGACAGTCGAGGCCTTCAAGACAGGCCTCCAGAGCTGCTACTAAGCGCGCACCCCTCCCCGTAGTGAAATACCAGTATTGGGATCTACTACGTAACATACAGATACAGATACAGAATTAATCATTGTAAATATCATCATCTCAAAATTCACCAGCGACGACACATAAATTCATAATACTCAATATTGAGGGAGTGCCGATATCACCAAGAAGAACATATTTTATTTATCTACCGTAGGCCATTCGAACATGTGAGCTTTTCGACTTCGAAAGAACTCGCCACACTGGAATTTGGAAAGTATTTTATAACGGAATATTATTTTTATCGCCTCCATTTGTACAGCGCCTTCCTTTTCAAAATATGTCTAGTAATTAAAAACTTATGACTTTTAATGTCCTCAAAAATGATCTCTTTCAAGGATTTTATCCTTATATAAAATAGCAATCGGTTCGCGGAATACGGCACCAACAATTTGCTGTTTCGATATCCCGGTGTTACTGGTTTCCGATGATGTAGTATATAACGGAGTAGGTTTAGAATTGTCATACACTGCAAAAAAAATTATATCACCAAATAAACAATATTTTACCATTCATTCACAAAAATCTCGAAGAAAACCGATTGTTTACTTTTTGAGAAAATTTGACAAAATAGCGGTACCTCATTCTCAGTAATCCGGAATGACGTCACATGTTTTCGTCTTAACTGTGGAAATTGCCTACAGCGCGAGCATTAGTATGTAAGCAACAGTTCTTTTTTAACAAAACAATATAACTAAGGAAGACTTACTTTAATAACAGGCTTAATTTCTCATTTCACTCAAAATTCATTTGTTGGACAGCATCTTGTCTATATACTGTATCTAAAGCACTAACATTTAGTTTAACTTGGACAAACACACGGGGCATAAGAAGTCGTCATCCCTCCTAATTACAGTGCAGAACCATAAATGGACCCATCCATCGAACACATCACACGGTGCCTAACAGAGACTAGGTTTACACAACCATGTATATATATCAGTTGGAGAACCTCTGTGACAACACATGAACCTGAAGGTGAAAAATGGTGAAAATCGATATTATTCATAAGGACCTCTTGTGTGTAATAATGGACGAAACTCATAAACATGGAGCAGTGAGACTATATATATTGATACTGACAATTTTTATTCGTAAATATATTGGCGTGGCAGACGATGAATATGTCATTTTGGAGAACAAATTTCTTTAAAGAATGATATTTATATGGCGACATAAAACGGATATAGGGGTAGGTTAAATTAAAGTTTTCATCGCTTATTTACCTGTCTGATCTCTATGATATGGTTAGAAATATATTGGAAGTGCTCAAGGTATGTTTATTTATAATTCCGGTAACTGCATGATCTCTCGTGACTTGCTATTCCCACAGTTAGGCGAAAACTCTTCACGCCGGGATACGTCATAAATTTACTGAAAGTGTCATAAATATTTTATTACTTGAGATAATTTGATGAAACTTGGAACATATAGTGCAGGTTCCGCAGCCTTTTAAAAATCTGTGAAACCCAGCGGATAAGATTTCCGCAGTCCCGTACTTTCTGGCCACTCCATAAAATATTTCATCGCAATCTAGATCTATTCTTCCCATATCAAGCTGGGGAGATGCCACGTCTAAATATTAGTTTTTTCCTAAATTTGCATATGAATTAGTGTTATTTTCAATCCAAAAAAAAATTCGCACATCTAATCTAACATGCAACTTTCTATGACTTCAGGTGGAAGACAATGAAGATATTTGGGATGACACGGCACTGATCAAGGCATACGATGAGGCTGTTTCGCTTATGAAGGTATGTCCTCTGCCAGTTTCACTTTATTAAATGTTTTTCTGTTGCGTATCGGGCGATTATTTCACACTTGGTGCTCAGAGAGGGTAATGAGAAACATCTAGTGGTGGAAGATATGGCCATTATACGGGATGTAGTATTGCCTCAGATACTCTCAGAGATAGGGCAATGAGAAACATCTAGTGGTGGAAGATATGGCCATTATACGAACCAACCCACAAAAACATCTAGTGTGGAAGATTGCCATTATACGGGAGTAGTCTGCATCAGATACTCTCAAGATAGGGCAATGAGAAACATCTAGTGGTGGAAGATATGGCCATTATACGGGATGTAGTCTTGCCTCAGATACTCTCAGAGATAGGGCAATGAGAAACATCTAGTGGTGGAAGATATGGCCATTATACGGGATGTAGTCTTGCATCAGATACTCTCAGAGATAGGGCAATTAGAAACATCTAGTGGTGGAAGATATGGCCATTATACGGGATGTAGTCTTGCATCAGATACTCTCGGAGATAGGGCAATTAGAAACATCTAGTGGTGGAAGATATGGCCATTATACGGGATGTAGTCTTGCATCAGATACTCTCAGAGATAGGGCAATGAGACACATTTAGTGGTGGAAGATATGGCCATTATACGGGATGTAGTCTTGCATCAGATACTCTCAGAGATAGGGCAATGAGACACATCTAGTGGTGGAAGATATGGCCATTATACGGGATGTAGTCTTGCATCAGATACTCTCAGAGATAGGGCAATGAGACACATTTAGTGGTAGAAGATATGGCCATTATACGGGATGTAGTCTTGCATCAGATACTCTCAGAGCTATGGCAATTAGAAACATCTAGTGGTGGAAGATATGGCCATTATACGGGATGTAGTCTTGCATCAGACTCTGTTTGTTTTTTTCCCTGGCAAAGCCTTTAATAAAAGATGTTCAAAAAATATTACTTTTTCGACCTACCCATCTCAAATTTTCTGGATCGTATTATGCCAAACAAACAATGTTTTGAAGGTGGTCTAATCAGCTAAGATAGCATCTATATATGGACATGCCTCAGTCGAAATGCTTACCATATACATTGTACGTGTATCTGAAATTTAAGACAACGGTACGTTGATGCAATATACAAGTACATCTACAATGTAGCCAAGAATCAAATGATCATTTCTGAGTACCATCCATGCTCTCCTATACGGCAATCTCGCCTATAAGACTACCCCTCTACCTGAAATCTGTCGGTTTTGGCATGCACTCACATATATTACGGGTTGGTAGAATGTACACCAGGCCGTGCATAAATTGCATGTTTTGGCCTGTGCAATTCAAAGACATTTTCAGTGTCGGCATACTTTCCTTTCTAAAGCGTAAATTAAAAACTATGTCCATAATGATTCATTTCCTTATTAGATGACATGGATGAAAATAAAGTGTATTTTAATTTCTTTGGTGTGGCATTTCATAAGGTATATTGGTCATTTAATACAATGTCCAGCGGACGACATCCCTGTTCCAGAAACATCCTTGGTTCTTTAATACATGATGAGTCACGGTGTGCATGTATGTATATCATCAATGTACCGTACCTCGGTCGATTGACTGTCGATGTTACTATTGTTATTGTGTGAGGGCAAACTTGCAACCCCTGGAGTTGCGGTCCATGTAAGCAGTATGTTATATGCCCCTATTTGGCATGACATTTGTCCCTATTTGGCATGACCTATTTGGGGAGGACCGAATCTAATGTTGTTATAACTTGTGGTCCAACCCATTTGTGTATGTATGTAATACCTGTGTGATTGTATTTATGTATACATATACAATAAAATATGATTAAACTAAACAAATTGTGTTTTGTATTTTACAAGGTGAAGGCTGCTGAGCAAAATGGATTGAGTATGACAGATGAAGATTTGTTGAAATCGCCGTCCAGCAAAAAAACAAGAAAGAGGGGAAGAACGAAGAAGCCCAGAAAGGTAATGTCTGCCGTATACTAACCCCACTCTTATTGTTAAGCCTAACCCTATCGTTAATTTATTTACATACATCAACATCTATACCCAACATGAGATTCTAGCAGCATGTGTTGGGTCGCTTACCGAATTTAGATTAAAATATTTATAATACACTAATGTTGACTTGCCTGCTATGCGAATTTTGTAGCGAAAATTTGTTTAAATAACCGTTATTACTCTATTTTGAAAGCACAGTATTCGCTTCTTCACCATCAGTCAGGATAGAAATTTGTCAACATTAACTGTATAGCAACTTAGCAAGTAGCCACTTCACTCGTATTTTATGTTTATCACATAACTTTGCTTGTATTCAGTGTATAAATACATGTACAGTCGAACCTGTCTATAAAGGGTTAAAATGCATTGAAAGTGGCTCGACCGGAGAGAGAAATGGTGGGCTTTAGAGACAGGTTTTACATATGTGGCCTTTATTTGGAGGTGGCCTTTAGCACAGGTTTGACTGGACAAGGAGTTGTTTTATTATCAAGGACTATTTGTTAAGGCGTACAGATGCACCTTACTGATTGCCTTGAGATGTAATAAGGCTGAAAGTATACTGGCAAACAGAAAACTTGTTTTTCAAATTTATGGTAGTTGTTGTTGTGGTAATGTGATAAAATGGATCTTAGTGGTCGAGTGGTTACGGTCGCTGGCTTGCATACCACTGTAACCTATCATCACTGATGGTCACAGGTTCGAGCCCCGCTCAGGCCGTGTCTCATTTATACGAAAAAGTTGGCAGTTTCTTACGGAGATTGGTGCACCCAAGTACTTGTTAACCGCTGGAGCCTGTCCAGGAAAGGTGGTGTTAGGTAAACTGCCCGTCGGCGATATAGCCCAAAATGGTGCTGATGCAGGCGTAAAACCCGAACTAACAAAGAAACAACATTTATTTCTCCAAACCCGTGTATCATGTGCTGTATTGGGGTGCCGTACATTTTTTTTTTTACGTTTATTTATCGTCGCTACCGGTTGCCCATATGAGCGATGCCTCCTGAAGAGATTAGTTATTTTAGATTTTGGAGGATAGTGCATGATACAGACAG
Source organism: Archivesica marissinica (assembly GCA_014843695.1). Classification (NCBI taxonomy): domain Eukaryota; kingdom Metazoa; phylum Mollusca; class Bivalvia; order Venerida; family Vesicomyidae; genus Archivesica; species Archivesica marissinica. The sequence continues at coordinate 19,321,558 of CM026399.1, read as the reverse complement.
AGACCAATTCCAGAATCTCTTCTGGTTCTTTTACGTGCACGGTGTAAAGCACCGACACGAGACCTCGGTTTAATGTCCCATCTGAAAGACTGTTAATTTTATTAGGGTCAGACGGGGGATCGAACATTTGACTGCTTTAACTGTACTTGTACCCGAGAGAATGATTATATTTCAGTGGAAAGTGGGCGAGAGATGTCGTGCTCGTTTCACTGACGATCAGTGCCTGTATGATGCCGAGATTCTATCAGTGGACGAGTCAGCGGGCACGTGCTACGTGAGATACGCCGACTATGGAAATGAGGAGGAACAGAACCTGCGAGATTTGCTCAGATTGCATCGACATAAACAGAAACATATGCTAGAGTCAGAAAATGAGGTAGTGATTCATAGTTGGTTGGGCCAATTAAAAATCTGATTGAGAAACAAATTTAAGCAGTGTATAATGGGCATATCGCCCACTAGCTCCAGCCCTGACATAGAGGTCATGTCTGTATTATGTTGTCATTATAATTGGTAGCTTACTATCAAACTTGTATTAAGAGACCACCAAAGGGAAGGACAAAAAAATGTTCTCTAAGCAGGAATTGTCTATTGATACAGACTAAATTGTTCTTTAACAACACAAGTGGGAACTGAACAAGGGGTATTTTGAGCAAGTTTGGGTGGGTGGGTGCGTGCGTGTGTGACATTTTAAATTTGTGTTTATGGACGCATATTTTCACAATCCTATTATGTACAGATAATCAATTTTATCTTAGTGACATCTTCAACATGTGAATCCATTCTTTTACAAATTATCGCTTACTGTCAAACGTGTATTAAAAGACCACCAAGGGGAAGGAATAAACAGTGATTTGATCTTGACTGATGATGTCATAATAATGGTGCGTGTCTTGTAATAAAACATTTACTGATTGATTCTATTAGGACCACTCCAGTGGTCGAGATCTTCACTTGTTGCAAAAAATAATGACTCTTAATGTAATTAAATATCATTGTTGCATTATCTGTTTTAACATTTTAAATCCTAGCTGTGCTATTGCAACTAATCCTATGTTATGTACCATTCTTGAATAAAATATTGTTTAAACTAACATTTTAAATTATTTACCTAGATAAATAAAAAAATCCAACAATACTACTGTGCTGTTTACTTCCAAATATATAAACGTTATAGCGGAACTTGCATGACTTAGATATTATTGTTAGATTATCCGGATTATTTTTCTAACTTTCTAGACTGATAGCGGAATGGAGTGGAAGAGTGGTCACAGTTCGCAACCAGCATCCCGCACCACTAGCTATCCAACCATGGGTCCGCCTAGCTGGCCCGGACCCTCCCAGAGCACTAGGCAGACATTTCCAGGCCCAATGTTTCCACCAGGCATGCCTCCGCAGCCGGGACATTTTAGCTCTGCGCCTGTAAGTATGATACATCCACCACGTTTATCTACCCCTCTTCAGGACTGACAGTATACACTGTCCATTTTTATCCCCTCACCATTTCAGCGAGGGATGTTGTCTTGGTGGTGTCTGTGCGTGCCTTCTGAGCCAGTTCCCAATAACCAATTGGTGAAAATTTATGAAACTTAAATAAATAAATATGTATAACCATAGTGTGATTGTGCACTTTTCATGCAGGGATGGGCACGGTAACGCCATAGTTATTTACCTTTAATTGACACAAACAAATCAACTGCAAGTTAGCAAACTTTTCTAGGAGACTCAAAGTGCACCCTGTCCCTTTTCTGACCCACCCTGCCCATTTTTAACTCTAGAATAAACCCTATGGACACGTTATCCGCCTCGTAACCAAAGGGTTGTGAGTTTGAAAGCCTCTAGAAGCAGTATCCTAAAGCAAGACACTTGTATCACATGCCTCTTGAGTCTTCTCTCTCTCTCCCTCATGGAGGATCATCACCAGGAATGGAGCATCGGGAGTGATCAGTCAAAGGTTATATATGAATGTGTATAATAACACTAAACTACTGATATTTATTGCAGAGGATGGCGTTTATGCCCCCACCTCCGCCGCCTCCTGCTCTTGGAGAGCTGGGTAAGGAGAACAATGAGGCATTGTGCAGTATGCTAATGTCGTGGTACATGAGTGGATATCACACCGGATACTACCAGGTAATTACTTTTATGTTACTCTAAGATACTATTATTTCGCGATTTGGAACATTTTCAATTAATTCGCAGTTTTGAATTCACACATCCGTGATGTAGCGCGACAAATAAATGTAACTGTTTATATATATAGCTTATAATTGCATTGACTCAAAATTTTGATAAAATATACATATCAGGATTCCCTGCTGTCGGTCGCCAATTGCGACAAAAAACAAATATTGGTGCTAAAATTTGTGAATTGGCAAAAATATTTGGCACAACTTTTTTCTTTTTCTTTTTTGTGTCGAATATGGCTTCAAATATTTATTTGTGAAATATATGGCTCTTAGTTGTTTCCAAGTTTTTTAAATTGGCTCCAGTGTTTTTCAATTGGCGACAGAAGTGGCGCAGACAAACATTCAGACAGAGGAAACCCTGCATATTTACGAATATAACTCTAAATTCGGACACAGCATTATTCACGAGAATCATGAATTCACGATCAACTTTGGTCGCGAAAAGTAGCGAAATATAAATGCTCGCGAATAACTAGTGTATATGAATAATACATAAATAAAAATTGTGCAGCATGCTAATGTGCATGGTACATGGGATAGATACAAGCGTATGTGTGGTATGATAATGTGGTCATATTGTTTCAGGGTTTACAGCATGGTACATGGGATAGATACAAGCGTATGTGTGGTATGATAATGTGGTCATATTGTTTCAGGGTTTACAGCATGGTACATGGGATAGATACAAGCGTATGTGTGGTATGATAATGTGGTCATATTGTTTCAGGGTTTACAGCATGGTACATGGGATAGATACAAGCGTATGTGTGGTATGTAATGTGGTCATATTGTTTCAGGGTTTACAGCATGGTACATGGGATAGATACAAGCGTATGTGTGGTATGTAATGTGGTCATATTGTTTAGGGTTACAGCAAAAACACAAACAACAACGCAGGTACATGGGATAGATACAAGCGTAGGTGGATTAATGTGGTCATATTGTTTCAGGGTTTACAGCATGGTACATGGGATAGATACAAGCGTATGTGTGGTATGATAATGTGGTCATATTGTTTCAGGGTTTACAGCATGGTACATGGGATAGATACAAGCGTATGTGTGGTATGGTAATGTGGTCATATTGTTTCAGGGTTTACAGCATGGTACATGGGATAGATACAAGCGTATGTGTGGTATGATAATGTGGTCATATTGTTTCAGGGGTTACAGCATGGTACATGGGATAGATACAAGCGTATGTGTGGTATGATAATGTGGTCATATTGTTTCAGGGGTTACAGCAGACAAAGAAGGATGCAGGAATCGGCAGTCCGTTTGCGAGCAGATGACCCTGACCCTATGACCTTACATAATTGACGCTGACTGGCCTTGACCTTCCCTAGCAAGAGATGACGCAGACTTATCAGCGGGAGATGTCGCTGACTGTACCAGAGAGGGATGACGCGGACTGTAGTCTTTCAGAGTGAGAGATCACATGTGTTCAGTGAAGCATGGATAGATTTGCTGCTTGATATAATATATGAAATGTGTTAAAATAAACTGTATGCCAGTCAAATCTGTCTGAAGCACCCAGACAACTGAGAGAGAACATGTGGCTGTTTATTTAATAGAGGTTGAACATTTACAACAACTGTCCTGATGAATCTCTTAACTGGGAAATAGATGTTGTCTGCTTACTAGAGGTGACTGCTAACACAGACATGACTGTATGTGTATTAACCGACCCCTAGCCATTCCGAGCAGGGGCCAGCCCATTAGTGATAAACAGAAGTACATGTACAGAAATATGTCGTAGACGTTGCATGCACAGTCAAACCTGACTTAAACAGCCAGTCTATGCAATTGGATATACAATGGGCGGTTGCTTACCCCACAAAGCTGTTTACTACTTGTATGTGGTTTTTTTCAGTGACTTGTTAAATTGTAAACTTCTCATATTTTCCTTCAAATGTTAAAATAAAACGATTAATAATTATCCAAATTTATCCAGTCTTAGCTATAACATACCACTATTCATAAAGTTATTCAACAGACGGATCTGTAGTCCAGTGGTTAACACGCTGGACTGGTAATCCAAGGATCGCAGGTTCGATCCCCCTCCTGACCCTAATAAAATTAATTAGCGACGCCTCCTGAAGAGATAGTCATTTTAGATTTTTGGAGGATAGTGAATACAGGCAATGATACAGACAGACCCATTCCAGTGTCTCCTCTGGTTCTTTTACGTGCACAATGTAAAGCACCAACACAAGACCTCGGTTTTAAGTCCCATTTGAAAGACTCAATATTATTAGGGTCAGATGGGTGGCTTTATCCCTGGATTCGCAACGTGTTAAACACTGGACTACTGGCCCATTTGTAATACATGTATGTACATACTATTTTTACTCGACTATGTTTATTCCAAAAAATACATATTGTTTAAACTAACCACACTTCCAAACATGCCTACTACACAAGGACCGTTCACCCTCCAGACCATATCTGTACTAACGAATTCCTCGTATTTTACTTTGTAACCGGGGGGGAGTGGTATCACAATGATAATTATGCATCTGAACTGTGTTATCGTTTTTCCAATTTGTCGTTGTATTAAACAAAATGTTGAATTCTGTACATATTGTAATACCATTGTTTAAATTGTTTTACATTGAATAAAGTGGCATGAAAATTATGTTTCTTAACCCTTAAAATGCTGAATAAATTGGAAGGAATGTGGAAACAACATACATGTAGATTGTAGCATATTTTCCAATTTATAGGTCTTGCAACAAGCCTTCGTCTAAGCCCAAAGGAAATTGTTGAAATTAATCTGGGGTTGTTTTCTATTCCATCAGAGTAGACAAACACACATTGTGACAAAATTCTGACAGTACATTTTTTATACTTGGGTCTATCCACTTCTAAGCAATGTGAATAAGTTTCTTGCTCAAGGAACTTGGTTCGAACTCGCCTCTGATTACAAGTGGTGCAGTAGCATGTATTTTAATCCCCCGCCAAAATTACGGCGAAGGATATTAATTTGACAGCAGCAATTGGTGGAAATTCATGAAACACTGGTGCTGGTGTGCACATGCACTTTGTCGGGATCAGTCCAGTAACACCAGAGTTATTGCCCTTTAGTTGACTAACGATCTACAATTTTGTCCGTCCAAAGCCACTCTCATTACTATGATCATTTGGGTGGAATTTTAGAAACCTATTAATGTATCAGTCCGCCTACATGGTCGAGTGGTTAAGTTCGCTGACTTGTATACCACTTTAACCTATCGTCACTGATGGTCACGGGTTCGAGTCCCGCTCAGGCCGTGTCTCATTTATATGAAAAAGTTGGCAGTTTCTTATGGAAACCGCTGGAGCCTGCCCAGGAAAGGTGTTAGGTAAACTGCCCGCCGGCGATATAGCCCGAAATATAAATATTAATGTATCACCATATGGTTGTGCATGTGCACTTTTTGTTTGGATCGACCGAGTAACACCCGAGTAAAGTTCCACAAGTCTATGTTCAACTCCAGTTGGGTATCTGATTTCAATTCATCAAATTTCAAGTTCGATCTTGGGGATGAAATCGGAATATTTTAGATACACACCCAAAGCACATGGTTATCAATAAAGTTAACTTCCAGTGGGGGAGGGGGAGGGGAGTTTATGGTTTTGCTGCATAAACAACCTTATATATATATATAAAGTTGCTATCAATTAATAAACCTGATTTTGATAAAATCATCATATCGCAACATCTGGTTGGGGAACAATAGTAAAAACAAATTATTCCAACTAAAAGGACTGGAAAGAAGTATCATCCGAGAGCTTACGATCAGGTTTTAGCACATTCTGACATCTGAAGTGTGTCAATAGCCTGGGAACAGGTGTTTACATATTTTGCCTTCTCAGTCATAAAAATATATTTTAACACCGCAACCATTAATTGGGACACATTGAGTTTCTGATATGTCATTTTGCCAGAAGTAAATTTGTGAAAAATCGACAGACTGGAACCCAGGTTAGTGTGTCTAAGCTCACAGCCCTGTTTTGAATAAATATTCGAAGAACTGTACTCGGTGTTATTGGAAAGAGATTTTGCTGACGGTCGGACAGAATTTATGAACAACCACATGTGAGCCCCCATCTACGCTACATCGCAGAATGAAGACCTTGGAGACGAATGAAGCGTAATTATTATAAACAAATACTACAGATAAATCTTCCCTTTATAATTTTGCATTTGCATGTAATTAAAGTTATTAGTGATATTATCAATTGAATACAGTTGAACAATCGTATGTGTGTGCGTTTTACGTTTATTTATCGTCGCTACCGGTTGCCCATATGAACGACGCCTCCTGAAGAGATTAGTCATTTTAGATTTTTGGAGGATAGTGCAATGATACAGACAGACCCATTCCAGAGTCCAGACTTCGGTTTAAAGTCCCATCTGAAAGACAATCGTAATAATTTTATATAATATTTACAGTGACATATTACTATATTATGATAACACAGAATGAAGTGCAATCGTAACTATAATCGCAATCTATCAGATAGGACCCAGAATGTTGTCTTGGAGGGTGAAATGTCAGACACGGCCTCTGTTACATTGGGTGTACCCCCAAGGCACAGTTCTGGGCCCAATCCTATTCCTCATCTACATTAATGATCTATCCGAATATATCCAACATAGTACCCTTCGTGTCTTCGCTGATGACAGCATCATTTATAAAGAAATTAAAACACAAAATGACACCACATTACTACAAGAAGATATTGATTCGCTGGTAGATGGGAGCAAGATTGGCTCATGAAATTTCACCCCGATATATGTAACCTACGCAGCATCACACAAAAACGTAAGCCATTTCTCTTTACATATAAACTCCATAACCATCCCCTTCAAAAAGTAAATGATGCAAAATATTTAGGCCTAACCTTGCAAAGCAATCTAAAATGGGACAAACATATTAACTCGATAACCAATAAAGCAAACCAACCACTAGGATTCTTGAAACGCAACCTAAAATTCACATCATCTAAAGCAAAATACCATGCATGCAAAGCACTAGTAAGACCCAAGCTAGTACTATCTGGGACCCACATTCTAAAACACCAAATTGAGACGGTACAGCGACGTGCTGCCAGATTCGTTACCAACCGACACCATAACACTAGTTCAGTCTCCGAAATGATCGACAACCTAAACTGGCCAACACTTGAGACACGCAGAGTTAGGTACAGATTGATTCTCTTCTATAAAATAATACATCAAATAGTAGCTGTAAACATTCCCATAAACCTTTTGATACCCGTAGACAACATAACCATACACACAAACCCATATTGTTATAAACACATCCCTGTCAACAAAGATTCATACAAATTCTCTTTTTATCCAAGAACTGTCATCCAATGGAACGTGTTACCACTTGCCGCACATGAAGCAATAACAGTTGATGGCTTTAAAGCACTCATCCCTGTTTCTGCCCTCCCAACCATGATCTAAAGCAGTCATTCTATGTACAAAATCTTAAACAAGCACTGTAGTATATTTGTCTTTGGACATTCACTTATTTGTTAATTAATCATTGTAAATATCATCATCTCAAACCAGCGACGACACATAATCCTCAATATTGAGGGAGTGCCGAAATCACCAAGAAGAACTATTCTACAAGTAAATAATGGCGCACGAAATGACGCAACAAAGTTAATAACGTAAGCGGTTGCGTTTTAGTATTCCCCCCCCCCGTTTTTTTGGGTAATTTTGAAATTTAAATTATATATTTTGTTAAAAAAAAATCATTAACCAATTCTAAATGTAATAAAATGCAACATACGTTTTCTTATTCGCTCTCAGTCACAATACTAATGAACTCTTGCATACATAATTCTATTATTAACTTATTAATCATGGACCAACAATACATTGTGTGGACAATTGATATAACGTTTTTTTTATAAACATATTTATATTTGAAAGCACAGCAGGCAGGCGGTGAATTTTTAATGAAATTATTGCACTAATTATATACAATTGACAATCCAACACGTTACAAAACTTGTTGATATTAAAAATAAATCGTATAATTTGTACGGTTATTGCCATTTTACCTGTATATAATATATATATATATATATAGTCATTGACGTAAAAGGTCACATTTCGACAAATTTCAATTTCCCGCAGTATACCCAATTAATGCTCGTAATGTGACACACGTTTCTCCTGGTGTTAATTTGACAAAGCTGTATGGTTTTTCGTTCACAACATAAATAATATACAATTTTTGTAAATTTTGTAAAATCCTTAATGAGTGATTTTATGTGACACACTATGTGTAGGTACGCACGTTTGATCCCCCGTCTGATCCTAATAAAATTAACAGTCTTTCAGATGGGACGTTAGACGGATGTCTCGTGTCGGTGCTTTACACCGTGCACGTAAAAGAACCAGAGGAGATTCTGGAATGGGTCTCTGTCTGTATCATGCACTATCCTCCAAAATCTAAAAATAACTAATCTCTTCAGGAGGCGTCGCTCATATGGGCAACCGGTAGCGACGATAAATAAACGTAAAAACACAACTTACAACAAGACTGGTCAGTAGTCCAGTGGTTATTACGTTGGACTACAAATCCATTTGAACAGTGCAGGTTCGATCCCCTATCTGACCCTACTGATATTAATAGTCATTCAGATTGCACTATAAACCGAGTAATCGTGTCGGTCCTTTGCTCTGGAATGGATCTCTGTCTATATCATTGCACTATCCTCCAAAATTTGAAATTACTGATTTCTTCTGTTTAATCATATTTTATTTGCTATTTTACATATATAGTACATATAGACTTAACATTCATTATATGTGATAACATGCACAATGGGTTGGGCAACAAGTTCTAGCAACATTAGTAAACTGCCCTCAACTGATCTCTTCCGGAGGCGACGCTCATATGAGCAACCGATATATTAGTTTTAGCAATCTGTTCTATAGTTTTATTGCGATTGTACCATGCATAACGACATTGATTGTCAAAGATCCGCAATCGTTGTAAAATAAATATGCGGAAACAGGCTAGGACCGAGGTACGAAAACAGGGCGATTGACGATAGTGGTATGCTATGATACTTCTTTCCAGTCCGATAGTGGTATATAACCTAAAGTATCCTTCGCAATCAGATTTAGTGCTGTTTCGATGTCTGTCAACAGCGGAAATGTCGATATTGTCAGTGACCATGGCATTCAGAATGTTCCAGAATGTGGGCATGGTATTGTTTTAGCTACAATTTGTATTGACAAAATGATAATGTCAATTAATACATAAAATCGTATGATTATCTATAATTGTCATTATATTTCGCGATGAGTTTCGGTGTTCTAGGTCAGACACCGCTATTGAACAGTGTTGCAATATTGATAGGCCACCATTATAACGTAACATATCCCGGCGTGAAGAGTTTTCGCCCAGAACAGATTTTCGCCTAACTGTGGGAATAGCAAGTCGCGAGAGATCACGCAATAGTTCACGCTCCAGTTACCGGAATTATAAATAAACATACCTTGTGCACTTCCAATCTATTTCTAACTGATCATAATATATCAGACAAGGTAAATTAGTGGTGAAAACTTTAAACCTACCCCAGTTTTCACTAATTTCACTATATCCGTTTTATGTCACCATATAAATATCATTTTTTAAAGAAATTGGCAATTTTTTCTCCAAAATGACATATGCATCGTCTGCCACGCCAATATATTTACGAATAAAAATGTCATTATAGTCTCACTGCTCCGTGTTTATGAGTTATGTCCGTTATTACACACAAGGGGTCCTTATTCATAATATCGATTTTCACCGTTTTTCGCCTTCAGGTCCATGTGTTTTCACAGAGGTTCTCCAACTGATATACATGGTTGTGTAAACCTAGTTATTCTCTGTTAGGCACCGTGTGATGTGTTCGATGGATGGGTCCAGTTACGGTTCTGCACCCAGTCAGAGTAATTAGGAGGGGCGACGACTTCTTATGCCCCGTGTGTTTGTCTAAGTTAAACTAAATTAGTGTTTTAGATACAGTATATAGACAAAATGCTCTCCAACAAATGAATTTTGAGTGAAAATGATAAATTAAGCCTATTATTAAAGTAAGTGTTCCTTATTTATATTGTTTTGTTAAAAAAACTGTTGCTTACATAATAATGCTCGCGCTGTAGGCAATTTCCACAGTTAGGCGAAAACATATGACGTCATTCCGGATTACTGAGAATGAGGTACCGCTATTTTGTCAACTTTTCTCAATAAGTAAACAATCGGTTTTCTTCGAGATTTTGGGGAATGAAAGGTAAAATATTGTTTATTTGGTGACATAAAATTGTTTGCAATGTATGACAATTCTAAACCTATAGGAGTCCGTTATGTACTACGTCGTCGAAAACCAGTAACACCGGGATACATATTACAAAATAGTTTTCGCACAAAAGACTGTATTTTCACCAGACTAACCTTTGAGCCGCAAGAAAATGGCACATTTCAATTACATGTCTACAACCCCGCGAGGGGTTCGACATCAAAGGAAGATAGATAAATTTTTTTTTTTTTTGTTTAAACATAATTTATTGCCAAATATATACAGCAAAAGGTTTGGGCCACAAGTGCTATACACATTATAAAACGGCCCTCCCCAATACAATTCATTTACAGAAATATATTATGGCTACAAAAGTACAGTTAAGAAAAAGATATGTTATTTTAAAGAAAAAATGCCAGCAGAAGTATTCACGTGAATGTGCTCGTGTGATGCTCGCCCCGGTCCGCGATCTCGAAACCCCCCACGCATAATAAGAAATAGAAATACTATTATTACGCTAATTTGAAAACCTCGCAGTATCATGTATAAACTTTTGAACTGAATTAAAAATACTTAGGTTCTGTTCATCTGAGAGTTCTTCTTTACCTTTAAGTAGAGTGCTTACACTAAGTGGATGATATTGACGTGTATATCTGAATAGTGCTATCCTTTGATTTAAAAATAGAGGACATTTGAAAAAATAATGTTCGGCATCTTCGATGCCACGTTCACACTCACAAATCGGGTCATCTTTTAAGTGATTATTACATAAGTCCGCATTCAAATTACTGCAGCCATTTCTTATGCGTGTTTGGAGAACGGTTAGAGATCTTGAACCTTTGTAGTAATATGAAGGTACTTCATTTTGCTTAAATAATGCCACATTTCAGTCGATACTTAAAACTAGATAAAGTAGGTGATGTTCGGATATTCTCTGTTAATGTATTCCATAAATCAACACTTGATGGTACAAAGGAATTCGAGAAGAGAGCTGTTCTTCTTGCCATTACTATGAAATTATCGGCATTTCTTAAATTGTAATTGTTTTCTTCACCGACTACCCTTGGAAAAATTGTTGAAAAATGCTCCGGCAGTAGACCGTTTTTTAGTTTGTACATTATGACTAATTTCTGAAGTTTTCTTCTATCATTTAAGGAGATCCAGCCTATTTCTTCTATCAAGTTATTTATAGAAACCGATCGAGTTAAACCAGTGACAACACGAGCTGCTTCAAATTGTAATTTTTCTAGTCTATTCTTATCGAGTTCAGTACAACTGTCCCATACTACTGCAGCATATTCTAACAGTGGCCTCATATAAGATATATAAATTTGATTTAATGTTTTCCTGTTGATTGTAAATTTTAACGCTCGCATTAAATTTAGTACCTTTGATGCCGATTTAAAAATATTGTCTATATGCTCGTGCCATTTACCATTGTTGCTTAAAGTTACACCTACATGTTTGTGGTGTTCAGCAAAGGGTAACTGAATCCCATCAAAAAATAATACTGGATAGTTTTGTTCCCTAGTGGTGCTAAAGAACATAGCTTCTGTCTTATTGGGATTAAAATTTACCAACCAACGTTTAGACCAATCGGATATTAACCTCAAATCATGATTCAGTATTCCCTCTAGATCTTGAATAGTTGATGTCGTTTGGGCCAATGATGTATCGTCAGCAAATAACCTAGTTATACTTAATAAATTGTCCGCTATATCATTAACATAAACGAGAAAAAATAAAGGTCCGAGGATCGATCCTTGTGGTACACCAGAGCTAATAGTTTCACTGTTTGATATGCTGGACCCTACTACTACATTTTGAGTCCTATTTGATAAATAATTTTCTATCCAGCTTAATAGCATTCCAGTTATACCATTTTGTTTCAAATTTAAATAATAAACCTTTATGCCAAACCCTGTCAAAAGCTTTAGAAATATCACAGAAGATCATGCACATAAATTGTTTTGAGTCTAAGGTCTGGCATATTTGATGATACATTTCTATCAGTTGATAAACACTAGAATGATTAGGTCTGAAGCCGCACTGGTTATAGTATATAAGGTTATTAAAAATCAAATGATTGTGAATATGTTTATAAATAACTCTTTCCATAACCTTACCTAAACAACTCAAAAGTGAAATTGGTCTATAGTTACTAGGAGTTTCGGCCGGACCCTTTTTAAATAGAGGAATAACATTAGCGTTTTTCCATAAAGAGGGAAATACTCCTTCTTGAAATGATCTATTAAAAATGACAGATAAAGGTTTGACAATATAATCCGCTGTTTCCTTTAACATTTTGTAACTGATACCATCAGGTCCATTTGCTTTGTTAATATCAAGGTTTTTTAAAACATCACAAATTTCAATTTCTGTTATATGTATGATTTCCAGTGTTGCATTTGTTTTATGTTCACGTACAGGAAGAGTTGCATTGGAATCGTCAACGTTGGATATAGCAGAAAAATATGTATTTAGGCAATTTTCTTTTTCTATGTCAGTGACTGAGTATTTTGTATCTCCATTTGGAAGAGTTGTAATTATAGGCGGAATTTTATGACTGACTTTATTTTGTTTTACAAAATCCTTTACAAGCTTCCAATATTTTCGTTTATTTGTTTGTTGTGCGTCTACTAACGAGTCTTCAATATTATTATAAAATCTTGTGTTAGCATGCTTTACATAATTGTTAACTTTGTTTCTCATTTTTTAAAACTCATTCCAACCATCTATACTCTTGGTCATTAACGCTTTTTTTCTTATTTTGTCTCTTGCTTTTATTAGTTTTCTCAATTCAGAATCAAACCAGGGTTTGTCATTGGGCCTTATTAAGATATTTTTATTTGGAATACATGTTTCGCAAGTTTAAGAAAAGTGTTATTAAATTCTAGACAGCATTCGTTTAGATCACCATTATTTAAAAAAGTCCAGTCAGTATTTGCAATCATATCATTTAACTGAGCAAAATTCGCTTTTTTATATATCCAAACATGTCGTTCATAGCAATTACTTAGATTATAACTAAAAGGCAAAATTGCATATGTTGCCCGATGGTCGCTTATTTCTACAGGAATTAATATTACACCCGAATTTATAACGTTAAGATCTTGCGATAAGACAATCGGGTCTATGGAAGTAGATGTATTTTCAGTCACTCTTGTAGGTTCGTTAATTACATTATTTAAATTATTTAACTCAAGTATATCTCGTAATTTGCGGTTAGTATTATTCAATTGATCCTCATTTATATCTCCTAATAAAATGAAGTGGCGACATTGTTCACCTGCTCTTTCTATACCAATATTTAAATTTTCCCAGAACTGAACGTTTGAGTTTGGTCGTCTATAAATTACACAAATAATTAAATCCTCGCCTTTATTTTTCACTCTTATCCATATAGAATCTGGTATCAGTATTTCAAATTCGTTCAATCGTTCTGTGTGTAATTTTGAAGATAAGTATATCAATATTCCACCAGAGTGGGACGAAATATCATTACGATAAAACTGATTGTAGCCATCAATAGAAAGCGTTTCATCTAATACATTATTGTCTAGGTGAGTTTCAGTGAAACATAATATATCAAAGTCATTAAAATTATCTTTTATAAATTCTAGTTTATTTCGTATACTACGTATATTTAAGTGCATTATCCCCAAACTGTGATTTTGGTTAGCAGGTCCCGGATTTGATTCAATATCACCGCTTTTTAACAATATTAACTTTCTAAAGACACTTAGAGAAAATGAATACTCGCATTTTCCTATAAATGTTGAGATAAATTTAAGGCATATTCGCGTATCAAGTGTAACAGTCTCTGTCTCCCTTCTAATTATATAATTATCCATTAGGTAACAAACATACATTCAAACGGTGATTCCTGGGAAACAAATACTGACACACATCTATAATAAAAAACACGGGTTTTTCGAGATCGCACACGAGCAACGAGCAGCACAACAAGCACAATAGCACGAGAAACATAACCAGACTAGCAATATTATTCTCATTAAAATAACAACTGCATGAATGTATAGGTCTAAGGTGAAATGTCAAACAAGTTCCTAACTGATACGACATGTGGAATAAATTTTAATTCTACATTTTAAAATCCCATTATGTGCTATTCAATAGGAATTACAACGGAAAGAGTGTTCAAACGTGAAGTTACTGCCTTATATTTCCGCAACTGAATAATACTTTAAGACATGTGTCCAGAAAGAACTGGTTTCAAAATATATAACATTAGAATCAGTTTGCATCAGAATTACATTCTACTTTTTCAAATTAAAGAAACAAATAAAATAAATAAAAGCACATGGGACTTTAAAAAAGATGGCTTTAATTTTACAATATGGCTGTAATTATACAGTAAATATAGCTCATGCTATTGTGAGCAAAGTACGTCTGCGCTGCCATTAAGTGCAGCATTTCACAAATGCATCATCATCATAATCGATATACAAACAAAGGGTATAAAAACCAATACACAAATACAGCATTTCACCAATTTGAATGCAATTCTTCATCATCATCATTTTCGTGAACACCACCTCATTTCCATCAACATCGTTACTTGTGGTTATTAAGTGTTCTTAATCAATATACAAACAAACGATATTAAAGTTGTATCATTACCATGCTCTTATTTAATATTCATAATCAGTATATACACAGAAGGTCTACAAGCTGTACCACTAATACAGCATTTCACCAATTTTAATGCAATTCATCATCATCATCATCATCATCATAATCGTGAACGCCACCACATTATCATCTTCATCATCGTCATCATCACAATTAGCATGTAGTTGATCATGTTTCATAATCGATATTCAAACAAAAGGTACAAAAAGCCATACCACTTAATACAGCATCTAACCAACTCAAATGCAATTCATCATCATCATCATCATAGTCGTGAACACCACCACATTATCATCATCATCATCATCGTCATCATCACAATTAGCATGTAGTTGATCATGTTTCATAATCGATATTCAAACAAAACGTACAAAAAACCATACCACTTAATACAGCATCTAACCAACTCAAATGCAATTCATCATCATCATCATCATAGTCGTGAACGCCACCACGTTATCATCATCATCACCGTCATCATCACAATTAGCATGTAGTTGATCATGTTTCATAATCGATATTCAAACAAAAGGTACAAAAAGCCATACCACTTAATACAGCATCTAACCAACTCAAATGCAATTCATCATCATCATCATCATAGTCGTGAACACCACCACATTATCATCATCATCATCATCGTCATCATCACAATTAGCATGTAGTTGATCATGTTTCATAATCGATATTCAAACAAAACGTACAAAAAACCATACCACTTAATACAGCATCTAACCAACTCAAATGCAATTCATCATCATCATCATCATAGTCGTGAACGCCACCACGTTATCATCATCATCACCGTCATCATCACAATTAGCATGTAGTTGATCATGTTTCATAATCGATATTCAAACAAAAGGTACAAAAAGCCATACCACTTAATACAGCATCTAACCAACTCAAATGCAATTCATCATCATCATCATCATAGTCGTGAACGCCACCACATTATCGTCATCATCATCGTCATCAACACAATTAGCATGTAGTTGATCATGTTTCATAATCGTTATTCAAACAAAAGGTACAAAAAGCCATACCACTTAATACAGCATCTAACCAACTCAAATGCAATTCATCATCATCATCAACACAGTCGAGAACGCCACCACATTATCATCATCATCATCATCATCATCGTCATCATCACAATTAGCATGTAATTGATCATGTTTCATAATCGATATTCAAACAAAAGGTACAAAAAGCCATACCACTTAATACAGCATCTAACCAACTCAAATGCAATTCATCATCATCATCATAGTCGTGAGTACCACCGCAATTACCATGTGCTTGCTCATGTGTCATAATAGAATTATAAACGTAGGGTATATAAAACAATATATATACTAATAATTCAATTCATCATCATCTTCATATTCGTGAACACCACCTTATTATTATTGTTTAATCGATAAACATATACAGGTTCTAGCAGCTTTTCCACTGATATAGCATTTCACCAATGCAATTCATCGTCATTATCATCGTATTTGTGAACACCACCTCATTATCGTCATCATCATCATTATATATTTTCTCAAGTTTCATCATTCAAAAAAGTAACATGTTTGTGGTACAAACAAACGTATAGTAAAATTTGTGACCGATACAAGATGACCAAATTCGTAATAACGAATTCATCATCGAGTAAAACTCCGGATAATAATGTATATTGACTATATGGTCATTCATAAGCAGGCACGCTCCATGGTCATTTTATTAACTTTAGTAAAATAAAACTCTTTGTGATTCGTTCACGTGACTAGAAAAAGTTTCCAATCGCCTATCTAATTCATTCATATGCAAATACCGCTCCACGGTCGTTTAACAAGCGTACTACTTTGTACACGCAATTGGTGCACGTGACTACAAACTGTTCAAATATAATCTATATTGTGTAATAAAGCGAAGTAAGTTCATGAATAATAACGATGATCGCTGGACAGTAATTTATCATGTCACAATTTATTTAAACTAATAATATTTATACAATGTTTTTTTATTATTATCGGTGCTCGTGCAATAATAATGCGATGTTTAACCTGCGATGTTTAACCTCGCAGCAAACTTTAAGTTGTAGTATTTGTATATGTTTATTTATTTATTTTTTAATGTGGTCAAAATAACACAACTGGTATTACTGTTTTACAAAGGTACATTTAGTTAATTTACTGCCGCACCTGACGAATTTAATTTCAAAAATGCATCAGAACAGAACAAACTATTAGTCAAACATATCAATACGCTACATCAGTATACAGATACAACGAAACAAAAAGAACTCTAATCTATACTTAAAACATCTCTTTGCGTTTACTTATAAACTAATCAGTTAATAATGTGTCGCACAATAAGTTATGTTAGGGATCGGATGACTAGAAATCAATATGTTCACGGACCTCAGTGTCCACTATGGTCAGATACTCCTCTAATGTCGTACTCACTGGAAATACGCACTGGATTGTCCATGGCCCTGTACTTGGCAAATATCTTGCCATTGAAAGTCCAAAACGAGTTGATGTCACTCCTGGATTTTGCAATCATAAGTTTTGCACAAGTGAATGGTTATACTTTGTCAGGTCTTCAGTAATAAATACCTTTCTTGGGTGGAACTTGAGATTCGTCTTGAATGAAAATACCTTCGATTTCACATGGTAGGACACAAATTTAACAAGGATATGTTTTTTACCCTGGCCGATAGGGTGACATCGTTCAATATCAGCAACACTCAACAAAGAGGTTGCTAAACTACGTTGTCGTCCTTTGATGCTGGTTTCCTCACCTTCAACCTGGGGTTCAACATCACGATCCTCACTGGCGCCTATACCCTTTGGTGTTACTGATTTCTTTTTCAGTATATTATCGTTTATGAAAGAGACTACATGTTTGGTCAGTTGACTCTCATCTTGGATCTCGTTTGGGACATCTAGGTTAAATATACGAAGAGACGTACGCCTACTATATTGTTGCATCTCGTTTATGTCCATACGTATATCGTTAATACGTTTATAATTTGCCCCGATTTCTCGTTTGTGTTCATCTATAGCTTTGGACTGATTAGCAATTGTCTCTTGTTGTTTTATTACGGTGTCCATGAGTCGGTTATTTGTTTCAACCAATGGATCCACAATAGTCTTTTTATACAACTCAAATGCAGTTTGAATTGAAGCTTGTATAACTGGAATGAAAGCATTCTGGAAAGACTTCTCGTTCACTGCGTTTATCATCATCTCCGTAAACGATTTGGTATCAAATACACGAGCATCACTGGTTTTAGAAAGTTTAGAGAACTCCATGCTAACATCTACCGGAGAATATGGTTCTTTCCTTTTTTTCTCACCGTCCGACATTTTCAAAAAGTTTACACACAATACAAAAGCACAAACCGTGAAGATGAGTAATGGCGGCCGGTACACAATGTCCACCACCTTGGATCGATAACACAATAATCCAATATCCAAAATTTTTTACTCACAATAAATTCCCTTTTCCTATATCAATTTTTAAAAGAAACACACCAACAGTTAGCATTTATCACCGCCCGTTTAACAGTATATAAATATCCACTTTCCAATTCGAAATTAAAACATATTCCGGAATTTTATTCGACAGCTCACCAACGACCACCTGCACGCTCACATGATTTACTCACTGTAATTAATAATTGTACTACATTTCCTCTGATAGATAAATACAACAATAGCTGAATATGGTTGACGAATTGCGTTGTTTTGCTCACTAAGGCACATTTATGTAAGAAGGAACCAACTGAATGTGAACAAAGTTCCAAAATAGAACCAGTAGTGCTTAGTGGGACCTTGTTTTACAGTCTTATCCGAAAAACTGTGACCTGAGATGAAATACATAGTTCCCGTGTGACGTCATCATCCCTACTGTGGCTGCCATTTTGATTGGCAAAGTTGATCAGATATTATATATAGTAGCGTAATTTTGTTTTCTTCATAAAATATTTATTTTTCATCCCATCACCATGGTTCATACGTTGTTGGAAAGCTCTCAATGGACATATTTTTTGTATCATTTCACAAATTTCCAATCAATAACGAATAAATAATCATTTACCTGTATATTATTATTTCAACTGTGAAAATAGACTTTCAAAAATAGGTGCACCTAAGTTCTTATAATTTATTTATAATCCATACATAATTGTCAAAAAATAAATTAATATTTAAAACATGCATTTCAATACCTTTAAAATCATACCAAATTTTATATTAAGAAACCAAAATTAATAAAGTTATTGCAATTAAAGAATTACTAGTAAAATCCTGAAATTTCCGTTAATAAAACTTGCCAGTCAAAATGGCTGCCAAGATAAGATCTTATCAGTGTTTTTGACTATTTTCATAGGCCGTGGGAACTCAAACACTGGATTTACAGTTGGAGATGCTAACACAGGACCACTGTTTGAGATTTACCAGCTTGGGTTGCAAAAGGATCACTTGATAGCAAAATTCCAAAACTCGTTTCATATAATCTGGTAAAATCTGGTATGAAATCACCACTCATGTAAGATCCTATAGTAATATATTACTAATTAGCCTATGCTCGGCGTATTCCTATGCTCGGCGTATTACTATGCTCGACCTATTTTTCCCAATTACATTCGTATTTAAAATATTTAAATACTTTTAACCTATTTTCCGCTGACAGAGGTGAAGCATGGTTCAATAACATTCCGTTGTGCGTACCGGTAGCCTAATGCAACTGTCACATGACTGGTTCAGTAGCCGAATATAAACAGACAACTTGTTGGGAAATTTTTTCCCACCGAAATGTGCGGTTTATGAGCATTTCAGGTGGCTATCCGGATTGGAAAAAAATTGTACAAATAACCAGAAAAAAGTTTATTATGAGTTTTAATATTGTTAGTTATTGATGTTACTAAGTCAAACTAATATATTCAACATTTACCCATGCATAAATAAAAAAAAATCATGTACACCGTGCATAGGTGCCCTAAAGTATCTGGTTCTCCATGGAAACAGGTGATGTTGCGATAGCTGTATTTAGGCGCATGGTTACGTAATGAAGCGAACATTTTCAACAAAAAATTTATGAAAGTTGTGTTCACGACTTACGAAAATAATAATATACGGCAAGTTCATTTAACTTTTTTATAGGCCATGATATGTAGGATTTACGCCGAGCATAGGTTCCACCACTCTACACAATTAATTGGACAAATTGTTGGAACATGTTCTGCAGACCACAGGGATTCGGCACGTTTGGGGGTACTAGTATATATATTTAAGTACTTAAATATATATACTAGTAACCCCAAACGTGCCGAATCCCTGTGCTGCAGACAGTATCCACAGAATCTCAAACCCTGTTGATTTGTTGATATTTCCCATTTGTAGGTCCTACGCTAATGTTCTCCAGATTTGACAAGAAATCTGGCACAGAGAGGCGTTTCTTTGCATGTTCTGCATTCAGAGATCGAAAGGCATGTCCTTTCTTTAGATGGGCCGATGATATCAAAGCGTCGGACAAGGCCAAGGTAGACAATCATATCGGGGATACTGACTTGTGGCCATCTGTAAGTCACAAAGCAATGATGAAAAGGTGTGTTGCTATCTCAGTTTGATTTTAATGATGTATAATTAGCGAGTTATTTCCTGTAACCAAGAATTTTGAAAACATGCATTCTTATATACATGTACGTACATCTAACATAAGCTTTCCAAAACTAAAACGTTGATGTGTGTGTGTGTGTGTGTAAATTTAATGCAGATTTAAGACTTTTTGATTGGTTTGTTGATATCAGAAACTAAATTTGGCTTATTGGTAATGGGTGGGGTCCTATGGATGTATACTTTCACCAACATGGCAAAAGATATGGACACAATTAATGTTCCCAGGCTATCTTCAGATGTGTGGGTTTGATAGCAAATCAAAATTTGTATTCTTGGTTGGTGCTGCCGAACCTAAAATATGTTGGTTTGCCATAATAGACAATGTAACAACACATTTTATTTCAGGTGTTCACAGTTCAAGAATTTGGATGAATCTGAAAGGCATATATGCATTAATTGTGGATTGTTGTTGTTGCCAGGGGAATGCAAAGTACATGAAGGTCAAGGTCACACTTTGAAATCTAAAATCACCGTTGACATGTTGTCTACACCAACACAGCTCTTTGAACCATTGGAGAACAATAAAACGTTTGCTGTAAGCTCTACTAAGTACTATATGCCTTATTTAATACATGTAGTACTTTGACCTAACGATAATGCCTCCTTCCTGAAACCGAGCAAATGTAAAATAACTCAATTTAAAAATACTTATTTTTGAATTTTACCACAGACTGCTATGAAATGCGATGTCACGTCATAGGGCATTGGTGCCTATGGAAAAAAGCATCAACACTTGTCTGGGCTATATTTTCTAGGCCATAAGATATAAAGATACCAAACTAGCTACATGTATGTGGATACATCTCGAGGTGGCTGTGTTGCAGTGTTGCAACTATTATCTTTCAATATTTCCTTTGGGAGTTAAAAATAATTTTAAATAGATTTGACGTGCCTAGTGCTAGTAGTTTTGATATGAATGTGCACACTTCCCAAGCACTTAATATTAGTGATAAACCGATAAGTCGCCGATAATCGTTCGCCGGCATTGACATTGGCGATAATCGAATGTGAAAATGTGTAATCGATTATAATCGACGAGTCTTTATTGTTGTCTCTTACTTTTATGTTTGTTTATACCTCAAATAAAACCACGATTTACTATTGGCTGTGTTTCATTAGCATTGCACGTTTGCAACAACAATTCTAACTGTATCTAGTACTAGACTTTTCACTAGTATGCCACTAAGCATTCTGTCCTCTATTAACTTAAAAACTAATTTGATATCAGGTGGCAGTCTACTAACTTAAAGTCTAGTACTCAGATGTAACTGAGTAACTAATTTGTCGAAACTAGTAATTTGTAAATAATTTTTTGGTACTAAATAGATTGTTAAACTCACAAATTAGATGGAATTATTTTAATTTATAACTATATCAATTGCCCGACCGATTAATAATCCATTATCTAATCGGTTTACCCGTCCGATTATTCCGATTAATCGATTATGGATTTTGAAACCGATGCACATCACTACCGTACTTAATATGCATTTATAGCCTTTTCAGCTTTGAACTAGGGTGACAATCTAGGACCTTCACGGCTGTCTTGTTTAAATTATCATGTAGTTTTATTTTTAATTCAGCAATACCTATTCTGTAAGAAGACTGTTGACTTTGTGCTAGATACTCTATTGTCGCTGGAAGTAACTCACATACTGTGTGTTGGATGTCCCAGGTATGTCGACATTTCCCATTGCTCAAGATTTTCTGGTTGACATTTTCCTGTCATTGACAGTAAATCACATGATGTGACAGTGTGTCGGGTAATCACATGAGTATTTATTTATTCACAAAGTCAAATTGGCAAACATCCCATATTCAATGGATTTATTTTATTGCTAACCCGGGCCTCCGTGGCCGAGTTGTTACGGTCGTTAACTTCAAATCACTTGCCCCTCACCACTGTAGGTTCGAATCCCACTGGTGGTGCCAAATTCTTTCAAGTGACAAGCAATCCATCTGGCTTGCAGTACATCGGTGGTTCTACCTGGGTGTCTGAAATACTGCACAGAGGAGCATTCAAGGTCTTCCTCCGCCAATAATAGCTGGAGAGTCGCCATTGACCTAAGCTTTTGGTCCATAGCCTGACAGTGGTTAGCGCGATCGTTTCTCACCAATGAAACCTCTATGTGGGATGGTACGGTGGTTGCCAGATCGGACAGGTGGGTTTTCTCAGTCTACTCCAGTTTTCTCCCACACGAATGACCACACATACGCTTTCATCCGTGCCAACGAGAGTGATTAATATAAGTTGTTAAAACTTGCTTCGCAATCATTGTAAAATAAATAACGTTTAAACTTTAATGAGCAAGAGTTATTGATAAAACCTCGGGCCATAAATAAATAATAAGTATAAATACAAGTTGTTAAAACTTGCTTCGCAATCATTGTAAAATAAATAAAGTTTAAACTTTAATGAGCAAGAGTTATTGATAAAACCTCGGGCCATAAATAAATAATAAGTATAAATATAAGTTGTTAAAACTTGCTTCGCACTCTTTATAAAATAATTAAATTTCTTAACCATTAGCATTCTGGAGATGAAATGAGCAGATAACAAATTTGTAATAGATGGGACAGTGTGCTAAGGGTTAAACCCCCAAAACCAACATACAATTCCTTGCTAACCAAATACCGATAGTTATCTGAATTATAACAGTATTAGAATAGGTATAACACAAACCACATATTTCATTGTACTGTTGATTTTGCATTGTTTCAATTTGTAAGGTGGACCTGGAATATGGCATGTCCTCTTTAATTTCATTGTAAAAGTGGCTCACATATAAGACTACGCCCCATGCTCATACCATATGAAGTGGCCCACATATAAGACTACACCCCATGAACTTACCATATGAAGTGGCCCACATATAAGACTACACCCCATGAACATACCATATGAAGTGGCCCACATATAAGACTACACCCCATGAACTTACCATATGAAGTGGCCCACATATAAGAACAGTCGTAAAACAGTCGTATGATTATGCTTGCTTTCAGAATTCATGAGGCTGTGCAGGCAAGACATAAGGAAGATACATCATCCCGCCTACAGAGCCTGTTACTGGATCTAGACAAGAGATTTGTAAGTATCACCACATCTACAGAGCAGCGGGACTCAAACTCCAGGCCTTTCGCACCTGAAGCTAACGCGCTACCACTGCGCTATCCTCGATTGCTTTGATTGGGGAAAATAACATTGTAAGATCTTGGACGTAAACTGGCTTTGTTGGGCCTGTATTGTGAAAAATGGTACGAGAAATAGGGAAAGTTACATCAATTGACAGAGAGCAATATGCAAATTGACGAATATGTTTTTGCTGGGAATTTGCAGTTGTTGAGGTGGCCATTTCTCTGGCATCTGTCTGTTTACAATTCACAAACCCGACAGCGAAACCTACAACTTAGTTGAATTAAAAATTTATTAACAAAATTATTAATAAAGCTATCCGATTAGCACAGTGGTTAGTGCACTCTCACCAATGCAACCCGGGTTCGATCCTCGGACAGGGAAGTGTGTGAGATGGTACGATGGTCGCCAAATCAGACAGGTGAGATATCTCCGGGTACTCCAGTTTCCTCCCTTTGTGATTCCTTTGGCTGGTTGCTTAAGACAGGTTCGACTGTATATTGTATATGAATTAGAAACATTTTAATTTGCCATTTGAGGGAAAACATTGAAACCGAGACTGCAATATTTTCAGCTTCAAGTCTTTCCAGCATCTCAGTGTTGCCAGTACAACATGCTCAATCATCATTTCTTTGATGGGGACTGTGATCGGCAGACGTACAATGACTTTCTCACGAGCACTGACGGGGGCAAGGTTGCTATGGTGATAGATCCTCCGTTTGGCGTGATGGTGGATGCGTTGTGTATATCCATAAACAAGATACAGGCAGACTGGAGAGTAAGAAATAAAGGTATGAAAGTGTGACAAATTCACGCAATTCCATTGGTGATCCTAGCCACTGACTACGGACAGATCCACTTGTAGTTTCCGAAAACAAGATTACTCTCCCTTGTCAGACTTACGGCTTGGAATGTTTACTCGCCACCATGAGCGTGATGGTGGATTCCTTAACCCCACATTTGTTGTCACTTGTATTTAACAATGGAAAGTACCGATAGCCAGGTTACAGGCGGATCTGTAGTCCAGTGTTAACACGCTGGACTTGTAATCCAGGGATCGCAGGTTCGATCCCCCCATTTGACCCTAATAAAATGAATAGTCTTTCAGATGGGACTTTAAACCGAGGTCTCGTGTCGGTGCTTTACACCGTGCACGTAAAAGAACCAGAGGAGACTCTGGAATGGATCTCTGTCTGTGTCATGCATTATCCTCCAAAAATATATGGGCAACCAGTAGCGACGACAAATAAACGTAAACACACCATAGCCAGGTGACCAGATTCTTAATATGCAGTTTATTCATATATTATGTACATGTATACGGAAACCTAGACATGTTTTCCTGGACAGGCTTAGCCGATCTAAGCAGTGGCCAGTACTAAGCAATGTTTGTAAGGTGCTTTGCCCAATAACACTACATAAGTGGCCTGACCGAGTATCAAACCCGGGACTGTTCAATTCCAAATCTGATACTCTACCACGGACGCCTACATATCTATCGTCTGGAACAATATTATTTGAAGTTGATGGATTCATTCAGTACATTATATCTATAGAATCAATGTGCACACAAAAAGTAGAAAAATATCATTTCTGTCGTTTGATGAAGGGAATTAGACGGAAATTAATTTCCCATGCTAGGTAAATTCCGGCTTAACGCCGATAGGTGACGTATTTTGCACGAAGTTAAAATCTGCAAGAATAGCCGAGGGCATTCAGCGTTTTGGCTACGACGATTCGCGTGTAATAATTCTTTATTTTTGTAATTATGTATTTTGAATCGTACTGATTTTGTATCCCTTGTTGTGGTTAAAATGTTAAATTTTCAAGACAAGTACTTTTTTAAGGTGAATGTTATACATGCGAAATATTATGTTCAGGAATTTATACTGAAATAGTCACCATGTGCAGATAGTTTATTGATAAAGATATGTGAACTTACATTTTTATTTACTAAAGATATGTGTATTAGGAATACGAGTTGTAACGTTTGTATATTTCAATGCAGTGGAATTTGTGTATAACATGTGCGGCATTTATGTATTGTTATTATTCTGATGACTACTGTTGAAGTGTTAATTAAAACACACATGTCGGTCGTTCCTGATGCTTAAACCAAATAATATAACATACAGTCAAGCCTGTCTTAAGCAGCCAGTCAAGAGAGTCAGAGAAAGTGGTTGCTTAGCACAGGTGGCTGCTTAATAGAGGTCAAATGTATAATAAAAGAACCAATTGGGAATATGTAATCTGGCTGCTTAATACGGGTTGGCTGTTTAATTGAGGTGACCACTAATACAGGTTTGACTGTATTGATAACATTTGGTGTTTGTGTTTTATTGTACTTGATTACAGGTGAGGTTATAAAGTGCTACCTATTGGTGCTGGAGTATCATGGGAAGTGCTTTCGCTCTAACTCTCAATGTTGAATTAACCCTTTCAAGTGGAAGTCGTGATAGCGCAGTGGATGCGCGTTCGCTTCAGGTGCGAAAGGTCCGGAGTTCGAGCCCCGCTGGAGCCGTTACGATTGTGTCCTTAGGCAAGGCATTTAAATTCCACGTTGCCTCTTCTCTCCCTCGTGGCGATGGATTCCATCAGGAATGAGGTCTCGAGAGCGATTTATATAAGTTGAAAGAACTTGTTTCGCAATTGAGCTAAAATAAATTTGTATAAACTAACCCTTTCAACACCACAGACCTCTAAATTGGCTTACAAAAAAGTGTAGATCCAGATGAGCCGGCTCGTGACGAGCCGTCTCATCAGGATCTGCACTTTTTTCAAGTAATATAACTATTTTTAGAAAAAAAATTGCCCATTTTGATAAATGAACTGATCCAAATGTAATTTTGTTATTAATTTATTGGTCTAAAAATATCATGGACCAGTCCATGTCAGTCACTTGGTGTTGAATGGGTTAACATTAACTCAAATTCATGTTCAAAAAACAAAATTGCACGGATACTTTGTGGCATTTTGATGCAAATTAATCCTATCAAGTATGTGTGTGTTTTAGTTTTTGCTCTTAAAATTTTCATTGATTTAACACATGACATAAAATGTTCAGTTCTAAACCATAATAATTCTAAGTGACATGATTTATTCACCCAGGTTGCGGAGATGAGATGACGGTGTTTTGGTTTTTTCCATACTTCATAGAGCAGAGGGTGATTGTATCAAACTCTCGATACTCGATGCTAGATTACAAGGTATGACTTGGATACCAGAACCTCTCTGAACACCTTTAATAGTTGAATATAATTATATGAGGTTAATTAGTCCCTTACCAGTGAATGAATTGTTTCTGGATTGGTCGATCTCTGCTATTCTGTCTGTACGATTTTTGTCTCGCCCATTTTAGTGGAAAGTGAGATTAAGCAGTCACCTTTCCGGCTGCGGAGCCATCAACAATTGCATATTTGTATTTATTTTAGGCTAATTGATGAAATACAGTGTTCTATCAGTGAGATATAATATGTATTTTGCCGGACTACTTTTTTTATTATTATCTCCCTTCCCAATACACTATTCTTGCACTATTACTCTACCTTTAAATGCTTAGACAACGTGTTATTTAATTTTCACCGTTTACCTGGCTTCAATGACACTATTTACCTGTATTATTGTTTTTGTTATGAAACAAATCAAAAGCGAAATACAACTGACAATGTCTCGAAGTTTGTTACTGCAAATTGTAACAATAAATCCAATAAATGTTTTCATGTATTTTTCCTCGATTCAACTTTAAATTCAAGATGGCGGCATATTTGTGTATCGACTCACGACGTATAGTCGTCAATGTATTCATCCGCGCAAAAACACGGCAGTCAGCTATTTTAATTTCTTCATTTTGTGTTTGTTTTTCACCAATTAGCATAAAATAAAAAGAAAATTTGTTTGTTTTGAGTGAATATGGAATATATCTCACCTCGAAGTTCATATTTTCTCACTTCTCAGTGAGATATATTCCATATTCACTCAAATCAAACAAATATCCTCTATATATCTAAAGGAACCATCAAATTTAATGCTTTGATAACTTGTTGACTGATAACTAAGGTCGTCCCCCTAGAAAAGTCCCAACCACAAGAATTACCATAACTATGGCCAAACCTAGTCTTATTTCAGAAATTATTTATATGTTTGTTGGTCCGTCACAAATTCTTGTTCCCTCCATAACACTTCAACTGCCGATTCCAGAAATTATTTATGCATAAAACAACTTCTCCAGAACTGTCAACGGTATTGCTTTGAAACTTTGCATACTCATCAGGGTTTATTCTAGGTCAGAATTTTTGGGAGAAGTGAGAAAGCGCGTGATCGCTTTCTTAAAGGTGTTCTTTAATATACTTCTGCAAAATAGGGTTAAAATGCACAGTACAATCATTAAATACAACATTTGAATAGAAGGAGTGCTTTATAATGGGCCAGTGTATCTTACTAGACAAAATTTTGTTAAGTTTTTGTTGTTGTTTTTTTTTTAGGGAGAAGTGGGGCCCCCAGAGGGCGAAGTCAGGGTCCCTAGGGCGACAATTTCGCCCACATTGTCCTCTAAACTGATCCCTGACTCATGCGAGGACTAATACTCTACACCCACAGTAAATCCCCTACCACTGGTCCTGAACTTGAATTTGGCCAAGGCTAGTTTTATTTCAGAAGTTATTTGTGCGTCCATCTGTCGATCCATCACAAATTCATGTTCACTCCATAACTCTTCAACTGCCAGAGAAACAGGCACAAATGTTAACCATATCGAAACGATATGCAGAGCACATGTTTCAGCCATGCTGGTTCAAGGTCAAGGTTTAACTTGGAATTTAGAGTTCAAATGGCTATTGTTCGTGTTGCAAGGAAGCTAACCAGTTGGCTTTTTGGAAGGTCAGTGGTTCTACTCGGGTGTTTGACATTGGGTATTCATTCACCATTAAAACAAACTAGATTGTCAACACATGACTTAAGAAACCAGCATGAGTTTAACCCTTAACCCATTCAACACCAAGTAACTGACATGGACTGGTCCATGATATTTTTAGACCAATAAATTAATAACAAATTTACATTTGGATCAGTTCATTTATCAAAATGGGTAATTTTTTTTCTAAAAATAGTTATATTACTTGAAAAAAGTGCAGATCCTGATGAGACGGCTCGTCATGAGCCGGCTCATCTGGATCTACACTTTTTTGTAAGCCAATTTAGAGGTCTGTGGTGTTGAAAGGGCTAAAATGTTGAATAAATTGGAAGGAATGTGCAAACAACAAAGATCCAGATCAGACACGGCGTTACGTCACATCTCATTAGCATCTATGTTGTTTGCTATTCAGCCAAGTGGTTTAGTTCCATTATCCGAATAGCATAGAGCCTAATTAGATGGTACACTCTGTGCCATCGGATCGGGCACTGTGCTGTTTGCAAAGACGAATATACTTGTTTCCAACGTTAATCCCCAAAACACATGCAAAAACAAATCTTATTATAAATGCTACTTCTAGGTTGATTATGATAATCACGACTTGTTTCGCGGGGAGAAAGGAAGGAAAAAAGGGTCACCTGTGCGCATATTTACCAACATTGCACCGAAGTTGATTGTCCTTCCAGCCTCGGAAGGCTACTGGTAAGTTTGTTTACCACTTTATTTTTAAAAGTTTATTTAACGTCGCTACCTGTTGCCCATATGAGCGACGGGCAGTTTACCTAACAACACCTTTCCTGGGCAGGCTCCAGCGGTTAGTGCATCAACCTCTGTGTGTTTTTACGTTTATTTATCGTCGCTACTGGTTACCCATATGAGCGACGCCTCCTGAAGAGATTAGTCATTTTAGATTTTGGAGGATAGTGCAATGATACACACAGAGACCCATTCCAGAGTCTCCTCTGGTTCTTTTACGTGCACGGTGTAAAGCACCGACACAAGACCTCGGTTTAACGTCCCATCTGAAAGACTGTTAATTTTATTAGTCAGACGGGGGATCGAACCTGCGATCCATGGATTACCAGTGCAGCGTGTTACCACTGGACTACAGATCCGTCTGAATCCGTAAGAAACTGCCAATTTTTTCATATAAACTTTAGTAAATATTTTAATATTCCCACAGAGTTTGTGAAATTACCATTTGTAAATTATCTCCCTTTATGGATACATTTTAGCAAAATCATCAAGTAACTCTGTAAATGGAGGTTTACTAAACGTAACACTTGGATAAATTTACTTATAGTTTTCCAACTGAAGAAATAAAACACTTATTGAGACTTTAAGCTAAACTGTTTGTTGGACTCGAAATATCCCGACACAAATCAGTTTTTTTCTCATATCTGGGTATTGAAGGCTATGATTATTTCTCGTTTCTAGGTACTGCAGACTATGTGAGAGATACCAGGCCAGTGAGAATCAACACTGTGATCAATGTGACACCTGTCCTACAAAGGTACCTCTTCCCTATATACTCCTGCTCGAGAGACCACAGACGGATCTGTAGTCCAGTGGTAACACGCTGGACTGGTAATCCAGGGATCGCAGGTTCGATCCCCCAACTTTAAACCGAGGTCTCGTGTCGGTGCTGTACACCGTGCACATAAAAGAACCAGAGGAGACTCTAGAATGGGTCTCTGTCTGTATCATTGCACTATCTTCTAAAAATCTAAAATGACTAATCTCTTCAGGAGGCGTCGCTCATATGGGCAACCGGTAGCGACGATAAATAAACGTAAAATTCACACATAGACCATGCTTAAGTACATACTGGACACTGGGCACTTCTTGTAATACAAAGGTACCTCTTCCCCTTATAATACTGTTCGAGAGACCATAGACCATGCTTAAGTATTTTTATATGAAAAAGTTGGCAGGCTCTTACGGAGGTTGGTGCACCAAGTACTGGTTAACAGCTGGAGCCTGCCCTAGGAAAGGTGTTGTTAGGTAAACTGCCCGAAGTCGCTCAAATGGGCGACCGGTAGCGACGTTCAATAAACTTAAGTAAAGAAAACTAATACAAATCGTAGTATACGCGCTAACTGAAATACATTAGTTTTCCTATTGGAAATGAAATCATACAATGTCATTTGATTAGGATTTGATGTTTAAATACTAATAAAACACACGGTAATTTTAAATTGTTTTCTTACGCGTAAAATCACAATATCATGTGTACAGTTGGTGGCAGATAGTGTAAACAAAAGTTGCGGAAGTTGTCGCGAAACAAGCGCACATGATTCAACATTTGTTGTACTTCGGTACTTCGCGGTAATTAGTACATCGCGGTATTACGTATATAGAGAATATAATAGACGTCATCATTTTGCTTGTAATGCTTTGTTTGCGCAGACATGTATAGTTACTGTAACATTTCTCATTTATTCTTAGGATGGTAGCACTTATAGCCATTGTGACAAATGTGACAGATGCGTCAAACCCTCTCGTGTACACTGTGACACCTGTAATATATGTGATCTCCCTCAACACAAGTGTGGACAGTCCGTGGGTAAAGGTATGTATGACACCTGTAATATATGTGATCTCCCTCAACACAAGTGTGGGCAGTCCGTGGGTAAAGGTATGTATGACATCTGTAATATATGTGACCTCCCTCAACACAAGTGTGGGCAGTCCGTGGGTAAAGGTATGTATGACATCTGTAATATATGTGACCTATGTTGATAAATCCAGATTGCCATTATAAAGTGGGTACATGCCTATGTTGATAAATCCCGACTGCCATTATAAAGTCGGTACATGCTGCGTTGCCTATGTTGATAAATCCCAACTGCCATTATAAAGTGGGTACATGCTGCGTTGCCTATGTTGATAAATCCCGACTGCCATTATAAAGTCGGTACATGCTGCGTTGCCTATGTTGATAAATCCAGACTGCCATTATAAAGTGGGTACATGCTGCGTTGTCTATGTTGATAAATCCAGACTGCCATTATAAAGTGGGTACATGCTGCGTTGCATATGTTGATAAATCCAGACTGCCATTATAAAGTTGGTACACGCCTATGTTTATATTTCTAGGCTGTCATATATGTGGAGAGATGGGCCATAAGAGGAGAGAATGTCCAAATAAGCCGTCCTCCACTCAGTCTTCTTTTATAAGGTAGGAATAGTGTACTGAATTAAAGCCTGACCATAGAGTGGTGGAACCTATGCACGGCATAAAGCCTGACCATAGAGTGGTGGAACCTATGCACGGCATAAAGCCTGACCATAGAGTGGTGGAACCTATGCACAGCATAAAGCCTGACCATAGAGTGGTGGAACCTATGCACGGCATAAAGCCTGACCATAGAGTGGTGGAACCTATGCACGGCATAAAGCCTGACCATAGAGTGGTGGAACCTATGCACGGCATAAATCCTGACCATAGAGTGGTGGAACCTATGCACGGCATACATCCCACATATAATGGCCAGTAAGAAATGTTAATTGCACTTGCCGTATATTATTATTTTCTTAAGTCGTGAAAACAACTTTCAAAAAACTTCTGTTGCGTGTTTTAGCTTCATCATGTGACCCTTGCTGCTCAATTCAGCTATCGCAACAGCACCCATTTAGACGAGGAACTCGAGACTTCAGGGCACCTATGCATGGCGTACTTGTTATTTTTTATTTATGCACCAGAACTTGTTGAATAACTTATTTTGACATAATAACATCATTGAATAAAAACACTTATTGGTGTTAATCAGAAACGATATAGAAACTATGTTTCTGATTAGTTGTAGATTTTTTAAATTCGGATACCTACCTGAATTGCTCATACACCGTATCAGTTTCGGTGAAAATATTCTCCCAATTTGTTTGTTATATAAATATTTTAAATACGTATGTTAACCCTTTCAACACCACAGACCTCTAAATAGGCTTACAAAAAATGTAGATCCAGATGAGACGGCTCGTCATCTGCACTTTTTGCCAGTGATATGACTATTTTTAGACATAATTACCCATTTTGATAAATGAACTTGTCCAAATGTGATTTTCCGATTCATTTATTGGTTTATGAATATCATGGACCAGTCCATGTGAGTTACATGGTGTTGAATGGGTTAATGGACAAATACGCTTAGCACAGGTTCCACCACTCTATAAATATATATCTTCATTGTTCCTAACAGCGAACTAGTAATATATATTAAAAAGCCTTTTTCAAGGAAGACAAAAATCATCCAGCTAATTTGTAAGAGCTAATTGTCCTCGTCAGTGTTTTTTGCAAATTGTGAAATTCGCACTTTGTAGGCGTAAATCCCACATATAATGACCAGTATAAAATGTTAATTGCACTTGCCGTATATTATTATTTTTTAAGTCGTGAAAACAACTTTCAAAACACTCTTGTTGACAGATTTAGCTTCATCACGTGACCTTGCTGCTCAATACAGCTATCGTAATGGTGTCGGTCAGCACCAGTTTATATGGGGAACTCAAGACTTCAGGGCACCTCTATGCATGGCGTACTTGTTATTTTTTTATTTATCCACTATAACTTGTTGAATATCTTATTTTTTTTATAGTACATCATTGAGTAAAAACATTTATTGGTCTTAATCAGAAATGGTATAGAAACTATTTTTCGGGTTAGGTGTAGATTTTTAAAATTCGGATAGCTACCCGAATTGCTCATACACCGTAACAGTTTCGGTGGAAATATTCTCCCAATGATTTGCTTGTTTATATTCGTCTGATGGACCAGTCATGTGACAGTTGCATCAACCTACTGATACACTCAACAGAATACTATTGAACCATGCTTCAGCTCTGTCGGCGAAATTAGCCTAGAACTATATAAATATTTTTAATACGGATGGAAAATACGCCGAGCATAGGAATATGCCGAGCATAGGTTCCACCACTCTAATCTCTTCCGGAGGCGTCGCTCAAATGGGCAACTGGTAACGACGACAAATAAGTGAGCAATAAAAGTTAAAACATATTATATAATCTTATCGTGACTCTCGCCGAAGTTCCGCTTCTCCGTAACACATCCGAATTGCAATGACAATTTAAAGTTTGAACTTTATTTATTTAACAACGATTGCGAAGCAAGTTTTAACAACTTATATTAATCACTCTCGTTGGCGTGGATACATCAACACTAGCGTATATACTGATACAGTTCATGGTTACATGTACATGTCTCATTAGTAATACTGTATAATTATGTTTGTTTGTTTTTTTTCGTATTCATAATTTGTACGGTACATCGTAGTACGTTGAACATGTATTAAATATTAATATAAAATCCCCATCTTGTGATTTAATGTTTGTTGCATGCAACCAATGTGTACATTTTAATAGTGATGAGCTGTACTGTTTAAGCTCTTAAGCTTCATAAACTATTCTATATTATGTATCCCATTAAAAAAAATATATATATGTATATAATTATATAAAAACCGGACTTTTTGTCCGGTCCAGATTAGAGGGGTTTTACTGTACCAGTAATGTTTTACTGTACCAGTAATGTTTAGTAATGTTTTACTGTACCAGTAATGTTTAGTAATGTTTTACTGTACCAGTAATGTTTAGTAATGTTTTACTGTACCAGTAATGTTTAGTAATGTTTTACTGTACCAGTAATGTTTAGTAATGTTTTACTGTACCAGTAATGTTTAGTAATGTTTTACTGTACCAGTAATGTTTTACTGTACCAGTAATGTTTTACTGTACCAGTAATGTTTAGTAATGTTTTACTGTACCAGTAATGTTTAGTAATGTTTTACTGTACCAGTAATGTTTAGTAATGTTTTACTGTACCAGTAATGTTTAGTAATGTTTTACTGTACCAGTAATGTTTAGTAATGTTTTACTGTACCAGTAATGTTGTACTGTACCAGTAATGTTTTACTGTACCAGTAATGTGTTACTGTACCAGTAATAGTAATGTTTTACTGTACCAGTAATGTTTTACTGTACCAGTAATGTTTAGTAATGTTTTACTGTACCAGTAATGTTTAGTAATGTTTTACTGTACCAGTAATGTTTTACTGTACCAGTAATGTTTTACTGTACCAGTAATGTTGTACTGTACCAGTAATGTTTTACTGTACCAGTAATGTTTTACTGTACCAGTAATGTTGTACTGTACCAGTAATGTTTTACTGTACCAGTAATGTTGTACTGTACCAGTAATGTTTTACTGTACCAGTAATGTTTTACTGTATCAGTAATGTTTTACTGTATCAGTAATGTTTTACTGTACCAGTAATGTTTTACTGTATCAGTAATGTTTTAATGGACCAGTAATGTTTTACTGTACCAGTAATGTTTTAATGTTTCTGATTCTGTTTCTTCTTTCAGTTCAAAGAAGAGGAAGACAAAGTTTCAACAATCAAATGGTAAAAGGAAAAGAAGAAACTGAATAGTTGGCTGCTCGGAAGTGACATTGTACTCATCTGCAAAGTGAATAAATGCAGCGAAAACACATGTGTGTGTTTTACGTTTATTTATCGTCGCTACCGGTTTCCCATATGAGCGACGCCTCATGAAGATATTAGTCATTCTAGATTTTGGAGGATAGTGCAATGATACAGACAGAGACACATTCCAGAGTCTCCTCTGGTTCTTTTACGTGCACGGTGTAAAGCACCGACACGAGACCTCGGTTTAACTTCCCATCTGCAAGACTGTTAATTTTATTAGGGTCAGACGGGGGATCGAATCTGAGATCCCTGGATTACCAGTCCAATGTGTTACCACTGGACTACACATGTTTCTTCCTATCGTATACATAGTAGTGTATATACAGTCAAACCTGTCTTAAGCAGCCAGCCATGGGATTCATAGAAAGTGGCTGCTAAGCACAGATGGTTGCTTAATAGATGTCAAATGTATAATACATTAATATTTTGGTAATCTGGAAACTACATCATGTAGCTGCTTAATACAGGATGGCACAATAGAGGTGACCACTAACACAAGTTTGACTGTTTAATAGAGGTGATTCAAGGTAATAGAGGTGACCACTAACACAGGTTTGACTGTTTAATAGAGGTGATTCAAGGTAATAGAGGTGACCACTAACACAGGTTTGACTGTAAGCATGACTTTGCTCTACTATTAATGATGGCAATATTCAGTTGTTCATCAAAACCCGTTTCTCAAGTCTACATGTAGGTCACCTTGACCCATAATCAAATCAATAGAGGCCATTAGTGTAGTGATTAATGGATTACCAATGAGGACCGTGAACTGATAGCTGTGATTAAATAGACAGACAATCTACAGATTCTGATTGCGATGCTGAGTGTTCCTATACGATGTCTGGTTTTTGTAAAGCATTTTAACCCTTTGCACGCTGAGTAAATAAAATCACATATGCAAACATAGTTCCAGATCAGCTGCGGCGTAACGTCGTGTCTGATTAGGATCTATATTATTTGCTATTCAAGCCAATTGTGTTAGCTCTACTCTCTGAATAGCAAACAGCATAGAGCCTGATCAGATGGCACATTCTGTGTCTGATCTGGCTCTATGCTAATTGGCAAAAGTGGCTATATTCTGCCACTAGTGTGCAAGGGGTTAAGCAACGGACCATCTATATTCCTGGTTTTGTATAATTACAGATGTGTTTGTTTGAATTACAGTCAAACCTGTGTTAGTGGTCACCTCTATTAAGCAGCCAACCTGTATTAAGCAGCCAGTTTCCAGATTCCCAATTGGTTGTTTTATTATACATTTGACCTCTATTAAGCAGCCACCTGTGCTAAGCAGCCACTTTTTGTGATTCCCTTGGCTGGCTGCTTAAGACAGGTTTGACTGTAGTAATAATCTCCGATTCACCAGGTAGCCTAATGTAAGCATCTAAATAAAATAATTAGTAATGTTAGAAGTGTGCGAGGTCACTGATTGGATTTCTATCCCATAATAGTACAAATTAATTTGGCCGCTTGTATAGAAATTCAAAATAATTACAGAAATGTTTGTCTGATTGAATACTAATCGACAGTTCGCGCGGTAAATAAAAGCATCTAAATAATACGTTATAAACACTTAAAAGTAGGGATGTCAACGAGTAGTGATTTTGGTACTCGAGTACTCGGAAAGGTATTCGATCGAGTACTCGGTTACCGTTACCGTGGATTATGCTTCTTGTCTCGTCAATCAGATTGGTCCTGCTTTTAATCAATTCATTGCTTTGATGTGTTATTTGTTTCAGGAGTTGTAGACGCAGTGGTTATAGGCACATGCCTATCTGTCAATCCTGGCACCATCTGATTATGTCTAATATCCCCTAATATACATGTACGCAACGGATTAACAGAACGATTTCAACGATCTCATTTTTATTTTTGTAGTAAATACGCAAGAGCTGAAAATATCGTTATTGTCTGTTTCTCACAATTCACTTATATTACTATACTACTATTCTAAAGATATCTTCACAGTTTAACAGCGTTAACGTTAATGGCAAAAGTTACGATATTTATTATTTAACAACTATTTCGGTATTGCCCTGCTATGGGTAGCTGCTTAAAGTTCTAAATTGAGTAATCAATTAAGTGTCAATTATAACATCAAAACAAGTTCCGACCACCAGACAAAAGATGTCATTCACACGACAGACAATCGGACGACCCACCTCAGTAGTGACGACAATGATAAAATAATTTGCATCAAACTTAAGCTTCCCAATTAAGTTGATTGAATCAACACCTTAATTATTCGGTCACTGTAGCCGGCTCTGTGTGATATACAGGTATTGTTAATCACCATGACACGCTGTATATTGCATTGTTTGGTACAGCGGAAGTGTCGCTAATCCCACTGATCACGATTTG
This sequence comes from Archivesica marissinica, assembly GCA_014843695.1. Classification (NCBI taxonomy): domain Eukaryota; kingdom Metazoa; phylum Mollusca; class Bivalvia; order Venerida; family Vesicomyidae; genus Archivesica; species Archivesica marissinica. The sequence continues at coordinate 19,283,826 of CM026399.1, read as the reverse complement.
TTCACAGGCAACTCAGTATTTGCGCAAAATAAAGATTTGTTGATTTTTTTTTTTTAACCGAGTACTCGATTATCTGAAAAGTATTCGATACTTGGACGTTCGATCGAGTACTCGAGTACTCGTTGACATCCCTACTTTAAAGATACAAAATTGGGTTTACTTAATCAAATGGAAGTATACTGCTAAAACACTATTTTACTGCATTACTAAACTGCATTTACACTCCATGACTGATAGGACTAAATACTCTAAATACTCATTGATGAAGTTAGCTCTAGATGTACTTGTGTTGTGCATGCACACTGTACTTTTAAATGTATTTAGGAAGTGGGTTTCCAAAATACATATACCATGTATAAAACCACGTGATTATCAAATCGCCATTTTTTATGCATTTAGTAATTTCAATTAAATTCTTCAAAGTTTGCCAAAATAAACGCAATATATGCTAATTTTGTGGTCTTATTCATTTCATTTATTTATATAGACTATCGGCAACTTTTTTTAATAGCTAGTTTATAACGTTTGTCGAATGTAACAAATTATAGAATGACTTGTGTTCAGGGTATTAGCCGTCCAGCCGTCCAAATGGACGGCCAATCTCAGAAGTGAACGGCCACAAATTACGTTGGACGGCGTAGTGGACGGCCATTTCCATATGTTCTCAAATATATTTCGTAAACATGCTCAATTTCCACACCAAAAGCTCTGATGGAATGCGTTACTTTTTCGCAGTTTCGGTTTTGTTTCGAGTATTTTTCTAAGCGATCACATGACTGCTGCCAGTGAATCCCACACCGATTTCGTACGCCGACGCTGATTGGCCGATCGCCCGTCTGAACCTCAGCAAACAGCCAATCACAGAGCATCTTACGTCGAGCGGTAGGTTTCGTTTCGTGTAAAAATGGCAGCAAAGCCGAAATCTGTCGCTGTTCGCAAAGACATTCGATCATTTTTCTCCACGAAAGCAGGTAGATCTATATATATGAATACAAATCTGTCATATATAAACAGCAATTTTTAATAACATATCAGTGTGTCACATCAGATTAATGACGCGAATCGCTGAAACTCTCCCGAAGTTAAACTTGGCTCTACTCCAACTTAATGAATATGCATGAGCGCTAATGTACCCAGAGAGCCCTGCCGTTTGGTTGCCCCGTAGCCCTATGGTGTATCGTGGGGGTGTGTCTCGGACGTCGTGTACATGTATTGTTATTATTGCCCAGCTGTCAGCAGCACGTGCTATTGTTTATATTTGGAAACGGGACCTTGACGAAGGGAAGTGATCAGATGGCCAGTTTGGGGTTCATAAGACATAATGGGGCAGAGTCTTATAATGGGTTGGGCCACTGGCTTAATGTAAATTAATATAGATCTACTAATAGACTAATTGTTTTAAATTTCAAGTTCAATGCAATGTTACATGTATATCTATTTTCTCAAAAACTTCCCTTGAATCAGATGACACATCATGCCTTGAAAATTCATATGCCAAAATGTGGAATCATAAATATATATGTGCCTCAGATACACTCCAGATACCTTCTGACAAAACACAAAACCCAGACCGGTTACGCTTCGCTCGCTCCGCTCGCTCGCCAAGTCCACATTCACAATTTATTTGGACTCCCTGTTTCTAATTCCTGGCTAATACCCTGCTTGTGTTCGGGTCGAATTTCATGAAATATTGGTCAGTTTTGGTCCGGAAAAAAATGTCCTGATGTCTGTACTGGTGTATAATGCGCAGTAGATAAACTGTAATATACTGTAAGTTTGCCGATAGGGTGATCTGTTGGAAGATGTATTGACACTTACCTTGGGGGGGGTGTATATTGCATCATTTTAACTAGTTTTAGCTGGTTCCTCGTTATGGGTGTTTGTTGACTACTTGTGCAGTAATGGTGTTGAGAAATACTTCAATATGGAAATCGTGATAGCGCGTTCGCTTCAGGTGCGAAAGGCCCGCAGTTCACCCCCCCCCAGCTGTAGCCGTTAAGATTGTGCCCATAGGCAAGGCATTTAAATTCCACGTTGCTTCTTTTCTTTCCCTTGTGGCGATGGATTCCACCAGGAATGAGGCCTCGAGAGTGATTAATATAAGTTGTAAGAACTTGTTTCACAATCGAGCTAAAATAAATTTGTATACACTAAATGCTTTAATGTGGGAAATGGATAAATTATACAGGAATAGAATAAACCCCATTCTAAAATCTACTTTATAAATCTAATATCTAATAAATTACTAGTAAATAAATACATGTGTAGTAAAACTACATTTAAAAATCTTAACTATACATGAACAATAAAACGTCAGTAACAGCGGTTATATAATTCTAAACAAACAAACAGCACTTTAATTTAGCTGGATCCAGATCTGATGTCAACTGGATCCAGATCTGATGTCAACTGGATCCAGGCTTCACATACATTAGTTTTAGCCTTCAATTAAAACTGGATCCAGGCTTCATTTAAACTGGATCCAGGCTTCATTTAAACTAGATCCAGGCTTCATTTAAACTAGATCCATGCTTCATTTAAACTGGATCCAGGCTTCATTTAAACTGGATCCAGGCTTCATTTAAACTAGATCCAGGCTTCATTTAAACTGGATCCAGGCTTCATTTAAAGTAGCTACAAACTTCATTTAAACTGGATCCAGGCTTCATTTAAAGTAGCTACAAACTTCATTTAAACTGGATCCAGGCTTCATTTAAACTAGCTACAGACTTCATTTAAACTGGATCCAGGCTTCATTTAAACTAGCTACAGACTTCATTTAAACTGTATCCAGGCTTCATTTAAAGTAGCTACAAACTTCATTTAAACTGGATCCAGGCTTCATTTAAATTAGCTAATGGCTTCATGTAAACTGGATCCAGGCTTCATTTAAACTGGATCCAGGCTTCATTTAAATTAGCTAATGGCTTCATGTAAACTGGATCCAGGCTTCATTTAAACTGGATCCAGGTTTCATTAAAAAATTTATTTTAAACTGGTTTTAGGATTCATTAAGCTGGATCCAGTTTTCATGTAAACTGGTTTCACGTTTACGCTAATTTGCATTACAGTGACGCATACAACGGACCCAGATATCTCTTCAACTGGATCCAGGCTTCATTTAAAGTAGCTACAAACTTCATTTAAACTGGATCCAGGCTTCATTTAAATTAGCTAATGGCTTCATGTAAACTGGATCCAGGCTTCATTTAAACTGGATCCAGGCTTCATTTAAATTAGCTAATGGCTTCATGTAAACTGGATCCAGGCTTCATTTAAACTGGATCCAGGTTTCATTAAAAATTTTATTTTAAACTGGTTTTAGGATTCATTAAGCTGGATCCAGTTTTCATGTAAACTGGTTTCACGTTTACGCTAATTTGCATTACAGTGACGCATACAACGGACCCAGATATCTCTTCAACTGGATCCAAACTTTGGTTTCATGATGTGACCAATGGTGTAACTTGTAACATGTAGCCTGACATAATTCATGATTTCCACCAATGAAAACATATATTATAGAACAACTTTTCACAATAAATTCCCTCAAATTGATAGCTACATGGTGCATAGAACCTTGACGTGACCGTGAAACCCCGATGCTCCAGATCAAATATTATACAATTCAATACATCTTTTTCTGTGCTATCCCCTTTCCAGGGTCCAAGTGTAATTTCTGCTGTATATATTATTTTGTTCATGCCCTTGCATGAGCATATATGAAACTTGTTGAAATCTTCATGTGATGGTTGAATTTCTTTGCCATGGATAAGAATTTTTATGTCTGATGTTTGAGATGCGGTTTCAACACTTGCAGCTTTGACGATCATTTCCATGCACTCTGTATAGCCGGGAAACAGACCCCTGAAATTGTTTCTTTGAACTTTCACCAAGATCTGAGGGAAGGTTTCAAGCTCTTTAACTAGGCTGTTTATTCCAAAATACGTTGCTTCCCTGTATATGGTCTCGGCAATCGGATTGGGTGGAAGGTCGCCATATCGGAGATAGTTTAAAATGTGGATAAAATTTTGACCATCGGCATCAATGAAGAAACGGTCATCTTTGTCTTTTATCACAGCGTACTTCCCACTAAACATTGCTGACAGCATGTTGTCGGGACATTTAGTTAGCGTCAATAGCGTTGTCGTGAAGAAGCGTCCCCCGACATTCAGTTCTATGATGGGCGGAAACTAAAAATATATACATTGACAGTGATGCTACGCAATACATGATAAATATATACATGGACAGTGATGCTACGCAATACATGATAAATATATACATGGACAGTGATGCTACGCAATACATGATGATATATATACTAGATATATATACATGGACAGTGATGCTACGCAATACATGATAATATATATACTAGATATATATACATGGACAGTGATGCTACGCAATACATGATGATATATATACTAGATATATATACATGGACAGTGATGCTACGCAATACATGATAATATATATACTAGATATATATACATGGACAGTGATGCTTCGCAATACATGATAATATATATACTAGATATATATACATGGACAGTGATGCTACGCAATACATGATAATATATATACTAAATATATATACATGGACAGTGATGCTACGCAATACATGATAAATATATACATGGACAGTGATGCTACGCAATACATGATAATATATATACTAAATATATATACATGGACAGTGATGCTACGCAATATATGATAAATATATACATGGACAGTGATGCTTCGCAATACATGATAATATATATACTAGATATATATACATGGACAGTGATGCTACGCAATACATGATGATATATATACTAGATATATATACATGGACAGTGATGCTACGCAATACATGATAATATATATACTAGATATATATACATGGACAGTGATGCTTCGCAATACATGATAATATATATACTAGATATATATACATGGACAGTGATGCTTCGCAATACATGATAATATATATACTAGATATATATACATGGACAGTGATGCTTCGCAATACATGATAATATATATACTAGATATATATGCATGGACAGTGATGCTCACCTTACTACCTTACATGTCACAGCTCACCTCACTACGTTACATGTCGCTGCACATCTCACCTCACTACGTTACATGTCGCTGCTCACCTCACTACGTTACATGTCGCTGCTCACCTCACTACGTTACATGTCGCTGCACATCTCGCCTCACTACGTTACATGTCACTTCACATCTCACCTCACTACATTACATGTCGCTGCACATCTCACTACATTACATGTCGCTGCACATCTCGCCTCACTACGTTACATGTCGCTGCTCACCTCACTACGTTACATGTCGCTGCACATCTGACCTCACTACGTTATATGTCGCTGCACATCTTACCTCACTATATTACATGTCTGCACAGCTCACCTCACTACGTTACATGTCGCTGCACATCTCACCTCACTACGTTACATGTCGCTGCACATCTCGCCTCATGCACATCTCACCTCACTACATTACATGTCGCTGCACAGCTCGCCTCACTACGTTACATGTCGCTGCACATCTCACCTCACTACATTACATGTTGCTGCACATCTCGCCTCACTACGTTACATGTCTGCACATCTCGCCTCACTACATTACATGTCGCTGCTCACCTCACTACATTACATGGCGCTGCACATCTCGCCTCACTACGTTACATGTCGCTGCACATCTCACCTCACTACATTACATGTTGCTGCACATCTCGCCTCACTACGTTACATGTCTGCACATCTCGCCTCACTACATTACATGTCGCTGCTCACCTCACTACATTACATGGCGCTGCACATCTCGCCTCACTACGTTACATGTCGCTGCACATCTCACTAAATTACATGTTGCTGCACATCTCACCTCACTACGTTACATGTGTGGCATTTCTTCTAACTTTTCTAAACCCTTAAAACATGAATTTTTCTTGGCGCCGCTCATGGATGTAGTACATTACGGAGTAGGATTTTTATTTTGCAACGGTTGGAGGATCTGTGACTATTTTATTTATTTATCATGCATTATAGGACTTAAATACAGACATAATACATACCAAGTGTTAAACATATGATACAGTTTAAGACTGAACTAGACCAAGTGTGGGTACCAGTGAAGAAGACAACCAGCCTCGAGGCGTAATAATTTCCTCTATCCCAAAATGGCATAATACTAATAGAAACTTAATAATTTATTATAATGTCTTAAATACTAAGCTCAACAGGTCGTATTAACTACTTATCTAGTTTGCGTGCGATTCTGGCCAGTTTGGTGTATATGTAAATAATAAATATATTAGTAAATGAAAGATAAAACTGCGTTGCTACAGCAAATATAACAACAACGTACCTTGGAATCGTCCCCCATTCTATTTCGTCGTTTGTTTACAAACAAGCAAATACTGACCTACTTTGATAACCCGCAAACTTACGGAGATATCCGAATCATAACAAATGAGGGTCGTTCAATATCACCAACAATAATAGTCTACCTAATAAACAAGTCAATTTCAGCTTTTTGACTACATGCATACATATCGGAGACGTATATTGACTGATTTGCACGATTATGATTGAATCAGCAGTCGTGTGTAGATATACAGTACTCAACATTAAATTCGAAACACTCTTCGTTTGTTATGCATCAAGTAAAACATTCTGTACAATGGATAAATAAATAATTCATTTTTAATGGATAAATAAATAATTCATTATTATTAATGAATAAATAAATAATTCATTATTAACTCTCATTATTTATTTAATGTTATCGGCGATCATATCATTGAAGCGGTCCAGAAGTATTTTGTTTTCGTAAGTGAAAGATGCTATAGCTAATGAGCAAGTATGAAGAATACATTCAATCAGCATCAGTTTTTAACATTTTAATATTTTTTATAAAAACAAATTATGGAAGAAAGATATTGGGCTAAAAGAGTTTTAAACATTGAAAGAAAACACATCTGCCTGTGTGACTGAGAGTTCAGTATGGTGTGGTGTAGACCGGGGGGGGGGGGTATGTACTCAATTACTGGATAGGAGAACCAGTACTAAAGTCTCCAATTAAGGTAAATACACACAATATTTCAGATGCGACTTTAAACCGAGGTCTCGTGTCAGTGCTTTACACATGGCACGTAAAAGAAGCAGAGGAGATTCTGGAGTATGTCTCTGTCTGTATCATTGCACTATCCTCCAAAAATCTACTAATCTCTTCATGAGGCGTCGGTCATATGGGCAACCGGTAGCGACGATATATAAAACGTAAAACACACAAATACACACGAGTGCAAATAAGACCACAGTAGTAAAACCAAGGCTGTCAAATGTATATAGTGTCAGACAATGCAAACGTTTATTTATCGTCGCTACCGGTTGCCCATATGAGCGACGCTTCCTGAAGAGGTTAGTCATTTTAGATTTTTGGAGGATAGTGCAATGATACAGACATAGACCCATTCTAGAGTCTCCTCTGGTTCTTTTACATGCAGTGTACAGCACCGACACGTGACCTCGGTTTAACGTCCCATCTGAAATACTTTTAATTGTATTAGGGTTAGACGGGGGGATCGAACCTGCGATCTCTGGATTACCATTCCAGCGTGTTACCACTGGACTGCAGATCCGTCTGTTACCACCTTCGAACAGTCAGATGTCAAATATATAGTCTAAGGTGTGGACAGCCGCGATAATACGGAGAATCCGTAAAGCTTGTATATAGGCAAGAGTCCGCCATTGGGAAAAGAATCGGATGAAGTCTCCACAATGTACATGTCGTGACATAGCTTATGATAGACACATGATAGAGCAGCACCAGATTGAAGACTGTCGTCCCATCCTACCGACGGTGATACACGTCGTATTGTCATTTGTAAATAGTGTTTTTATCTTTGAGGCGATGACGGATCGACGCGTGGTAGAGTCGACCGTGGATACGAAGACGTCTCGAAGATCTGTGAATATGATAGGTGATGACGGTTTCTGCGGATGCAGGGTGACACATATGTGGATAATGATGCTCTAATAGGCCGCCGCTCTGAAAGTGATACTATGGAGTTATGTCGAGCCTACTAGACAACGTAAGTGGCACTCCAGGAGGTTTGGTGTCAGCTAGATTGACGCTCCGTAGAATGAATAAGCTCATGTGCTTCGACGGATGTGACATAAAACGAATTCTACGGGATCAGATTTGGGATAAGAATACTAGAGGCCTCGGTGGTTTGCGACTTCAAATCACTTGTCCCTCGCCTGGCTCTGTATGTTCGAACACCGCTGGAGGTGTCGAATTCCTTGATGTGAGAAGCTATCTAGCAGAGTTGATGATGGTCGGTGGTTCTACCCGGGTGTGTGAATTACAGCTCGTATGGGATCTTCCGCTAATAACAACTAGATAGTCCTCAGGATGAAGCAAGCTATCCACACCAGGATAAGATAGTTGAACATAAATGTATAATAATTTTCATACTACTGAAACATATTTACAAACCGCTCCATGCTAAGAACCGTAGAATCTCCAAAACAAGTCCGTATGCTATTCACAAGTACGTTATCAACAACTAAATACTGTTTAAACTAAAACGTAAAACTTAAACTTAAGTCATACATGGTTTTGATATCAAAACGTCAACATTATGATATTCTGCGACATATCCAAGGCATTTGATTGTGTTAGGCATACATGAACTATCTTTAGATTAAATGAAGATGGTATTCGTGGTATTGTACATAGATGGTTGACTGGTTACCGTTCTAATCGTAATCAGCTGCTTTCTGATCGAAACATATCATATGGTGTTCCACAGGGCTCGTTATCACAGTTGGACCATTATTATACTTGATTTTTGTCAATGATATAGATTACCTTTTATGAATAACACGACTATTTGTTAATGGTTCTCTGGCACTGTCTTCCACACATATATAACTTATATGGAACGCACATTGAACCAGGATCTGAATAATATAACCTGCCCCACCAAGGGCATGTAACTATCAATACTACTAAAACAGAACGCCCCAATTAGTCTTTGACAATACTCGATAAGCATCTCGGAGTTGATGTGAAAACGGCCAATTTATTATTTCCTTTTATTAAGATGCTACTACAATTGTTTCCGAATACATTCATCACAAATATTGAATCAATAAACAGTGTGTTTGTGGTCTACACACTTTCAGTGAAAAGTGAATGTAGGAGTTCATATACCGGTCATCCACGCTCCTGAATTGATATTTCTTTGTCATTGTAGTCAATACTAAACTTGAAACAATAAATTTAACAAAGATTAGTCTACACATAAATATGCATAGGCACAAATGTGAGATATAACAGTAAATACGTACCATAACTCTCGTTATTCTGGACACACAGGTTGTATTACACATGTATGTCGACCATGTTTACATTATTTTGTTATGTCAACAAACCGCGCATACGACGTTTGTTTATTAGTTGAAATACTCAGTTTTTACGGCAATTATTTGAGAAAAAACACACACACACCATATAATAGGAAATTACATTCTGTAGAAATTTGCGTTTTCATTGATGTAGTGTCGCTTTAAAGTTATAGATTATTTGAATCTTTATCCGTGTTGGGTGTAAAGGTTTATCATTAAAGAAATTAAAATTAAACTGTGTGTCGCTGATATGGGCAACCGGTAGCGACGATTAATAACTTTTATAAAAAGAAAAAACAAAGTACATCAAAGATCGCCTCCGTTGTCGAGTGGTTATTAAAAGGTCGCTGACTTGTATACCACTGTAACCTATCATCACTGATGGTCACGGGTCCGCCTTTGTGGTCGTGTGGTTAGGTCGCTGACTTGTATACCACTGTAACCTATCATCACTGATGGTCACGGGTCCGCCTCCGTGGTCGAGTGGTTAAGGTCGCTGACTTGTATACCACTGTAACCTATCATCACTGATGGTAACTGGTTGGAGCCACGCTATGACCTTGTCTCCTTATATGAAAAAGTTGGCAAAAACAGGTGAAAACGTTCTTACGGAGGTTGGTTCACTAAGTACTGCTGATTAACCGCTGGAACCTGCACCGTGGAGGTATTGTTTGGTAAACTGCCCGCGCCGGCAATATAGCCAAACATGGTGCTGGTGAAGGTGTAAAACCGAACAAACATCAAAAGCATACATTTATACAAATTTATTTTAGCTCGATTGCGAAACAAGTTATTTCAACTTATATAAATCACTCTCGAGACCTCATTCCTGATGGAATCCATCGCCACGAGGGAGAGAGAAGAGACAACGTGGAATTTAAATGCCTTGCCTAAGGGCACAATCGTAACGGCTCCAGTGGGGCTCGAACTCCGGACCTGAAGCGAACGCGCATCCACTGCGCTATCACGACTTCAAAAGCATACGAATGGTGAGAACATAGATCTAGCACCTCTATAGAGTTACATATAAGGAAATCCCACCCTCGTGCTGGAAATTACAGACGGATATGTAGTCCAGTGGTAACACGCTGGACGGGTAATCCAGGGATCGCAGGTTAGATCCCCTGCCTGACCCTAATAAAATTAACAGTCTTTCAGATAAGACGTTAAACCGAGATCTGTGTCGGTGCTGTACACCGTGCACGTAAAAGAACCAGATGAGACTCTGGAATGTGTCTCTGTCTGTATCATTGCACTATCCTCCACAAATCTAAAATGACTAATCTCTTCAGGAAGCGTCGCTCATATGGGCAACACACGTGCTGAAGATACGTGCAAGGAATCAGTAGAGCCCTATTCTTTGCATGCTCCAGCATTCACGGTGTCCCATCCACGTTGTCTGTCTCTGCCTGATATTCAATATTTGAATCATTCTAGCTATTATGTAAAGAGCAAATATGATGACATTAAACAAGCTAGCACCAAGACACATTTTTAAACAAAGACTTTTATCTCTCTTATTTTTATTATCTTGTCGTACACAACGACAATTGTTGTTGACACCCATCTGCACCGACAGTGATTCTGACGTGTCAAGACACACGATCATTCCTTTTTTGTCCGTTTTATATATCGATGTGATATTCTTATTTAGCGGTGATGAATGTGATCATTTTTAATACCAACCGTGTTATCTAGGTATAATAAACATTTTAACTTGATACCCCCCCCCCACACACACACATATACAACTTCCTGTGTTTGCCGACATGTGTGTATCAGAAACGGGTGTGTGTACATAAACCAAAAACGTTGAGCCAGTGTCCGACCTGTGTGCACATATCGGTACTCATTTGTGTGTGTTCATAAGTAGAATAGAAATCGTTGAATATGTCGTAGTCTGCACAGCTATCGTCAAGTGTGACGCGTCGGAGCAACAGGGTGAAGGCAGCCCCGCAAATGTTCACACCTGACAGGACAAACTTGAAATTAAGTCAACCAAAGTCGTCAGACAGCAATGTAAATATAAAAGTCAATTATAAGCTCAACTAAGCGAAAGCCATAACGAAAAAGATCTCGGCCTCGGAAAGGAAGGATATTAAAATCGATCTAGATCCAGATAATCTCGTACTGGAACTCTCCGCTGCCTAGTATGAAGTGTTAAAGGTAGCCATGGCCTCATACGTCAACTCCTCAACGTCTTTAACAGGAAAGTGGTTCAATAAATTAGATGGCCAAGGATTGGTTGTTGAGGAGATGCTGTCAATTGGAGATGGACAAGAACAGGTAGTGATGGTTAACATGTACAACACGTCAAGCAAGATTCTGATGAATGGCAAAACTTTGATGCTACAAAAATTTATACAAGAAGATCTACCAGTGATTTTGGACACTATCTCTGGAGTTGATTATCAACATATCAACGCAAAAATGAGAGCTCAATTGAGGAAATCAATGCCACAGTCAAGTTCACCTGAAGCATCGAAGGTCTCTGAGGCTGGCACAGTGGGACCAAAACCTTCCAACATATCAGCGCCTAGACATAAGTCAATTGCTGGAAGTAAAATAGAGAAAACATACCAACAAAGAGTGAACAATTTAGATCCAGTAGATGTTGACCAACCTGGAACGTTGGCAAACACAAATAGTACTACTTTGGAAGAAGTCACTACTGTAGAATCACGCGACACTAATATGGATCAGAACGATAGGTCCGATGACGGAAGTGTTCAAATGGTGACAGAGGATGAAGTTGTGCCTGAAAATGAGACAAAGTCGCCTGAAGTCTACACACATGACGGTGATATGTCATTGGACGAGACCAACCCATGGATGTGTCCTGTGTGTAACAAGCTCTGTGGTAGACGATCCCGTGCTGTTCTTTGCATAATCTGCCAACAATGGTTACACTATTCATGTGAGCGCTTATCAACCTCCAAGATAAAAGATTTAGAAAATAACATCATAGTATCCTATACATGTAGTGGCTGTACTGTTCAAATGGAAGCCCATGAACCTGCTCAAAGCCAACAATTGGTGCCTGCAATATCCATGCCTAGTAGTGACAACCATACAATAATAACCACGGAGGACATAGCATCTACACTGGTACCGAAAAAAAAGGGAAAAAGAACGACCGGGTAATCAAACCACCGACGTCAAATATTACAATCACCGGTGTAAGTACCATACCACAGAATAAAGTGATACCTGCGGATCCGACACAAGAATCTCTGGTAAACACCCCGCCAGTGATGCAAGCCAAACAACTCTGCTGGAAACCATCAACATGAAAGACAAGCGAATAAAAATCATGGAAAATAAGGGCCAAAAGTTGGATATAGAGATATTGCAATTAAGAAAACAAACTCAAGTGTCAAAGGCACTTATTTTACGTCTCGAGCAAGAAAAGATGGAACAGGAAACAACAATTAATGTTCTAAGAACGAAAATCCTACTAATGGAAAACGTGAAGAACCCACTGGACAAGTCCACAGTAACACCTCCACAACAATTACATAGTGTAAATACCTCTGCGATACCACAAGAGATCCAACTTATACGGATGGAACAAAGAATACAGAAAATGGAGATTGACTCGTTGAAGGAAAGCGTCAACTACAGATTAGTAGCAGTACAGACACAAAGGGAGGAAACTAATGCATTAGCGAAACCAAACAACAGACCTTCATGAAAAAAGAGAAGTGTGGCAAAAAAGGCTCGTCAGGATTCAAAGCAGGGGGTGAAGATGTATACGAAAAACCTGTGCTATTACACTTACCAAGGAGAGGAAAAAGTAATATCAACAGTGAGGAATTGAGGGCCTCTGAAGTTAGATTCACAGAGACGTCTTGTACAAATGATGACCCTGTATTCATCATCTCGCCAACGAAGGGACACCACACCCAGTTAATAAATGAGAATGAGGTGGATCAACAACATCACTCGGTAGCCTCATTACCAAGTCTCCGCTTTCCAGTAGTGGGATATACCGATGGTACCTCTGAATATGTGTCAGACTGTAGTGAGATTTTCTCAACACCGTTACACAGGGAATGCAGTATTAGAAGGGAAATGGAACAACCTATACATACTGAAGTAAATATGTCAACACCGCAATGGATTAAACCCCACGATAGACTTGAAAATCAGCCGCCTATAGTACCACCAGCTAATGTAATTCAAAATACGTACATACCCAACGGTCAAAACTCAACTGACTACCAGCATTTTTTGTGGGAGCGCACACCACAAAAAACCCCGCCGTGGACACAGACCAATATCCAGAGAAATTGGACGCAACAACGGTTGAATGCAAGTCCGATGGGGTGGAATCCCCACCCAACCCCTCCACAACGGATGCCTCTACCAGTGATATACCATCATCATCGGAGGACGAGCATGTTTTAAAATGTGTAACCTATAACATGGAGAATTTTCGATCAAGTCTGCCCTACCTGGACATTCTAAAAAACTTATTCGATATACATTTTCTCCAAGAACACTGGTTATACTCTTTTGAGGCCTCTGATTTACAGTTCTTTTACAGTGATTTTGTATGTGTTACCAAGTGTACTGATGATCATGACCCAATCTCTCCACTACAAAGACCAAGAGGAAAAGGCGGGGTTGCATTGTGTATACATAACTCTGTGCAGCATCTTGCGGAAACGCTTCCGGACGGAGGAGACCGAATAGTAGCAGTCATCCTGAAAACAACACCCAACCCAGTTGTTCTTATATCAGCATATATGCCATGTCGAGGTTATACAGACTCTGACGAACAGTTTAAGATTGTCCTGGACGAAATTAGAGAGATCATAACCAAATATGGAGATTCGGCAAATATAATACTGGCTGGTGATATAAATGCCTCCTTGACCAGGGATACACCTACAACGAGGGACAAACTTCTCATTGGATTCGTAGAGGAATGTAATCTTGATAAACCACCGAATATTCCTGTAGCCAACACTTTCCATCATCACCACGGCCATTGTGGATCACAAATAGATTATTTTGTGTCAACAGACGCCAGTTCATTGCAGGACTACAAAATTCTCCATAGGGAAGCGTTAAACACCTCAACACACGATCCCGTTAGCATGTCGCTCAGAACCAGTCACGTACCAAATGCTTCAACGTCAGCGAAATCCTACAAACCTAAAGTAAACTGGGATAAAGTGGACTGCAGTAAATACAGCAAGCTGATTGATGAGAGAATAAGTACTCTGGAGATGACAGATAGTCCAACCCCAGCCCTTCTCGACTTCCACATCTACAGGTTATGTGACATATTAGAGTCAACAGCATTTCAGTGTATGAAGGGGAAACAGCGTAGTGGGAGACAAACTAAACGTCGGCCAGAGTGGACACCAGATGTGAACGATGCGTGTAAGATTAGTAAAGTGGCATTCTGGGAGTGGAAGGAAGGCGGTAAACCTATAGTTCCGGACAACGACCTATACGTCAACATGAAACTGGCAAAGAAACGTCTTAGGAGTGCGCAGAGAAACAGTCAGGCCATGCTGAGGAACACGCAATATGAACAAATCATGGCAGCTAATGAAAATGACCAGAAGACCTTCTACAAATTAATAGCGGCACAGAGAAAATCTGATCATGTAAAGACTACCCAGCTAAAAGTTGAGGATAAAATATGCAGCGACGCAGATGAAATCCGTGAGGGTTGGGCCGATTACTTTGAGACCTTGGCGACACCAGTGATCGACGACAAATTCGACGAATGCTTCAAGTCTCAGGTAGAATTGGACAACTTGATGCTGGAAAATATCTACAAACTTGATCCTCGGGCAGACTCCAACATGGCATTCTCCTCGTCAGAAGTACAGAGGGTCATACAATCCATGAAAAATGGGAAAGCAGCGGACCATCATGGTATTACTGCAGAGCATCTTAAGTATGGTGGGTACCAGCTCGTCAACGTACTGACAGATCTGCTACGCGTCATAATCAACAATACGTGCATACCCACAAGTTTCAAGATGGGTCAAATTAGCCCTCTATACAAGAAAAACGGCAAGCCCAGGGATGATCCGAATGCCTACAGGAGGATAACAATTTCAAGTCTAATTGGGAAGGTTACAGAGAAAATACACCTGAAACATACGGAAAACATGATCCTATCCAAACAGTCAAAACTTCAAACAGGCTTCACGAAAGGTATCTCTTCGACTTCCGGTGTACTTCTCGTCACAGAAATGATTGCTGAGGCAAAGGACAACCGTCAACCATTATTCTTGGCTTTCTTAGACGCCCGTAAGGCATTGATGTCGTGTGGCAGGACTCACTGATGCGCAAGCTACACCAAACTGGACTATCGGGAAGACAATGGTTATTCATGAGGGAGTGGTATGCTGGGTTAACATCTCAAGTTAAGTGGGAAGGTGAGCTTTCGCGTTCCATAAAGGAGTTACAGGGAGTTCGTCAAGGCGGGGTGTGGTCACCTACAGCCTATAAAGCATTTATAAACCCTCTACTCATCACTCTGGAGAAACCTGGCTTCGGCGCCCATATAGGAGATGCTTACTGCGGAGTCCCCACCACTGCGGACGATGTATGTTTAGCCTCAGGAAATGCAGAGGAATTACAGGAGATGCTAAAGGTACAAGAACAATACGCACATAGGGAGAGATACAGCATCAGTGAAAGTAAATCCAACATATTGGCTCTGAATACAAACTCTGCTGACTGTCAATTCACATTGAACGAGGCAATAGTCCAACAACCTAAAACAGTAACACACTTAGGAATGACCAGGGACAACTATTCGAAACATGGCACAGCAAATGTAGCAGAGGAACAAATTCAATCTGCACGGAGGACAACGTTTGCTTTAATGGGATCTGGATTCCACGGGTTAAACGGTCTAAATCCGATAGTCAGTGTACATATGATGGATTGTTACGTAACATCACGTCTACTGTATGGCCTGGATGCGATCTTGTTGGAAAAAAAAGATATCCAAGATATCTCAAACTTCCATAAACGGACGTTGAAGCAACTCCAACACCTCCCTGAAAGAACTGCAGATGCGGCTGTATACATCTTGTCGGGTTGTCTTCCTTTTGAGGCGTATTTACATCAACGGATTCTCAACAATCTAAGGACGGCTATGGCTGATCAGTCTTCAACACTATGCAAAATTGCGAGTCGACAGTTTGCTGTCAAAGACCCAACGTCTCACAGCTGGTTTATTTGGGCTTTTGGAATTATGTCGCTCTACAACCTAAACAAAACATGGGATGTCCTTGATTCGCCACCATCAAAAGGTTCTTGGAAAAAAAACAGTAAAGGACACCATAAATCAGTTCTGGATAGAAAAACTATTGGAAGATGCCAGATCAAAATCCTATCTACAATACCTGAAAGCTAATGCCACGTTGCTAAAACTACAACCACACAACGTCTGGAAAAGTGCAGGATACAATAAAGTGAATATTAACAAAGCAGCGATCAAGTGAAACTGTTGACGGGCACATATACTCTCCAAGCCGATCGCGCAAGATTCAATCAATATGAAGTTTCGGGTATGTGTCCGCTGTGTCATTCCGAAGCGGAGGACAGGAAACATTTCCTCCTGTGCTGTGAAACCTCAACTCATATAAGAAGTAGATTCTTTCCAAATATCGTGTCGTTGTTGAAGGAAGTCCGCATCTCCGATCCGGAAATAGTGAACATTATGGGTGATGGTGAAACAATGGTGAAAATCATACTTGACTGTACTAGTGCCTGTGTTATTCCAGAACATATTCATTCCATGATGGAATCTATCACCAGGGGTCTGTGCTATGCACTGCACCAGTTCCGCTCGTCAACAATTCTGAACACATAACGAACTGTCCATAAGGAGAAGTGTAATTGGTTAAAGGCGCATGCTCACTGTGTATATCCTCAATCCAGTGTATATAAATCTCGGTCATTTAGGGAAATAATGAACTCAATGGTACGTTAAGTCATTCACTGTGAGTGTCGGGTCAGTAGGGTCTAAATCTATAAACCCATTCACCCACATTTTTTCCCCCAAGCCTATATCAAGCGAATTAGAACATTATACGTGTGCGCGACAATTCTTCTAGGAACCACTACTACGTTTGCTGTCGGTGAACGGTTCTCCAGACATTGGAGGAATCTACATACAAGATACAAGATACAATGTAGCAAATGTTTGAACAACCCTTTAAAAAGATTTCTGATTATCATAATGTGTGTTTTACATGCGACACCGGAATTTTCGCGGGATAGTGAATGTGTTATTTTACTCGATAAAATTAATATCATCATAATATGGGGCCCAAAGCAACACCAGCAAAAGCGAACCACCAAAAGAACACCCTATTTTCATATTTTTCAAAGGGGTCATGCCCGTCCACACCGGATGAAAGCAATCGGCGTTCGAACGACATTTTATCACCGAAGAAATCTCCCAACCAAAAGCCTGAAAAAGAAAAATCTGTAACAAAAGAATGTACAAGTACAACCAAAGGCATGTTCAATGTTGAGTGATTCTGAATGTCCTTTTATCCGTATGTATGTATGTACCATTAATGTCAAACCCCTTGCGGGGACCTAGACATGTTTTCCTGGGCATGCTTAGCCGGAATGCAGGAGGTTTCGTCAACTGGAGGTTTCGTCAACAAGGCAATATAGAGGGAAATTGTTAAGAGGTTTCGATTATGTGAGAGGTTTCGTCAATTAGGCGATTAAGCAACAATAATTGAAGCTTGCACGCGTACAATGTAAGCCCTTTTTTCGAGATGCATGTCACATGCCAAAGCCAAGTAAAGATATATATTCCACTGGAATCAGCGGATCTACCGGAAGATTTCTACACTGGGACTGTCAGCCATCTATAACAAATATACATAAAAATCACATAAAAATGAAAACAACACAGATCTAGTTAAATCAATTAACAATTAATGTCCACAACTAAGTCCTTGCCAATTAATAACTTACAAACATTTCACATCGTTGACGAAACCTCCAGGATTGACAAAACCTCTAGTTGACGAAACCACCGACACCCCTTAGCCGACCATTAATTTTATTAATGTCCCCAGTCCATCTAGTTTCTGCACAAAATGTTGAGAAAGATCTTCATACGAAGCAACGTCCATTACGAAGCAACGTCCATCATTTTTCAAGCAACAGCCTGGATCTGGATATCTACGTTGCAGGGCCAGTTACGGCATAAGGTGCAAAGGGAGAGAGTCTAGTAGAGCGGATTTAGAGCTGTCCTGAAACCGCCTATTGTCTCTGTACACACATTATTACTGAGTTTATTCCAGTCTAGTACTGTTTTAGGGAAAAATGATTGTTTGTACTGCTCTTTATTACAAGTGAAAGTTTTGAAGCACTTTGAATTATTTGTAATTTGATTTTCTAGAATGTTTATTGTAGTACAGTCAGTGAATTTACGTATTTTTACGTTTCGCTTAGCCCTTATGGGTGTAAGAATGTCGTGACAAGGTAAAGCTGGCACCTTCCCCTCGACCACTTTGTAATGAATGAATGGTGTTTTACGGCGCATCGACATCTAAGGTCATGTAGCGCGCATTAAAGTTATATTTATTGTCGAGTGTATGAAATAAAATTCTATATAAGTATATGCATTACGTAAAAATTAATACTAAGAAGTTATAAAGACGTAAGATTAATTACAGGTAATATATGAATGAATGATTATTACAAAGGCATGATTAACAATTGATATCACAGCTTATTCGACCACTTTGTATAGGAACGTCAGCCTTTTGGCCTTCCTTCTGGAAGGCTCTCGAGCTCCAGTTTTCGCAGCATGTTTGTGATGCAGCCTTCATCTCGGGAATGGTAGTCGCCAGTGATGAATCTGCCCGCTTGCCTTTGAACGTTATCAAGTCGCTCGATGTCTTTTACATAGGTAGCAGGGCCCACACTGGGCAAAAAAAAGTTGGGGCCACTTATCTGTGCGAGCGAAGGGGTGGGTGCGGGATTGATTTTTTTTGCTATTTTTATTTATAAATGGTGAGATTCTAGCTTGTTTTTTTCTTTCTGGAAAAAGTATTAAGTATGCATACCTGTTAAGGCTAAAAGTTTTTTTTTAAATATAGCCCTGTGACAGTGACTAATAATGGAAGCTAACACAGGATTATATTTCAAATGAACTTTATGCTCAAAAAGACATGCATACTAATTACTATTCATTTTTGAAGACAATCCAATGACCTTTTACAACTTTAATTGTTTTCTTGTTCATTATAATAATTTCAAAATACAACATCAGAATTACATATTTTAGCACAATATTCAGTTTAAAATGCGTCTATTCTTCTTCTTTGCCCAAATTTCAAATGCCGATTTGAAGTTAAAGTTGTCTGGTCCGTCGATGGAAATTTTCATCAGGTTATTAAGGTTGTATTCACTAAGTCCATTTCTCAATGCCGTTTTAATAATATTCTGCCTACTAAAACCACGTTCACAATCAGCGGTTGACACTGGCAACACTAACAACCTTTCGGCCACCTCAGTTGAAGCAGGATAAGCTGCTCTATTCCTAATTGCCAAATTTGCAACAGATGCAATGTCAGACACAGATTTGTTGTCATTGTTATGGCTGGCCCTGGCGAAACTTGCAAAGCTTGATAGCTCTGTCCTAGACCCCTCAAACCCAATGGTATCCAGATAGTCTGACACTGTGTCCAGATCACCAGCTATATCACAGGTCTTGAGCACGGGATTGAACAAATTGCTCATTGAAGAAAGAACAGCCCCGTCACTGTTACCGGAAAATCTAGAATTGAGGTTCATAACCATGCCGTTCACAAATTGACTGCATACTGTGTGACTCAGTCCTTTGTTTCTGGCTGTCCCTAATAGTGTGGCCTTGAAATTCAAATGTATGGAGACCAGCCTCATCAAGTGTGGGTTCCTGGGGAGTGACCTTCAGGAATTTTCCTAATACATGGCCAGACCTGTTATCACGCAGATCTTCAAGTGTCGAGATTGTGGAGGAAAGAAGGGGAGAAACCTCCGAGTAAGTCAAATCCTTCTTTTGATACATTTTGGAAAGGATGGCCAATGGTTTCAGTGCATCGCACAAGAAGTGAGCCACATACAAGAACTTGTAAGTGGTAATGGGTTTATAGAGGGAGAGAGCTTTTCCCGAACTCTCCTCAAGGAAAACTGACAAGAGGCTGGAGTAATTTTTTACCAGTGCATCGACCGACCCCTCAAAACTTAACCAACGGGTGTGGAAAACTTCCTTAAATCTAAGTGTCTGATCCTGAAGTACAGTTTGAATGGCAGACAATGTTGACATGTTTTTGGGGGAGTTTTTGAAGTAATGGAGTTCAAAATCTTCTGGAATTTAACAAGGTAGGGAATTGTGTCTGCACTACTGCAGCAGCTAAGGGCTAACCTGTGCGCTATGCAGTGTGTGGCAAGGACCCCGGGGACTGTGGCTTTCAGTCGGGTAACAACCCCCGACTTATGTCCGGTCATAACTGATGCCCCATCTGTACTGATACCACCACACAAGTCATGAATTTTGATGCCCCTTTTGCCCAACAACTCAATAGTTTTCGAAAAGATTGATTCTGCATTTGCCCTTTGAAGTTGATTGATGGCCAAAAAGTATGTTTGTGGAGACACAGTGCCAAAGTTGTCTCTTTCGAGCAATCTAATGTAAATAATTAAATTTTGATGCACAGATATGTCAGTGCTCTCATCCATCATGAGACTAAATTTCACAGAATCTTCAAGTTTTTGGTTCAGATCATTTCGTAAAACATCTGCCAAACACTCCTGAAAGTCTGAGACACTTTCATTATGTTCATATGTGGTGCGACTGTCCACACGTAGATCACTTAATTGTGTCAAACCCTGATTGATGCAGAGTGCATTCAGTGCCGGTATAACGGAACTCGGCAGATTCTGTTTGGCCGCAAAGTACACATTCATCAGAGCAGCGGTTATAGCAGCCTCACTCTTACTGACAGCGGTCCCTCGGGCAGATTTCATAAATGCAGACTGCTTTCCGGCCTCGGCAGCTTTATTATGTTCTGAAAATACAGAAAAAATGTTTTTTGAAAATTTGGAAGTGTTTAATAAAAAAAAATTCAAACAATTCAGTCAGTTTAAATTTCACAAATATAAAGTTTTTGGTTTGTTTTTATCTTGTACCTTTAGTTTTAGCATGCTTAGTTAAAGCATCTTTTTTGAAGATGGTGGCTCCAACCGTAAATGGATTTGAATTTTGAATGTTGATACAAGGATCACAGTACATTAGCTTTGCTTCTTTGTCAAATTGAACCCATGGATAAGTAACTTTCCAAGACTCATTAAAGTTTCTAACTGGTGATTTTTTGGCAATTTTAGCCTTTTTGGATGGAGGCGTTTGACATGATGAATCGTCATTCGGACGTTTAAAACCAAAAGTAGCCATTTTGACAAGTGGCTATTTGGACAAGTTTCATTCACTTTTTATAGTTGAGGACACGAAAATCATATTTTTCACAACTACTACCTTTGATCTTATTTGTGAAAAACAATGCCAATAATTATTACCTAATTACTTACACAAGTTACAGCCATTCGGTCATCCGATCATGTTTACATAATCTTCAAACGATGTCATCATTTCACCGATCAAGTACTGCCGTTTTCATAAAGGACCTCAATTATCATATCATTCCCATTATACAAAACTGTAAATGTGTGATCATATACCGCTAATTTACAAGTTTGTTTTGATTGCAATTTATGATGGGAATATGCCTCCAGCACATGTACACAGCTGTTTTGACTGTGAATCGATTGTTCCTCCAAACGATAGCTTACACCAGAGCAAAAAAATGTAACCAGTCAAAGATACAATGAACACAGACTGTATATCGATTTTTCTTTAACTGGAAAGCGCCGCCGTCAATGGTAAATAAAACCAGTCGAGTACGAAAGGTTAAAATATGGCACAAACGTTATTTATGCCGATTTTTTGTCCAGTTTTCTGAAAATCGCCAAATTGAAATTTTAGGAGCCATTTCTATCGCAAAATCGCCATTTGGCTCTTGTGGCAACTGATAGCGTGGCCCCTGAGGTAGGGTCCCAGACTATGGAACTATACTCAAGTGATGAGCGAACAAGAGCTAGATATGCTGTCTTCCTGCAAGTTGCTGGGCAGTGGTTTAGGTTGCGCCTGATGAAGCCGAGCGATGAGTTTGCTTTCTTTGTAAGTTTTAGGATGTGCGAGTTCCATTTCAGATCGGACTGTATGGTGACACCGAGATAAGGATTTTCGTCAACTTGTTGTAGGAACTGCTTGTCTAGTTCATAGAAATGAGACGATTTGCTGTTGATGCTTAGTATATAGCATTTCTTGGCATTAAAGCGAACTGCTTGTCTAGTTCATAGAAATGAGACGATTTGCTGTTGATGCTTAGTATATAGCATTTCTTGGCATTAAAGCGCATCCCCCATGACGTTGCCCATACTTCCAGTGCCTCCAGGTCTCTGTAGTATCACGTGATCCCTTACTGATCGGATGCATCTATACAGTAGACAGTCATCGGCAAATAAACGAACTTGAGATTTCACTGTATCTGGCAAGTCATTTATATGGCAAAGGAACAGAAGCGGTCATAGGACAGTGCCTTGTGGTACTCAAGAGTCGACGTGTACTGGTTTTGACGATTCACCATCAACTACCACTTGCATACATGTGTCTGTTTGTTAGAAAGTCCCTGAGCCAATTGTTGATTTGACCATCTATGCCGTAGTTTCTCAGCTTGTATAGTAGCTTCTCGTGGGGTACGGTGTCGAACGCTTTAGAGAAATCTAGGATAGCAATGTCAATTTGGGATCCCTTATCGTGGTTTATGAATAGGTCGTGCATCGTTGTGATAAGCTGTGTTTCGCAAGTATCCTGATCTGAATCCATGGGTGAGTGATGTTAGAATGTTATGATGATCGAGGTGGTCTAGCATGTGTTTGCAGATAATATGTTCTAATAGCTTGCAGGAGATGGAGGTTAATGATACTGGTCGATAGTTTTCTGCAAGATGTACATCCCCTTTCTTGAATACAGGAGCGACGTTTGCATTCCTCCAGTCTTTGGGGAGCATGCCGGAGTCCACTGATCTTTGGAAAATATAGCGCAATGCGGGTGCAAGTTGTGAAGCACAGTTTTTCAGCATTATATTTGCAATGGCATCAGGTCCTCTAGCTTTAGAAATGTCAATTTTGTTCAGCAAATTTTCAACTCCTTTGGTGGTGATCTGGAGGTCAGGGATTTTTGGTGTCGGTCTCCGATTTATGTCAGGGGGGGTTCCAGGGTTTTGAGGATCTTCTTTAGTGAATACGGAGCTAAATTGATCAACGAGTATTTGGGCTTTGTCTTTACTGTTGTTTAGGAGCTGTCCCATTTTCTTTAGTGGAGCGATGCCTGTGTTGTCTTGTCTGCGAGATTTCACGTATCTCCAGAAAGGCTTTGTGTTATTCTTGTCTAGTCCTTTTTGGATGGTGCTGTTGATGTGGTCGATCTCGGCCTTTTTAAATGTTCGTTTGCACTCTTTCTGGTATTCTTTGTAGGTTTGCCATTGGTGACTTTCCTTTGCATGTTTGTAAAGACGGGCCTTCCTCTTTGTCATCTTCTGGAGCTTTCTGCTGAACCATGGTAGTGACTTCCGGTGTTTACTCATTTTAGATGGTATGTGTTTGTACATAATGTTTGATATGCCAAGTTTGAAAGTTTGCCAGAGTTCTTCTACAGATGTGGAATGGTCTATGCTAGTGGTGGAGACGGATAGTAGACTAGCATCTTGTTGGATCTGCAGCCAATCAGCTTTGGAATAGATGAATATCTTTCTGGGTTTCTGTTTGATGATACGTGGTATAATGTTGATGTCGGTCACTACCATTGCATGGTCACTGATTCCAGGAACTGAAGTTGATGTCTTCACAAGAGAAGGGTTGTTTGTGAACACCAGGTCCAGGATATTGTCAAGCCTAGTAGGTTGGTCGTGGATCTGTGAGAGTCCGTGATCGATAGACAAGTCGAGTAGTGCGTGCTGTACATCTCTTTCTGCTGCGCCTTTCATTACGGTATTGGTAGACCAGTCGATGTCCGGGCAGTTAAAATCTCCTCCGATGATAATGGTTTTGTCCTTGGAGTGTTCAGAAAGTTTGTTCAATGAGTCATTTAGTTTCTGGATGTCATTTATGTTTCGATGGGGCATGTAGAATGAACAGAGAAGAATGTCTTTCTTGCTTTGAACTTTTACCTTGGACCACACAATTTCGCAATCAGTTGCCAAGCCGGGTTGGGCGTCCATAACAATCCCACTTCGCGCTGCTGTGAACACACCTCCACCTAATCCTGATGATCTGTCGTTTCTATGCACTGTTAGGTTGTCGGGAAATACCTCAGAGGATTTGATTGCATTTTTTTCATAGTCTTTGTCTGGTTTGGATCCACGTAGCCATGATTCAGTACCGCATACGAGGTCTGGTTTTATGTATTCAAGTGCTGTTTTAAACTCAGATTTATTAGTGCGCAGGCCTCGACAAATTTTTAATTTCTTACTCGTCCTACTGGGCGAGTGATGCCACTGTTCCACTCGTCCAGATTGGACTATCACTCGTCCCATGTATTATAGGAAAATTAAAAATCGTCAGAATTGCACTTTAATTTATTAATAAATGCAATTATGTGGCAGCATAAACACATTAAAATATCTGCGGTGATTTCCCATTATCACGCCTGGTAATCATTCCGAAGAAAGTAAAACGGATATTATTTTGTTCCTACGATTTATATTCGATATTTAGCTGAAATTTTCACTCGTCCGACTGGGCAAGCGACTTGGAATTTCTACTCGTCCAGATCGAAAAGTCACTCGTAAATACGAGCGGACGAGTGGATTTGTCGAGCCCTGGTGCGTATACTACAACAATTTACCGTTAATAGTCTAATGTTTGTTGTGGTAGGTGAGGGAACTATTCCAGAGTCAGTACCGATACGCGACCGAATTGAAACTGTCGTTTTATTGTGTGATGGCCGATCACTTCCAGAATGGCGCTGATTCGTGCGTGGAGTACTGGTGACCATAGTGGTTAACCAGTACTAAGCAATCATCTGCAATGTGTGTGAGGTGCCTTGCTCAATGACACTACATACGTGGCCTGACTGAGTATCGAACCCGGACCGTTTGATTCCAAATCCGACGCTCTACCATTGGACACTATCCGTATCCAAACATTGTAGCCTAGATCTGCTCTGAAATTCTGAATGGTCTATTAACCCTTTCAACCCCACAGGCCTCTAAATAGGCTTATGAAAAGTGTAGATCCAGATGAGCCGGCTCGTGACGAGCCGTCTCATCAGGATCTGCACTTTTTTGCCAGTAATAATTATTACTATTTTTAGATAAAATTACCCATTTTGATAAATGAACTGGTCCAAAGGTAATTTTCTTATTAATTTATTGGTCTGAAAATATCACGCACCAGTCCATGTCAGTTACTTGGGGTTGAATGGGTTAACAAATAAAACTCATTACTCACATCGTCATATGTATGATTGTAAAGAGTTTTACCTTACACTTTATCTGAATACAATCGCTTGTCACCCTTTAGACTGTCTTGTTTGAGTTCTGTCTTAAAAGAACGTTGAGCAGGGAAAGCTACGATCTTTTTAATCCAGTTGTCTCGTCTCCCTCATTCTCGTCCAGTGCTCTATCGCAGTGATATAACCCCGACTAAAAGCCGGACCGGCGTTATCACCACAATTATAATTTATTATTTTTTGTATGTAGCCTATGTTCCATTAATGTCAAACCACTTGCGGGGATGGGCTAGATATGTTTTCCGGGGCAGGCTTAGCCTATCGTAAGCGTTAACCAGTACTAAGCAATGTGTGTAAAGTGCCTTGCTCAATGACGCTACATACGTGGTCTGACCGAGAATCGAACCGGAGACCTTTCAATTCCAAATCTAACGCTCTACCACGGACGACACCACACACATATTAGTGTGAACAAGTATGAAGTAATAATTACCAATTATCATTGATTGATCGGGTTTCGATACCATAAACATTGTTGCTCTGTTATTAAAGAAAAAAGCATGGAAAGTAATCAAAACATACATTACCTTTAAATTAATTCATTTCCATATCATTATATAAAATAATGACCATCAAAACAACAAATTATATTCAACTAATCACAATAGGTAACAGCCAGTCGCTGGAATATAAACCTAGATTATCGATATCCTCTAAAATGAAGCTCGTATCCTTGTATAGTTGCGGTCCAAATGTAACCTAACACATGTAATTAAAAAACTACAACAAGATAGCTCTGCGGTAATTCTGGAACTGTATTAAAACGGTCTATTTCTCAGTATAGTTATGGTAGGGACATATGAATTCATCATTCAGCGTTGGACACTCGCACTCGCCATGGCGATAACGTTTTTAGACTGGCGAGAAACTTTTACTACGCACTCGACATCGTGGCGAGATGTCTTATTTGATAGCCCTTGGCTAGTTTGTTGAAGTTCATACTCGCCTGAACCAGAACACAACAGTATCTTCGCCATTTTAGGCGCTTTTTCTCATCAAATTAACAAAATATCAAATATTCTGTGCCTTCATTTTGGTTTCCGGTTATGACGTCATTTCGGGAAACCCGTGTTTTCATAGGGATTCGCTTGTAAGCTACGGCCTTGAGCACGAGCCACGGTCAATCGGGGCATTTCGGTCGCATTTGTCGTCAAATGCGCATAAAAATTAAATCTGGCTAAATCTTCAGTTGGCGAAAATCCTTTATAATATCGGCAAAATAACATTGTTCAAGAAACTTAATCGGCCGAAAATCCGTGAATGTCGCATGTGCGGTCACGCGTGCGATGATGACAAGCGTTCGTTTATTGGAAATCAGCTGTTTGGCACTTGATTGCATGGGGTGTTGAGAAGTTGGTGACATTTTAATTACGGATAATTGGATTAAATGGCGGTCTTTAATCCTACAACTCATTAGCACAGATATTTCTGTACACCAGAATTTGATAATGCAGTGTTTTCTCACTGTGCGTTTCTTGCGGGTTTGATGCAATGAAATGGCCAGAGACGCAATGAGAATCATTGAATGCGTTTTCTGTGACGCAACAATATTTTGACAGCAGATTATATGGACCTTTCTGCAGGGATAAAATTTACAAGATCACCGAGTACTTGTTCATTAACGAGACGCTTTTACTTGTTACAACGAAAAACGATTAAGATTATACAGATACGTAAGTACGTCATATGTCGGGAAATGTCCGCTACTGCAATAGGTTTTCCAAGCAGAATAATTCTGCTAATCCTGAAACCACAAGACAAAAACATAACATGGAAAGGTTTTTAATAAAAAAAGATAAGAAGTTGAATGGGGACAGTCCTAAAAATTATTCAAAATCAACCCCCCTTAGTTAAACAGTTACTTACATAGCAATTTTGAAGAAAAATTATCTAAAAAAGTGACAAAATTTAAGATAAAAAAAGAGGTTGATTTTACCCCAAAGTCCACCAGAATGCACCATTTTGTGTCTACTTAAAACAAATTTCGGGGGGGGGGGTCATGCCCCCGGACCCCCCTAGCATGGCAATTGCCTGCAGCACATGCATCCGGTGGCCTGTACCATTTATTTTTGGCCGGAACTAATTCTTAAGTACAGGCCAAAAATTGGCCTGTACAATTTCATCTTGGTCGGTACCTTTTCTCAAGTACAGGCCAAGTTGGCCGGAACATATTGAAATGAGTGTCCAACACTGTCATTGCATCAGATCACAGACCAGCATTTTCACTGAGCTCCCTAACTGCCTGGTAGACATTTGTCATGACAGTAGGTGAGTACATCCTGTACTTAGGGACACATGGCGTTGAAACAAGTTCTTACAACTTATATTAATCACTCTCGAGACCTCATTCCTCATGGAATCCATGGCCACGAGGAGAGGCAACGTGAAATTTAAATGCCTTGCCTAAGGGCACAATCGTAACTAGTCCTATAAATAAGACCTCTACATAAAAAAATTCCCTGTTATTTCGACAAAAAACAAATATTGGCGCTAAATTTTGTGAATTGGCGAAAATAATTGGCGCAATTTTTTAAAAATATTTTTTTTGGGCACAAGTTTTTTAAATTGGCTCCAGTATTTTTCAATTGGTGACAGAAGTGGCGTGGACAAACATTCAGACAGAGGGAACCCTGTTTATCACTCGCTTATAAGACGGAAATCCAGGCACTTTTGAGGGCATAATCAGGGGACAAAAATCTTGTCCCTGTACATGTAGGAGAGTAAGCAGGGCGTTCATTTGACCCGAGCTCCCGGGTTTTGACGCACGAAAATTGATAAAGACGCATATTTGACTCTTGGTGAAAATGCCCCGAGAGTCAACTTTGACCTGGGGCGTTGATCGGTCATGCGTCATCAAATATTTTCTCAGTGGAGTAATTATCAAAATATGTCTGTCTACGAGGTCGAAGACCGTAATCGTTCATATATAAAACGCAGTTATTTTCATCAAGAGTCTGCTGCATTTCGTTTTGAACACGATCGTGATTTACGAGGGACTCACAAACGGATAAATGGCGTCTAGGCAAACTTTACGTAAAATCTTTATCTCAACCAGCCGATCAGAATATAGTATCAACCACGCATAAAGCGCAGTCATCACTTGCTCCGCCCAGGGTTAGGGTTAGGTTCAAAATGCGTGGTTGATGTCATTATTCAGTTGTGTGGTTGAGAAAAAGGCTTACCCAAACTTAGTATCAAAGGGAAATAAATCTTTAATAACGTTTCTCTAATACCTGTACGGCTCGGTATTTTTCCGGTAAAAATTAGTTTTTATCAAAAGACAATTATTATTGATTGTCACAATAAACACCTTTAGCAAGTTTTGCAAACAACCAATTACCGTTTGTGTTGTTTGCCATCATATGTGCTGCTAATCATGAGAACTGAGAAGTTTAAGTAGGTGTTGACATTATGTGTATTGTCAATGTAAAATCGGCATAGATAAAACGGTGTTTTGTGTAACACGTGTATTGTCAAGAATAAGTTGTCTGCTAATTGAGAAGCTTATAGTGGGCCACTGATATAGAAAATATACGCAGGAATCGTTTGATGATGTCGGTGAGTAAAAGTACTTAAAGGAAGGGCCAACAGTAACAGATTTCCCGGCTGGAAAGGTTGCCCGCAGATTTGACAAAATGTGCAAGCGTAGAAAATGAAACAGTAACTTCAAACGTGCTCAGTAAAGTGAATGAATTAATGATTTGTGTCTTGAATAAAGTTTTAAAAACTGTTTTTCATAAAAATAAAATACATATTTATTATAAACATGTGTTCGTTTTGGTTAAGGTACAGTCATGTATTAGTAGAGAACGGTCTGGCTTGGTCAGCTCACACATTGATCTAGAGTGCATTTTATGATCGAGAAAAAATTACATGTACGTAAAGTACCAACATGCATATATTTGACTCTTGAAAATTCCAGCTTGACTCTTGAAAATTCCTGTTTGACTCTTGAGATTTTGACCTCAAGGGTCATTGACTCTTGAGTTTCAAAGTCTAGTGAACGCCCTGAGTAAGTATGGTAAGCCACAAACTTGTCATGTGGTGCACATCTGAACTTGCTGTATTACCGTATAAACCGTATGGTGCGCACTGTCCCATAGACTACGTGTTGGTTGTTGATTAGTCGAAAGAGTTTCTGCTTTACATGTACCTTTCAGTTCTAGGAGTTCCACACAGTTTTGCATTCTTAAAATTACAGTTTTTGAAACTTTCTTCGTGACTTCAAGTTTCATTATTTTACATACATCTCACCTCATACATGTATGCTATTATTGCAGTATTTGAAACCGGAGATTTACTATGGTGCAAGCTGGAGGGCTATCCGTGGTGGCCAAGCCTTGTGTGCAACCATCCCACTCACAACTCGCATTACAAAGCCGGCAAGAATCCACAGATTCATATACAGTTCTTTGACAAGCCGGTCTCCAGGGCATGGATCAAGCTCAAGTAAGAAATAGATTGGATCAGTATTAACCCATTCAACACCAAGTAACTCACATGGACTGGTCCATGATATTCATAAACCAATAAATGAATCAGAAAATCACATTTGGACAAGTTCATTTATCAAAATATTAGTAATTATGTCTAAAAATAGTCATATCACTGGCAAAAAGTGCAGATCCTGATGAGACGGCTCGTCACGAGCCGGCTCATCTGAATCTACACTTTTTGTAAGCCTATTTAGAGGTCTGTGGTGTTGAAAGGGTTAATATGTGAGGTTATTATGTTTGTGAACCATTTGTCAGTCATTGAGTGTTGTTCGTGGGTTCATCAGTTATTGAGTGTTTATTCGTGGGTTCATCAGCTATTCAGTGTTTATTTGTTGATTCATCAGCTATTCAGTGTTTATTTGTTGATTCATCAGCTATTCAGTGTTTATTCATCAGCTATTCAGTGTTTATTTGTTGATTCATCAGCTATTCAGTGTTTATTTGTTGATTCATCAGCTATTCAGTGTTTATTTGTTGATTCATCAGCTAATCAGTGTTTATTCGTGGGTTCATCAGCTAGTCAGTGTATATTCGTGAGTTCATCAGCTAGTCAGTGTATATTCGTGAGTTCATCAGCTATTGAGTGTTTATTTATGAGTTCAACAGCTAGTCAGTGTATATTCGTGAGTTCATCAGCTATTGAGTGTTTATTTATGAGTTCAACAGCTAGTCAGTGTATATTCGTGAGTTCATCAGCTAGTCTGTGTATATTCGTGAGTTCATCAGCTATTCAGTGTATATTCGTGAGTTCATCAGATATTCAGTGTATATTCGTGAGTTCATCAGCTATTCAGTGTATATTCGTGAGTTCAACAGCTATTCAGTGTATATTCGTGAGTTCAACAGCTAGTCAGTGTATATTCGTGAGTTCATCAGCTAGTCAGTGTATATTCGTGAGTTCATCAGCTAGTCAGTGTATATTCGTGAGTTCAACAGCTAGTCAGTGTATATTCGTGAGTTCATCAGCTAGTCAGTGTATATTCGTGAGTTCATCAGCTAGTCAGTGTATATTCGTGAGTTCATCAGCTAGTCAGTGTATATTCGTGAGTTCATCAGCTAGTCTGTGTATATTCGTGAGTTCATCAGATATTCAGTATATATTCCGAAATATTGCAGGAATTGTCACGAATACAAGGGGTCAGAGGATGCCACGTTTCAGAGAGGAGGTATGTTCCACACTAACAGCGCTCCGGTAGTGAAGGGAGCAGAGGCAGCCGACGATGCACTGAAACTGTGTAGAGAAGATCGTCTGGGTCTTGTTGCCGAGCTGCAACCTTCAGATGATGAAGATGAAATGGAACTGGATCGTAAGTACTGTGTCACATTTGTGCAGATTAAATATACAACTAGGTTAAAACGACACTACATCAGTGAAAACGCAAATGTCTGCAGAATGTAATTTGCTAATGGTAATATTTTTTCCAAATATTTGCCTCAAAAACTGAGTATTTCAACAAATAAACAAATGTCGTATACACGGTTTGCTGACATAATAAAATAATGTAAATAGGGTCGACATTCATGCATAATACAGCGCGTTTATCCTGAATAACACGAGATATGGTACATATGTACTGTAATATCTCACATTTTGCCTTTTCTTAGTTAAATTATAAATGAAAGTATCACGTATTTAGTATTGACTCCAATGACAAGCAAACGTCAATTCAGGAGCGTGAATGTATATGAAATCCTACTTTCACTTTTGAAAGTTTGTATACCACAAAACACTCTTTATTGAAATTTATTCAGAAGAATTTGTAGTAGCAATGCATTTATACATGAAAAAAAAGTATTTTATTTCCTTTTTGCGATGTAATGTCGCTTTAACTGCTGTACGTATGAATATCAATCTAGCACCTCCAAGAGTTGTAGATAAGGATATCCCACATCTCGGGCTGAAGATGTGTGCAAAGAACCAGGCTCTGTCAAGTTCTTTGCAAGCATCTTCAGCCGGAGATCTTTTATCTGACTTGTTTGTGATATCTAATTAGCATAAAGTAGTTCCCTTGTCTACCCGGATATACAGTTTAATCACAATCCCCCCTCCACCCACCTAAATGGTGCCACAATAGCTTATCTATAGGTGAGAAATTGACAGACAAATATCGATGATATAGTGACTGCCAGGCATAAAACAGTAGAAGAAAGTTTATGATCGTATGATTATGATGTTAAATCTGCTTACTGTATATTTCTTAAACATTCAAACAATAAACATGGTGCTTTGTTTTTATGATTTGAAATCTATGATTACATGGGTACCAGTATGCACCATTCTTACATGGGTACCAGTATGCACCATTCTTACATGGTACCAGTATGCATCATTCTTACATGGGTACCAGTATGCACCATTCTTACATGGGTACCAGTATGTACCATTCTTACATGGGTACCAGTATGCACCATTCTTACATGGGTACCAGTATGTACCATTCTTACATGGGTACCAGTATGCACCATTCTTACATGGGTACCAGTATGCACCATTCTTACATGGTACCAGTATGCATCATTCTTACATTGGTACCAGTATGTACCATTCTTACATGGGTACAGGTATGCACCATTCTTACATGGGTACCAGTATGTACCATTCTTGCATGGGTACCAGTATGCACCATTCTTACATGGTACCAGTATGTACCATTCTTACATGGTACCAGTATGCATCATTCTTACATGGTACCAGTATGCACCATTCTTACATGGGTACCAGTATGCATCATTCTTACATGGGTACTAGTATGCACCATTCTTACATGGGTACCAGTATGCACCATTCTTGCATGGGTACCAGTATGCACCATTCTTACATGGGTACCAGTATGCACCATTCTTGCATGGGTACCAGTATGCACCATTCTTACATGGGTACCAGTATGTACCATTCTTACATGGGTACCAGTATGCATCATTCTTACATGGGTACCAGTATGCACCATTCTTACATGGGTACCAGTATGCACCATTCTTGCATGGGTACCAGTATGCACCATTCTTACATGAGTACCAGTATGCACCATTCTTGCATGGGTACAGGTATGCACCATTCTTACATGGGTACCAGTATGTACCATTCTTAATGGGTACCAGTATGCACCATTCTTACATGGGTACCAGTATGCACCATTCTTACATGGGTACCAGTATGCACCATTCTTACATGGGTACCAGTATGCACCATTCTTACATGGGTACCAGTATGCACCATTCTTGCATGGGTACCAGTATGCACCATTCTTACATGGGTACCAGTATGCACCATTCTTAATGGGTACCAGTATGCACCATTCTTACATGGGTACCAGTATGTACCATTCTTACATGGGTACCAGTATGCACCATTCTTACATGGGTACCAGTATGTACCATTCTTGCATGGGTACCAGTATGCACCATTCTTGTTGTTTACCATTGCAGGTTATGGTTGAACCAAATAAATTATGATTGTCATGTTAAATCTGCTTAATGTATATTTCTTAAACATTACAATAAACATGATATAAATCTGTTGCTTTGTTTTTATGATCTGAAATCTATGATTACATGGGTATCAGTACGCACCATTCTTACATGGGTACCAGTATGTACCATTCTTACATGGGTACCAGTATGCACCATTCTTACATGGGTATCAGTATGCACCATTCTTGTTGTTAACCATTGGTTATGGTTTAACCGTACAAATAAACACATGTTTATGAGATTGTTATTTATTTGTAGCGGATATATTTGATGATGAGATGAGCGGGGAAGACAACAGTAAGGAGAATATGGATGTAGAAGAGATAACGGTACACACAGTAACTTATTATTGACCGACCCATGTTCAAATTTGGCCATAGATTATATGTTGATAAAACCTAGGTTCAATTCGATAATCATTCATTTGCATAAACGAGGTCAGTAGGTCAAATTAAAGAAATTGCTTAGAAATTCAGCAAGAACAGATTTTGTTCAAACTTGGTCACATATTACACTGTTGTTAAACTTTGTTCCTTTGAGAGAAAAAAACTAGGTCACTATTTCAACTTGAAGAAAAGCTGTTTCATTTTCTCTTGAAGCAAAACTAGGTCAGTAGGTCAAATTTTGAAAATGTTATTATGGCAGTTGCGATTGTTTCAGAATTTGCAAACACATCAGACACTACCCTGCATATTATTCACTGACACCATATTTACAAAATAATAATAGAGTGAAATTGCTTGGTGAAAAAATCCAATAAAACCCTACAAGCAGGATAGGAAGTTGTATTCCTGACCCACAGTTGTTCATGCTAGGTCAGAAGTTGTATATTTATGAGACCTTGGTTCCTATCGGGCCACCTAATTTATGTAAGAAGCTTTGTAACTAGGCCAGATTAATGAAAGTTATTGTAAACATGGTAGAATTTCTATTTTTGACTTGATTTTTTTCAAAGTTACATTTTGGTGAATTCTCATGTTCGATAATTGGCTGGCTGGGGAGACAACTTTATTCCAAGCTTGTTGAGTTCATACAGTGCAAGGGATTCATAATTATACCTACCACACCTTTAAACTGTTTTCATCAATTTTCATTTCCGTAAAGCTGTACCTTGTTCTGTCAAAAAAAATTAGAGGTGACATTTATGACTGACATTTTTTGTGACCTGTTAACCACCCTCATGTGGCCTAAGTGGCTGCGTGGTTACGGTCATTGACTTCAAATCATTTGTCCCTCACCGTTGTAGGTTCAGAAATTCTATTAAGTGAGGAAGCTATCACGCTGGCTTGTGGAATTCGGTGGTTGTGCCGGCCGATCCGTACCTGAAATACTGCCTGGGGGGGGATCGTCTTCCGCCAATAACAGCTGGAGATTCACCATATGACCTAAGCTGTCGGTGTAACTTAAAACACAAATACAAACACAAATATATTCTTAGCATGTGACTGTTATGTTTGTATGTTTTGAAAGAACAAAATATAAAAATTTAAAACTAATAACCAGGGCTCATTCTAGAGGGTGACATGGGCAAAGTAGTCGCCCATGGGACCCTGGCTTCTCCCCCTGGGTGCACCACTTCTCCCTTAAAAAATAACACTTAAATTTTTTTCCCCCAGTAACATACACTGGCCATTGTAAAGCACTCAAATTTTTTTCCCCCAGTAACATACACTGGCCATTGTAAAGCACTCAAATTTTTTTCCCCCAGTAACATACACTGGCCATTGTAAAGCACTCAAATTTTTTTCCCCCAGTAACATACACTGGCCATTGTAAAGCACTCAAATTTTTTTCCCCCAGTAACATACACTGGCCATTGTAAAGCACTCAAATTTTTTTCCCCCAGTAACATACACTGGCCATTGTAAAGCACTCAAATTTTTTTCCCCCAGTAACATACACTGGCCATTGTAAAGCACTCAAATTTTTTTCCCCCAGTAACATACACTGGCCATTGTAAAGCACTCAAATTTTTTTCCCCCAGTAACATACACTGGCCATTGTAAAGCACTCAAATTTTTTTCCCCCAGTAACATACACTGGCCATTGTAAAGCACTCAAATTTTTTTCCCCCAGTAACATACACTGGCCATTGTAAAGCACTCAAATTTTTTTCCCCCAGTAACATACACTGGCCATTGTAAAGCACTCAAATTTTTTTCCCCCAGTAACATACACTGGCCATTGTAAAGCACTCAAATTTTTTTCCCCCAGTAACATACACTGGCCATTGTAAAGCACTCAAATTTTTTTCCCCCAGTAACATACACTGGCCATTGTAAAGCACTCCTGTTCAAATATTGTATTTAAAGCAGCATTACATCGTATGAAATAAAAGATATTTGAAAAATTCAATGTTTACGTATGGGTAGCAATGCTGCTACACATTCTAACATTATACTTTGTATGCTTATGTTCATTTGGTAAACAGTGTTTTTTTGCGATAAAACAAACTCGAAACCGAAAGTAGGACTTTCCAAGTCGATCGGTCACGCACTTGTTTACAACCGGAACGCATTGTCCGCACTTGTTTACATTCGGAATGCATCGTCCCCATTTGTCCCACGTTGTCTTTTTTTGTTAAATTACTTGATATGTTGATTCATACCTCTGTTAGCTAAGTCTTTTAGGGACATTTCTACATCCCCGCGAGGGGTTCGACATTAGAGGAAGATAGATAGATAGTCTTTCATGTTCAAAATATATACATTGTTTTTTTTACATCCTCTGTTGTTTCACGCATGCGTGCTGCTGTGCGTGTTTACATTTCGTGTGTTGATAAACAAATTCGCGTATACGACGGTTTAAATTTATTGGAATTTTATTGTTTCTGAGCAAATATTTCGATTATTATAAACACACACATATTAGTATTTATATTTTACCCAAAACATCCTTTACTACGATGTAATGCTGCTTTAATGGTCGTATTGTGTATTTTAACCCTATTATGTTGAAAATTTATTTAATATTCTAACACGACCCAGCTAATAACATACTGTACCATACTTGTAGAGTAAAATCCACGTCGGGTTATTCTGCGATATACCTACCTTGAACTATGCTGCACGCGCACCATGTTTTGGCTATTCCATTTATGCAATGCGTGTAAAGTTTTATGAATGAAAGTCACGTGATGTTTGTAAAAAATACCGTGTGAATTCACGGAAGTGAGCTATTTTTAGAATCAGATAATCTCTTGTTTTTCTGTTAAGTAACGTTTCAGTTACTATTCTGTACAGTTTTATTTGACAAAATAAATACAATTATTGATCAGTTACAACTTTTGTTCATTTATGCACTAGATTGATATTTTCCATACAAAATAACGTCATCACCCCTTACGCGGGAGGAAATTTAGAAAGCCGAATGCAGCGGCGTTTGAAGAAAATACTCCTTTAAAATTAATAGAAGTAAGTCGTGTTAGAATCGAAATAATAAGTATCAACCGTGGTATATCGCAGAATAACCATCGTTTGTTGTTCTTATGCGTAGAAATATATCACTCAGGCCTTCGGCCGTCATGATATATTTCTACACATACGCACTTCAAACTCGGGTTATTCTGCGATATACCACGGTTGATACTTATTATTTCTTAAATACCATTAGATGACGCAATCGCCCGCTTTCTCACTTCTCCCAAAATTTTGGGTCTAGCCCGAGCCCTGAATAACTATTCGTTTGGTCAATATGTCCTTTGTAGACAAAGACAACGCCTAACAAGTCACCTGTCAAAGGTCGTAGGTCACACAGGTCAAGGGCAAAGAGGAGGCGGATCATAGTGGAGGATGATAGTGAGGGAAACGAATCCGGTAAGATTTACAGCTGTGCTGTGAAAAATCTAGGTCACTAGGTCAAATTAATGAAAAATCTTTGAATTACACAATAGAAAGTGATGCTAAGAATTCAATCAAACTTGGTCTGAGTTTAGTTTATACAAATTTATTTTAGCTTGATTGTGAAACCAGTTCTTACATGTTATATTAATCACTTTCGAGACCTCATTCCTGATGGAATCCATCGCCACGAGGGAGAGAGAAGAGGCAATGTGGAATTTAAATGCCTTGCCTAAGGGCACAATTGTAACGGCTCCTGCGGGGCTCAAAATCCGGACCTTTCGCACCTGAAGCGAATGTGCATCCACTGCGCTATCACGACTTCCACTGGTCTGAGTTAACCTGGCATTGACACTAACCAATATATGTTCAACGTAATTTCATCAAGTAAATATATTCAATTCAATTCAACAAGTTTATTGCATGAAACATGTATATATATGTTTGTAGCAAATACAAACAGTTTCAATACAAAGATATGGAATTTTAACAAAGAGCATATAATTCCAGTGGATATTTCAATGCTATTGGCATATAACAGCAATTTTTACGACGTTACATTTCTTAACAGGTTAGCATGGTAAATGAATTTGCAACGTTAAAAGTAATTTTGGAGTTTGTTGGCCAGCTGTAATTGTAGCGTTTTATGTATTTTGATCGCAATGTTGAATATTTTGGACATATGAGAAGGAAATGATATTCATTTTCAATCAATGAGTTACAGTTTGAACATATTCGTTCATTAGTGATTTATATCACTTGATTGTGTTTGTGATAAATAAACTCAAAAGATGTGAAATTGACATAGTGAGGTGAGTAACACAGGGTTCCCTCTGTCTGAATGTTTGTCTACGCCACTTCTGTTGCCAATTGAAAAATACTGGAGCCAATTTAAGAGCCATATAGGTCACAAATAAATATATGATGCCATATATATTTGACAAAACATGTGTCTTTTTTTAACGTTGCGCCAAATATTTTCGCCAATTCACAAAATTTAGCGCCAATATTTGTTAATTGGCGCCATTGGCGACCGACAGCGGGAACCCTGTAACAAAGGATGGCCCTCTTTGTTTAAGGGAAATGCATTTCCGAATTGTGATTAGAGCATTTTGTGAACATTTAATAAAATTTGAAAGTAGTGTCAGCATTTATGACATATATATTGTATAATATAATATATCATCGTTTATTTACAGAAGATGAATTTAAGCCGAATGCAGATGAGAGAAGTGAAGACGATGGTAGTAGTGGTGTGGATGAAGATGGTGTATCATCAGGCGAGGCTTCAGACCCGAACTCTCCAATCAAGGTTTGTATTTTGTTGCTATGGCAACCTGAAGAAGAAGATGATGATGGTGGTAGTCGTGTTGATGAAGATGATATATGATCATTCTGGTTTCAGAGATAGACTTGCTTATAGTATCTTGTTATAGCAGGTTAACGATGACGATCATAGAATAGCAAGCGGACCGTTATTGTTGCAGTATGAAGTGCACATTATACACGATATACATAATACAGACATTATACACGATATACATAATACAGACATTATACACGATATACATAATACACACATTATACACGATATACATAATATACACATTATACACGATATACACGATATACATAATACAGATATTATACATAATACACACATTATACACGATATACATAATACAGACATTATACACGATATACATAATACAGACATTATACACGATATACATAATACACACATTATACACGATATACATAATACACACATTATACACGATATACATAATACACACATTATACACGATATACATAATACACACATTATACACGATATACATAATACACACATTATACACGATATACATAATACACACATTATACAAGATATATGTACACAATACACACATTATACACACATTATACACAATATACGTACACAATACACACATTATACACACATTATACACGATATACGTACACAATACACACATTATACACACATTATACACAATATACGTACACAATACACACATTATACACACATTATACACGATATACGTACACAATACACACATTATACACGATATACGTACACAATACACACATTATACACGATATACGTACATAATAGTTATGTTGCAACTGTATTATTGCAAATTTAAGCACAGTAAATTCATTCTTTGTGTATACAGATAAAATGTTAGGAATTGATCTGTATTGTGTGGACATGTGACATTTGGTAGAAATATCAGGCGAGCGATCTAAGAACTCTTAGGCCCTTTTTATTATTATTAACCCTCACTGAAATGGGGAGGGATATTATTTTGGCAATATCTGTATGTACGCGAGACCAGCGCCAGTTCTCAGTAGCCGAGTGAAATATTATGATTTAAATAATAGATAGATAAAAATGTATCACCAGTTCACCACAGTGTTGTTGGGCACTTGCACTTTTCGTCGGGATCAACCCAGTAACACTAAAGCATTTGCCCTTTAACCCATTTCATTCTGGATACCGTTCAAACAGTATTTGCATGTATTTGCAAAGAACATAGAGCCAGATCAGCTGCCATGGAACGTTCCGTCTGATCAGGCTCTATGCTGTTTGCTATTCAGATGATCTTGTCAAGACACTTGGCTATGTAGCAAACAACATAGATCCTGATCAGCACGCAGCGTCACGCTGCGGCTGATCTGGATCTATGTTGTTTGCAAAAGCCTTTAAATGCATCCAGAATGAAATGGGTTAATTCACTAAACATGCCCAAATTTGTCCATCCAGCTCCAGTTGGGTACGGATATGAAATTCATCAATTTGCTTGTTTTGTTTGTTATGTAGGGTACCACTGACTGAGAGGGACGTCACTCAGAATGACAGGCTGGGCATGGCGTCAATGCCTTTAGATATATCTCGATATGTTGTGTCTTCCGGATCTGATCCATACTTTGCGTTTGTTTCACAGTTACCACAGAAGAGGAAGAGACCGCCACAGAAACCCACCTGGGGACCCAAATCGGCAAGAAAACCCAGTGTAGCTCCAGGAACCAAATCTATCCAAAAGTCACTTGCGGGATTCTCGAAGGAAGACA
This sequence comes from Archivesica marissinica, assembly GCA_014843695.1. NCBI lineage: Eukaryota > Metazoa > Mollusca > Bivalvia > Venerida > Vesicomyidae > Archivesica > Archivesica marissinica. The sequence continues at coordinate 19,242,869 of CM026399.1, read as the reverse complement.
GTCCAGCAGCATCAAAGTCTGTCCAAAAGTCCCCTGCTGGATTCTCTAAGGAAGACAGTCCAGCAGCATCAAAGTCTGTCCAAAAGTCACTTGCAGGATTCTCTAAGGAAGACAGTCCGGCAGCATCAAAGTCTGTCCAAAAGTCCCCTGCTGGATTCTCCAAGGAAGACAGTCCAGAGACTTCTGTAGAGAAAACCAGTAGCATGAAACCAGAAGCCACATCGCCTGGAGTTAGTCATGTGACCAAATCCAAACTTGCAGCATTTTCTGCTGGTGACTCGGTATGTTTCGTGCGAATGGACAATCAATGTCTCCTTTCGTTTAGTTTAATAGTATTTTATTGCATATATATAGCACAAAAAGATACAATGCATATGGCCAAGATCTAGTTTAGTGTGCAAATGGTTTGATCTAGTCTAGTGTGCAAATGTTTTGATCTAGTCTAGTATGCAAATAGTTTGATCTAGTCTAGTATGCAAATGGTTTGATCTAGTCTAGTGTGCAAATGTTTTGATCTAGTCTAGTATGCAAATAGTTTGATCTAGTCTAGTATGCAAATGGTTTGATCTAGTCTAGTGTGCAAATGTTTTGATCTAGTCTAGTATGCAAATAGTTTGATCTAGTCTAGTATGCAAATGGTTTGATCTAGTCTAGTGTGCAAATGTTTTGATCTAGTCTAGTATGCAAATAGTTTGATCTAGTCTAGTATGCAAATGGTTTGATCTAGTCTAGTGTGCAAATGTTTTGATCTAGTCTAGTATGCAAATAGTTTGATCTAGTCTAGTATGCAAATGGTTTGATCTAGTCTAGTGTGCAAATGTTTTGATCTAGTCTAGTATGCAAATAGTTTGATCTAGTCTAGTATGCAAATGGTTTGATCTAGTCTAGTGTGCAAATGTTTTGATCTAGTCTAGTATGCAAATGTTTTGATCTAGTCTAGTATGCAAATGGTTTGATCTAGTTAGTGTGCAAATGTTTGATCTAGTCTAGCATGCAAATGGTTTGATCTAGTCTAGTATGCAAATGGTTTGATCTATAGTGTACAAATGGTTTGATCTAGTCTAGTGTGCAAATGGTTTGATCTAGTCTAGTATGCAATGGTTTGATCTAGTCTAGTGTGCAAATGTTTTGATCTAGTCTAGTGTGCAAATGGTTTGATCTAGTCTAGTATGCAAATGGTTTGATCTAGTCAAGTGTGCAAATGTTTTGATCTAGTCTAGTATGCAAATGGTTTGATCTAGTTTAGTGTGCAAATGGTTGATCTAGTCTAGCATGCAAATGGTTTGATCTAGTCTAATATGCAAATGGTTTGATCTAGTCTAGTGTGCAAATGGTTTGATCTAGTCTAGTGTGCAAATGGTTTGATCTAGTCTAGTGTGCAAATGGTTTGATCTAGTCTAGTGTGCAAATAGTTTGATCTAGTCTAGTGTGCAAATAGTTTGATCTAGTCTAGTGTGCAAATGGTTTGAGCCACAAGTTTTTACAACAGTAGCAGACACTGTTATCGCATATAAATATGTTCTGATTGAAACACAATAGCCTATTAGAGTATTGCCTCCCATCCACACACACTTCAGGGCACCTCTGTATGAATACTATTGTGTTAATAGTGTCTAAAAAGATTGGTTTATAACGTAATTGTACTTAAAATCACTAAATGAATTCAACCTTTTTAGTTTAAGCTTGATTTACACAGCTTCTACTTCTACAACTTATAAAGCGTGTATGAGGTAGTTCGCGTGGGAGGAAACCGGAGTACCCGACAATACCCACTTGTCCGATCTGAGCGACAACCGTACCATCTCACATACTTCACGGTCCGAGAACACTTATAATACCAGGGTTCATTCTAGGTCAGAATATGTGGGAGAAGTGAGAAAGCACGCGATCGCATGCTTAAATTGTGTTATTTAATAAATTTCAACAAAATATGGTTAAAATGCACAGTATGACTATTAAATACAACATTTGAATATAAGAAGTGCTTCATAATGAGCCAGTGTATCTTAATGAACAAAATTTTGTATGAAAATTGTAAAAAAAAACATTATTTTTTTAAGGGAGAAGTGGGGCCCCCATAGGGTCCCTAGGGTGACTATTTCGCCCACATCGCCCTCTAGAATGATCCCTGAATACACTTGAAAATATTTAAGCATATCTTGACAAGGATCGACTTCTTTCCTTCTGCACTCTCCATAGCTCTGTTTCTCCTAGCATTGGTCCTGTGATTAACATGCTGTACTGCACATCTTGTTTGACCCTCATTGCACCATAATAATATTAAGTGAAATAACTAATAAATGTTAGATTTACGTCACGCAGAGAAATCAGACGGATCTGTAGTCCAGTGGTAGCACACTGGACTGGTAATCCAGGGATCGCAGGTTCGATCCCCCGTCTGACCCTAATAAAATTAACAGTCTCAGATGGGACGTTAAACCGAGATCTCGTGTCGGTGCTTTACACCGTGTACGTAAAAGAACCAGAGGAGACTCTGGAATGGGTCTCTGTCTGTATCATTGCACTATTCTCCAAAAATCTAAAATGACTAATCTCTTCAGGAGGCGTCGCTCATATGGGCAACCGGTAGCGACGATAAATAAACGTAAACACACACACACGCAGAGAAATGAATGCAGGACAACGTTGACGAAACTCTTAATAACAAGAAACCGTAACCAACAAGTAAATTTGTTGAATATTTTGTTTTTCAGGTAGGACAAAGTGGAGACAGTGGGGAGGACAAAGTTGTGTATCAACATTGTAAATATGAATGGTTGCACCAAGATAAACTCAGGTGAGTTTCCGCTCAATACCCTTGCCTCTGGCATTGACAGTATTGTGCATTTGGTAATGTTGTTTTTTCTTCTGAATAAGCAATATCTGAACTGGGATTTCTGGTCTGGTAGGTCTTCTGCAAGGCGAGTTCCCCATTGTCTTGTTCTTTGATTGGATGTCCTGATTCATGGCTGGTGTTAGATATGTCCTGATTCATGGCTGGTGTTAGATATGTCCTGATTCTTGGCTGGTGTTAGATATGTCCTGATTCTTGGCTTATGTTAGATATGTCCTGATTCATGGCTTATGCTAGATATGTCCTGATTCATGGCTTATGCTAGATATGTCCTGATTCATGGCTGGCGTTAGATATGTCCTGATTCTTGGCTGGTGTTAAATATGTCCTGATTCATGGCTGGTGTTAGATATGTCCTGATTCTTGGCTGGTGTTAAATATGTCCTGATTCATGGCTGGTGTTAGATATGTCCTGATTCATGGCTGGTGTTAGATATGTCCTGATTCATGGCTTATGCTAGATATGTCCTGATTCATGGCTGGTGCTAGATACGTCCTGATTCATGGCTAGTGCTAGATATGTCCTGATTCATGGCTTATGCTAGATATGTCCTGATTCTTGGCTTATGTTAGATATGTCCTGATTCATGGCTGGTGTTAGATATGACCTGATTCATAGCTGGTGTTAGATATGTCCGGACCTGATTCTTGGCTTATGTTAGATATGACCTGATTCATGGCTGGTGTTAGATATGTCCTGATTCTTGGCTTATGTTAGATATGACCTGATTCATGGCTGGTGTTAGATATGTCCTGATTCATGGTTGGTGTTAGATATGTCCTGATTCTTGGCTGGTGTTAGATATGACCTGATTCTTGGCTTATGTTAGATATGTCCTGATTCTTGGCTTATGTTAGATATGACCTGATTCTTGGCTTATGTTAGATATGTCCTGATTCTTGGCTTATGTTAGATATGTCCTGATTCTTGGCTTATGTTAGATATGTCCTGATTCTTGGCTTATGTTAGATATGACCTGATTCATGGCTTGTGCTAGATATGTCCTGATTCATGGCTGGTGCTAGATATGTCCTGATTCATGGCTGGTGCTAGATATGTCCTTATTCTTGGCTGGTGCTAGATATGTCCTGATTCATGGCTGGTGCTAGATATGTCCTGATTCATGGCTGGTGCTAGATATGTCCTGATTCATGGCTTATGCTAGATATGTCCTGATTCATGGCTGGTGTTAGATATGTCCTGATTCATGGCTGGTGCTAGATATGTCCTGATTCATGGCTGGTGCTAGATATGTCCTGATTCATGGCTGGTGCTAGATATGTCCTGATTCATGGCTGGTGTTAGATATGTCCTGATTCATGGCTTATGCTAGATATGTCCTGATTCATGGCTTATGCTAGATATGTCCTGATTCATGGCTTATGCTAGATATGTCCTGATTCATGGCTTATGTTAGATATGTCCTGATTCATGGCTTATGTTAGATATGTCCTGATTCATGGCTTGTGCTAGATATGTCCTGATTCATGGCTGGTGCTAGATATGTCCTGATTCTTTGCTTATGTTAGATATGTCCTGATTCATGGCTTGTGCTAGATATGTCCTGATTCATGGCTGGTGCTAGATATGTCCTGATTTATGGCTGGTGCTAGATATGTCCTGATTTATGGCTGGTGCTAGATATGTCCTGATTTATGGTTGGTGCTAGATATGTCCTGATTTATGGCTGGTGCTAGATATGTCCTGATTTATGGCTGGTGCTAGATATGTCCTGATTCATGGCTGGTGCTAGATATGTCCTGATTTATGGCTTGTGCTAGATATGTCCTGATTCATGGCTGGTGCTAGATATGTCCTGATTCATGGCTGGTGCTAGATATGTCCTGATTCATGGCTTGTGCTAGATATGTCTTGATTTATGGCTGGTGCTAGATATGTCCTGATTCATGGCTGGTGTTAGATATGTCCTGATTTATGGCTGGTGCTAGATATGTCCTGATTCACGTTGATTCAAATCAAGGCTGCACATTAAATAAAGTCAAGGTTACACGTGAAAGTCATTTCCCCATCAATTCATGTCAATTTAAGTCTAGGTCTCACATACACTTGGATTGTCCTCCACCTGTAGAAGTTGGAATGTGGTCATGTGACTTTAACATTCCGTTCGAATTTCAAGCTAACCGTACAGAAACACCAACACTGCCTATGTTGAAGGTTTAGAATAAACACGGAACCAATTTGTTTACTACAGGGATGGTAATAAGAGATTGCGTACAGATGAGAACTACGATCCAAGGACCCTACATATAGCGGACAGTGAGAGAGCCAAGTTTACGCCTGTAAGTTTAATGGTAGCTTGAAATCTCAGACTGTTAATATGGCAGTTGCAATATTCTGAAACAGTCTTTCACACATAGAATGACAATACATGAACATGGCTGAAAGAATTATGAAAATCAGACGATAAATGTGGAAGCTATTGTTATTTTATTGTCTATTTCTTTATATAGATAATAACAGGCACTTTGGCCACAGTCATCATTCTTTCCTTATATTGTTATAAGGGACCACCGCGGCCGAGTTGGTATGGTCGTTGACTTCAAATCACTTGCTCCTTAAAGCTGTAGGTGCGAATCCCGTTAAGGGGGGTGTCAAATTCTGTCATGTCGGGAAGCTGTCGAGCTGGCATGTGGAATGTTGGTAGCCGTCCGTGCCTGAAATAATGCTCGGATGGGCACCCAGAATCCTCCTCCGTATTTTGCACTTGGATGACTTTGAAGGAATTATGGGCCTTTGTTGCCATTATACGTATTGAGGTACTGATGCTTGCTATGATAAATCCATCTACAGTTTCTCTTGGATTTGGCTCCGATCTTCACATGTGTACCATTAAATCTAGTACCCTTATGCTGCATGGTGCGACCTGTCGGATAAAAACCCTTTGTTCGCGAGGACATCAATCCACTGAATTTGTGTGTTTTCTGTTGCAGGCTATGAGACAGTGGTGGGAGATAAAGTCACAGCACTTTGGTACAGTCCTGTTCTTCAAGGTATGTCGTTGCCTGACCAGGTATTGTTCGGTAGATGACCAGGTCATGGTTGGTAGATGACTAGATCTTTGTTGGTAGATGACTAGTTCATGGTCAGTAGATGACTAGATCTTGGTCAGTAGATGACCATATCATAGTTGGTAGATGTCCAGATCTTGGTCAGTAGATGACTAGTTCATGGTCAGTAGATGACTAGATCTTGGTTAGTAGATGACCAGAACTTGGTCGGTAGATGACTAGTTCATGGTCAGTAGATGACTAGATCTTGGTTAGTAGATGACTAGATCTTGGTCGGTAGAAGACTAGTTCATGGTCGGTAGATGACTAGATCATGGTCAGTAGATGACTAGATCTTGGTCGGTAGATGACTAGTTCATGGTCGGTAGATGACTAGATCATGGTCAGTAGATGACTAGATCTTGGTCAGTAGATGACTAGTTCATGGTCAGTAGATGACTAGATCTTGGTTAGTAGATGACCATATCATAGTTGGTAGATGACCAGATGTTGGCCGGTAGATGACTAGTTCATTGTCTGTAGATGACCAGAACTTGGATGGTACATGTAGATGACCAGATGTTGGCCGGTAGATGACTAGGTCATTGTCTGTAGATGACCAGATGTTGGCAGGTAGATGACTAGGTCATTGTCTGTAGATGACCAGAACTTGGATGGTACATGTAGATGACCAGATTGTGGTCGGTAGCTGACTAGGTCATTGTCTGTAGATGACCAGAACTTGGATGGTACATGTAGATGACCAGATGTTGGCCGGTAGATGACTAGATCATCGTCTGTAGATGACCAGAACTTGGATGGTACATGTAGATGACCAGATTGTGGTCGGTAGCTGACTCATCATCTGTAGATCGCTAGAGTATGATCAGTAGATGACCAGATTGTGGTCAGTAGCTGACTAGGTCATTGTCTGTAGATCGCTAGAGTATGGTTGGTAGCTGACTAGGTCATTGTCTGTAGATGACCAGAACTTGGATGGTACATGTAGATGACCAGATTGTGGTCGGTAGCTGACTAGGTCATTGTCTGTAGATGACCAGAACTTGGATGGTACATGTAGATGACCAGATGTTGGCCGGTAGATGACTAGATCATCGTCTGTAGATGACCAGAACTTGGATGGTACATGTAGATGACCAGATGTTGGCCGGTAGATGACTAGGTCATCGTCTGTAGATGACCAGAACTTGGATGGTACATGTAGATGACCAGATGTTGGCCGGTAGATGACTAGATCATCGTCTGTAGATGACCAGAGGATGGTCAGTAGATGACCAGATGTTGGCCGGTAGATGACTAGGTCATTGTCTGTAGATGACCAGGACTTGGATGGTACATGTAGATGACCAGATTGTGGTCGGTAGCTGACTAGATCATCATCTGTAGATCGCTAGAGTATGATCAGTAGATGACCAGATTGTGGTCAGTAGCTGACTAGGTCATTGTCTGTAGATCGCTAGAGTATGGTTGGTAGATGACTAGGTCATTGTCTGTAGATCGCTAGAGTATGGTTGGTAGATGACTAGGTCATTGTCTGTAGATGGCTAGAGTATGGTTGGTAGATGACTAGGTCATTGTCTGTAGATGACCAGAGTTGGTTGGTAGATGACTAGGTCATTGTCTGTAGATGACCAGAGTATGGTTGGTAGATGACTAGGTCATTGTCTGTAGATGACCAGAGTATGGTTGGTAGATGACTAGGTCATTGTCTGTAGATGACTAGAGTATGGTTGGTAGATGACTAGGTCATTGTCTGTAGATGACCAGAGTATGGTTGGTAGCTGACTAGGTCATTGTCTGTAGATGGCCAGAGTATGGTTGGTAGCTGACTAGGTCATTGTCTGTAGATCGCTAGAGTATGGTTGGTAGCTGACTAGGTCATTGTCTGTAGATGACCAGAACTTGGTGGTAGATGACTAGGTCATTGTCTGTAGATGACCAGATGTTGGCAGGTAGCTGACTAGGTCATTGTCTGTAGATGACCAGATGTTGGCAGGTAGATGACTAGGTCATTGTCTGTAGATGACCAGATGTTGGCCGGTAGATGACTAGGTCATTGTCTGTAGATGACCAGATGTTGGCAGGTAGCTGACTAGGTCATTGTCTGTAGATGACCAGATGTTGGCAGGTAGCTGACTAGGTCATTGTCTGTAGATGACCAGAACTTGGTTGGTAGCTGACTAGGTCATTGTCTGTAGATGACCAGATGTTGGCAGGTAGCTGACTAGGTCATTGTCTGTAGATGACCAGAACTTGGTTGGTAGCTGACTAGGTCATTGTCTGTAGATGACCAGATGTTGGCAGGTAGCTGACTAGGTCATTGTCTGTAGATGACCAGAACTTGGTTGGTAGCTGACTAGGTCATTGTCTGTAGATGACCAGAACTTGGTTGGTAGCTGACTAGGTCATTGTCTGTAGATGACCAGATGTTGGCAGGTAGATGACTAGGTCATTGTCTGTAGATGACCAGATGTTGGCAGGTAGCTGACTAGGTCATTGTCTGTAGATGACCAGAACTTGGCTGGTAGCTGACTAGGTCATTGTCTGTAGATGACCAGATTTTGGTAGGTAGCTGACTAGGTCATTGTCTGTAGATGACCAGATGTTGGCAGGTAGCTGACTAGGTCATTGTCTGTAGATGACCAGATGTTGGCAGGTAGCTGACTAGGTCATTGTCTGTAGATGACCAGATTTTGGTCGGTAGCTGACTAGGTCATTGTCTGTAGATGACCAGATGTTGGCAGGTAGCTGACTAGGTCATTGTCTGTAGATGACCAGATGTTGGCAGGTAGCTGACTAGGTCATTGTCTGTAGATGACCAGATGTTGGTAGGTAGCTGACTAGGTCATTGTCTGTAGATGACCAGAACTTGGTTGGTAGATGACTAGGTCATCGTCTGTAGATCGCTAGAGTATGGTTGGTAGATGACTAGGTCATCGTCTGTAGATCGCTAGAGTATGGTTGGTAGCTGACTAGGTCATTGTCTGTAGATCGCTAGAGTATGGTTGGTAGATGACTAGGTCATCGTCTGTAGATGACCAGAACTTGGTTGGTAGCTGACTAGGTCATTGTCTGTAGATGACCAGAACTTGGTTGGTAGCTGACTAGGTCATTGTCTGTAGATGACCAGATGTTGGCCGGTAGATGACTAGGTCATTGTCTGTAGATGACCAGAACTTGGTTGGTAGATGACTAGGTCATCGTCTGTAGATGACCAGAACTTGGTTGGTAGATGACTAGGTCATTGTCTGTAGATGACCAGATGTTGGCAGGTAGCTGACTAGGTCATTGTCTGTAGATGACCAGATGTTGGCAGGTAGCTGACTAGGTCATTGTCTGTAGATGACCAGATGTTGGCAGGTAGATGACTAGGTCTGTAGATGACCAGAACTTGGTTGGTAGAAGATAATATTATCCACAATATTCAACAATATGCGTATATGATATGTGCACTTTTGTATTTACAGATGGGCAAGTTTTATGAACTATTCCATATGGATGCCACCATAGCTGTCACGGAACTGGGCCTGATCTATATGAAGGTTAGCCTCACAAATAATTAGGATTGTGAATCTTCCTGTTTGGCGATTTCCTCTTTTGGTTATAAATAAATATTATCAGATTTTGTCTAAACAGTTCAGAAATTATATTTCTTTTACTTTTTATGCTGGGTCGATCCTATTATTTCTATTAGTGTTTTTGGCAAATTTCCACTTTTCACATTCCTAGCACAGCCCTGATAATGTCTCTACTTGCTAAGGGTTTTCCTTATGACTGTGGTGCATGTAGGAGTTTTATCTTTGAACCGAGCTAGACTGGTATTAAAGTTTGCTTGAGATCATAAATATTAGGAGACCAATACATGGTTTACATTATGTGCGTAAGTACCGTAAAATAGGGTTCTGGAGCGGTGCCCTTTTTATTCCCGCCCTCTTGCCTTTTTAATAGAAAAATGTTGTTTTTAAAAAAACATTTTTTATAAGCTTCAACAGGGGCGGGCAGACATTTAGAATTAGACATATATAACTTGGAACTTCTCTGCTCTTTTCACCAATATGTACTGCCTTACTGCCTCTTTGATCAATCACCGTAATTTAGCAAGATTTTCTAGGCGCTAACCCCCTTCAGCACCTCATCGCGGCTCAAAATGCACCATGTCCCTTTTCTGACCCACCCTGCCCTTTTTTTTCCACTCTAGAATAAAGCCTAGAACAATTGGTTCTTAAACATATTCTTGCATACTACAAAAAGACCAATTGCTTCTGTCTAGTTCAAATACCATCTGATATATTTCTGATTGTTCTACAGGTTTCAAGGTCATCCGTTTGCATAAAATCTAGTGCCGTTGGTATACGGATACCCGGGTCCAGAGGGGAATATAAAGTTGTAATATAGTTTTATATTGTAGGGTGATTATGCCCACTCGGGATTCCCGGAGATTGCATATGGTCGGTATGCGGATACCCTGGTCCAGAGGGGATACAGAGTAGCGAGGATCGAACAGACGGAGACACCTGACATGATGACGGAGAGATGTAAAACTTGTAAGTAAGGCCAGGAGAAATTTATCCCAAGATTATCCTCCCCGATTACTTGGACACGCCTCAATATTTATTGTCTCGGTGTGCTGGGAAGCAAATGATATTTGGACTGTCTGTGCATCCATCCAGGCGACCATTAGGGGTTTAGGGTCTGATTATGTAATTAGAGAGACGTGATAGCGTGTTCGCTTCAGGTGCGAAAGGCCCGAAGTTCGAGCCCAGCTGTAGCCGTTACGATTGTGCCCTGAGGCAAGGCATTTAAATTCCACATTGCCTCTTCTCTCTCTCTCTCATGGCGATGGATTCCCTCAGGAATGAGGTCTCGAGAGTGATTAATAAAAGTTTTAAGAATTTATTTTCGCAATCGAGCTAAATAAATTTGTATAAACTAAGTAATTATGGTTATGGGCTTATTAGTAGCCTATTATTAGCCCTTAACCCTTTCAACCCCAAGTAACTGACATGGACTGGTGCATGCTATTTTTAGACCAATAAATTAATAAGAAAATTACATTTGGACCAGTTCATTTATCAAAATGGGTAATTTTATCTAAAAATAGTAATAATTATTACTGGCAAAAAAGTGCAGATCCTGATGAGATGGCTCGTTACGAGCCGGCTCATCTGGATCTACACTTTTCATAAGCCTATTTAGAGGCCTGTGGGGTTGAAAGGGTTAAGCCCATTCTGGATGGATATGTTAGCCCATAAACAAAATGTTAGTAACATCCATTTGTGGGTCTGCATGTTTTTGTGACCTTGACGGCCTTTTGTTCTCATCCAATTCAATTGGAAGTTGGTATCCAGCATCATCATGAAGTTATTAAGCACATATTGCTATAAAAACTTTCAGGTCTGATAAGCTTCTCTGAAGAACAGTATAGTACATCGGACCACTTGCCACTGTAGGTTCGAATCCCACTGTGTGCGTCAAATTCTTTCTTGTGAGGAAGCTATCCAACTGGCTCGCAGAAGGTCTGGTTCTACCCGGGTGCCTGAAATACTGCTAGGAAGGGCACTCAAGGTTCTTCTTCCACCAGCTGCCAGTGACTGGCCATATCACCTAAGCTGTCTGTGCGACTTTAAAACATAAAAAAACCATCTGAACCATGTACCCTCAAGTCATTCAGTTTTCATCATATTCACTTTAGGCTAAGTATTCAATGTTTCTGTCATAATGTTAACCCATAACCTGCCAATTACTACAAAAGTCGCTATTTAGATAGTGGAGCTGAAAATCTTCTGAAATTCCATCCATGCTCAGGAAAGGTGTTGTTATGTAAACTGCCTGCCGGCGATATTGCCCAAAATGGTGCGGATGAAGGCGAAAAACACGAACAAACAAACAAACAAACAATTCCGTCCAATTTATTCGGCAGGTTAAGGGTTAACCATTGTTAATATTATATATAATATTTTCTCGTTTACTAGTGAGCAAGCCAAGCAAGTTTGATAAGGTTGTGAAGCGTGAGGTTTGTAGGATAACTACCAAGGGGACCAAAACATTCAGTTTCCTGTCTGGAGACTGTAGAGACTCACAGAGTACATATCTACTGGCGATCGCCGAGAAGGTACATAGTTGGACTATGCCAGATATTGTGACAATCACTTGTCCCTCACCATTGTTCTATTGGGTGTTGGGTTCTGATAATTACGCTGCATTGTGGCATCTACTTGCCCCTCACGATTGTTTCTTTGAGCTCTATTGGGGTTGGGTTCTGTCATTCACTTTCCCCTCACTGTTGTTGGATTGAGCTTTACTTGGATCCGGTTATGACAATTTGGTTGGGTCTGGGTATAATGACAATCTTGCTCTGGGTCAGAGGGGTCAGATTCATCCACAACTTGCATCTATAAAGTCGCTGTATTAACATAGCTGTTGGTTAGGTTCTCTATATCTGAAAACAAATTAAATGTTTTATATTCAATTTTACTTTCTAGCCCAAATGCATTTTCTTATAACGGGCTGTACACTAAGACATTATAACATGTATAAACAGTTGATGATTAGATTTATATTTCCATTTTGTTATATATTATTTAACAATTAAATGTTCTTTTTCTGTGTTTCATTGAGGTATGAAATGTAAGTTATTTTTACCCACGATTTGTTCATAAGGACCAACAACTTGAATTTTGGCCAAAAATAGTCTTGATTTCAGAAATTATTTATGCGTAATCAAAACTCAACACATTATCATTTCTCAGAAACCGTCAGTTATTGCACTCACATCTCTGTACTAATTCTCACCGCCACCACTATGTCCCCACCCTACCTTTACGTACGTATATAAGTTTATTTATAGTCGCCACCGCATAAATGCATTTGGGCGACTGGTTTCTCTAAGAAGTTTATGTAGATATCTCTAAGTTGTTTATGTAGACAGCTGGGAAGGCATCTTCGTTCTTCGCAGGGTGACAAGTCCTGTTTCCTCTTTCGAATGGGTCCTTTGTAGGGCCACCCTCCTCACTGTTGGTCACCCCGCAGCAGCATTTATACGGATCTGACAGTTAGACATCTGGTCGTCGATTGTCACTCAGGGGAGCGTGGATGCCACGACTGTTGCCGCTTCCTCAGGTCCGCCGTCTCATCTATCCGCCGGAGAAGTAGAAGAAGGAAGAGAAAGATCGAAAAAAGCTGCCGAAGACGGTGTGATACTCTATCAGATATAACACTATCAGAAGAGATGGCAGATCTGTCCTGATGTGCCATAGCCGTGGATACACGCTGGGGAGATTTCCCCTTCGAAGATCGACGACCAGAAGATCCCAGAATCCTACGCTGCTGCTGCGGGATGTGCCCCGGTCACGACGTGCACGTCATTAGGAGATCGACCGGGACCCTACCTTTATTTCGATGAACCAGTACTTATACAGTTATCACGCATGTCGAGAGACACCCTTGTTGTAGTTTTGTGACATCATTTACTCACTCTAAATAAAAAATAACATCAACTATTTTTGTACTTTTTAGATATTTTATTCATGTTAGAATCGGAAAAATATCTGTATTTGCGCTATTAACCCATTTCATTCTGGATACATTTAAAGGCTTTTGCAAACAACATAGATCCAGATCAGCCGCAGCGTAACGCTGCATGCTGATCAGGATCTATGTTCTTTGCTACATAGCCAAGTGTCTTAGCAAGATCATCTGAATAGCAAACAGCCTGATCAGACGGCATGTTCCGTGGCGGCTGATCTGGTTCTATGTTCTTTGCAAATACTGTTAGAACGGTATCCAGAATGAAATGGGTTAATGGTCGAATAAAACATGGAATGTCGTTCTAAGCACCGGAATTAAGCACTTAGGCCTACGTCCTGTTTGGTTAAGTCCTACGCATCAGAACTCAAAGCCATGTTTTCTTCAGCTATAAATAATTGAAAAACAAACATTATTTCTTAAATAAATTTGCAATTTGTTGTCTGCTAAAGCTAACATTAAGATGAATATGAAAAATAGTTGTATTTTTAGAAGAAAAATCACAGAGGCATTAATAATTCGCTTCGAACAATTTTAGGATCTAGATTGTGACGGGTGTAGCATGTATGGTGTGTGCTTTGTGGATACATCCATTGGTAAATTCCATGTAAGTATATATCTATGCACCGGTAAACATTGATTGGTCATCCATCGTTGTTTAATTTTTGTAAATTACATGTATGTATATATCTATGCACCGGTAAACATTGATTGGTCATCCATCGTTGTTTAATTTTTGTAAATTACATGTATGTATATATCTATGCACCGGTAAACATTGATTGGTCATCCATCGTTGTTTAATTTTTGTAAATTACATGTATGTATATATCTATGCACCGGTAAACATTGATTGGTCATCCATCGTTGTTTAATTTTTGTAAATTACATGTATGTATATATCTATGCACCGGTAAACATTGATTGGTCATCCATCGTTGTTTAATTTTTGTAAATTACATGTCGGTATACGTCGGAAATGGTGGATTGATAAATATTGGTAATCCAGTGTTATATGTGCTTGGTAATGTAATATAAGTATATATTTATAGTATATTAAGTATATATAGAAGTCGTGGTAGCATGTTCGCTTTGTGTGCGAAAGGCCCGAGTTCGAGCCCTGCTGGAGCCGTTACGATTGTGCCGTTAGTCAAGGCATTTGAATTCTACATCCCTCCCCTCTCGTGGCGATGGATTCCATGAGGAATGAGGTCTCGAGAGTGATTAATATAAGTTATAAGAACTTGTTTCGCAATCAAGCTAATATAAATTTGTATTAACTAAGTACTCTACAACGTTGTCCATCCATCATTATATCCATTTGTAGATTTTATGTATAGATCGGAAAAATCTGTTAATCACTGACAATCCATCTCGATGGCATAGCATTTTAGCTTGCATTTATAGTGGCTTGATGAGAGATTGAAATGTTATAGTCTTAAAGAGATGCTTAGTCTCTATTCGGAGTGGGGTCTGTGACACTTGTTGACTATACCAGGAATAAGCGGACAATATAGATAAATGCTACAAATACCGTGTAGTTATTGCTCTATATATTGGCGTTCAATCAATATTTATAATCCACCAATGCAGGATAATGGAATGTTGTATTCTGTTTGTTTTTGTTAGATTGGACAGTTTGCTGATGACAGACATTGTTCAAGGTTCCGGACATTGCTTGCACATTACCCACCTGTCCAGGTAAACATTGCTTGTACACTACCCACCTGTCCAGGTAAACATTGCTTGTACACTACCCACCTGTCCAGGTAAACATTGCTTGTACACTACCCACCTGTCCAGGTAAACATTGCTTCCACACTACCCACCTGTCCAGGTAAACATTGCTTCCACACTACCCACCTGTCCAGATAAACATTGCTTGTACATTACCCACCTGTCCAGGTAAGCATTGCTTGTACAATACCCACCTGTCCAGGTAAACATTGCTTCCACACTACCTACCTGTCCAGGTAAACATTGCTTGTACATTACCCACACGTCCAGGTAAACATTGATTGTACATTACCCACCTGTCCAGGTAAACATTGCTTGTACATTACCCACCTGTCCAGATAAACATTGCTTGTACACTACCCACCTGTCCAGGTAAACATTGCTTGCACATTACCCACCTGTCCAGGTAAACATTGCTTGCACATTACCCACCTGTCCAGGTAAACATTGCTTGCACAGTACCCTCCTGTCCAGGTAAACATTGCTTGTACATTACCCACCTGTCCAGGTAAACATTGCTTGTACATTACCCACCTGTCCAGATAAACATTGCTTGTACACTACCCACCTGTCCAGGTAAACATTGCTTGTACACTACCCACCTGTCCAGGTAAACATTACTTCCACAGTACCCACCTGTCCAGGTAAACATTGCTTGTACATTACCCACCTGTCCAGGTAAACATTGCTTCCACACTACCCACCTGTCCAGGTAAACATTGCTTCCACACTACCTACCTGTCCAGATAAACATTGCTTGCACACTACCCACCTGTTCAGATAAACATTGCTTCCACACTACCTACCTGTCCAGATAAACATTGCTTGCACACTACCCACCTGTCCAGATAAACATTGCTTGCACACTACCCACCTGTCCAGATAAACATTGCTTGCACACTACCCACCTGTCCAGATAAATATTGCTTGCACACTACCCACCTGTCCAGATAAATATTGCTTGCACACTACCCACCTGTCCAGATAAATATTGCTTGCACACTACCCACCTGTCCAGATAAATATTGCTTGCACACTACCCACCTGTCCAGATAAATATTGCTTGCACACTACCCACCTGTTCAGATAAACATTGCTTGCACACTACCCACCTGTCCAGATAAATATTGCTTGCACACTGCTTGTACATTACCCACCTGTCCAGATAAACATTGCTTGCACATTTCCCACCTGTCCAGGTAAACATTGCTTGTACATTACCTACCTGTCCAGGTAAACATTGCTTGTACATTACCCACCTGTCCAGATAAACATTGCTTGCACATTTCCCACCTGTCCAGGTAAACATTGCTTGTACAGTACCCACCTGTCCATATAAACATTGCTTGTACACTACCCACCTGTCCATATAAACATTGCTTGTACAGTACCCACCTGTCCATATAAACATTGCTTGTACAGTACCCACCTGTCCATATAAACATTGCTTGTACAGTACCCACCTGTCCAGGTAAACATTGCTTGTACACTACCCACCTGTCCAGGTAAACATTGCTTGTACACTACCCACCTGTCCATATAAACATTGCTTGTACAGTACCCACCTGTCCAGGTAAACATTGCTTGCACATTACCCACCTGTCCAGGTAAACATTGCTTGTACACTACCCACCTGTCCAGGTAAACATTGCTTCCACACTACCCACCTGTCCAGATAAACATTGCTTGCACACTACCCACCTGTCCAGGTAAACATTGCGTGTACAGTACCCACCTGTCCAGGTAAACATTGCTTGTACAGTACCCACCTGTCCAGGTAAACATTGCTTGTACAGTACCCACCTGTCCAGGTAAACATTGCTTGTACAGTACCCACCTGTCCAGATAAACATTGCTTGTACAGTACCCACCTGTCCAGGTAAACATTGCTTGTACAGTACCCACCTGTCCAGGTAACATTGCTTGTACAGTACCCACCTGTCCAGGTAAACATTGCTTGTACAGTACCCACCTGTCCAGGTAAACATTGCTTGTACATTACCCACCTGTCCAGGTAAACATTGCTTGTACAGTACCCACCTGTCCAGGTAAACATTGCTTTTACACTACCCACCTGTCCAGGTAAACATTGCTTGTACACTACCCACCTGTCCATATAAACATTGCTTGTACACTACCCACCTGTCCAGGTAAACATTGCTTGTACAGTACCCACCTGTCCATATAAACATTGCTTGTACACTACCCACCTGTCCAGGTAAACATTGCTTGTACAGTACCCACCTGTCCATATAAACATTGCTTGTACACTACCCACCTGTCCAAGTAAACATTGCGTGTACAGTACCCACCTGTCCAGGTAAACATTGCTTGTACAGTACCCACCTGTCCAGGTAAACATTGCTTGTACAGTACCCACCTGTCCAGATAAACATTGCTTGTACAGTACCCACCTGTCCAGGTAAACATTGCTTGTACAGTACCCACCTGTCCAGGTAAACATTGCTTGTATAGTACCCACCTGTCCAGGTAAACATTGCTTGTACAGTACCCACCTGTCCAGATAAACATTGCTTGTACAGTACCCACCTGTCCAGGTAAACATTGCTTGTACAGTACCCACCTGTCCAGGTAAACATTGCTTGTACAGTACCCATCTGTCCAGGTAAACATTGCTTGTACATTACCCACCTGTCCAGGTAAACATTGCTTGTACAGTACCCACCTGTCCAGGTAAACATTGCTTTTACACTACCCACCTGTCCAGGTAAACATTGCTTGTACACTACCCACCTGTCCATATAAACATTGCTTGTACACTACCCACCTGTCCAGGTAAACATTGCTTGTACAGTACCCACCTGTCCATATAAACATTGCTTGTACACTACCCACCTGTCCAAGTAAACATTGCGTGTACAGTACCCACCTGTCCAGGTAAACATTGCTTGTACAGTACCCACCTGTCCAGGTAAACATTGCTTGTACAGTACCCACCTGTCCAGATAAACATTGCTTGTACAGTACCCACCTGTCCAGGTAAACATTGCTTGTACAGTACCCACCTGTCCAGGTAAACATTGCTTGTACAGTACCCACCTGTCCAGGTAAACATTGCTTGTACAGTACCCACCTGTCCAGATAAACATTGCTTGTACAGTACCCACCTGTCCAGGTAAACATTGCTTGTACAGTACCCACCTGTCCAGGTAAACATTGCTTGTACAGTACCCACCTGTCCAGGTAAACATTGCTTGTACAGTACCCACCTGTCCAGGTAAACATTGCTTGTACATTACCCACCTGTCCAGGTAAACATTGCTTGTACAGTACCCACCTGTCCATATAAACATTGCTTGTATCCAGGTAAACATTGCTTGTACAGTACCCACCTGTCCATATAAACATTGCTTGTACACTACCCACCTGTCCAAGTAAACATTGCGTATACAGTACCCACCTGTCCAGGTAAACATTGCTTGTACAGTACCCACCTGTCCAGGTAAACATTGCTTGTACAGTACCCACCTGTCCAGATAAACATTGCTTGTACAGTACCCACCTGTCCAGGTAAACATTACTTGTACAGTACCCACCTGTCCAGGTAAACATTGCTTGTACAGTACCCACCTGTCCAGGTAAACATTGCTTGTACAGTACCCACCTGTCCAGGTAAACATTGCTTGTACAGTACCCACCTGTCCAGGTAAACATTGCTTGAACACTACCCACCTGTCCAGGTAAACATTGCTTGAACACTACCCACCTGTCCAGGTAAACATTGCTTGCACATTACCCACCTGTCCAGGTAAACATTGCTTGAACATTACCCACCTGTCCAGGTAAACATTGCCTCCACACGTTGTTTGACTTCACAAATTGCACTTGTTTTTATACCGTTGTCACTAATAAGGCTGTCCGATTAGTGCAGTGGTCAGCGCGCTTGCTTCTCACCAATGCGACCCGGGTTCAGACCGGGAAGTATGTGAGATGGTACGGTGGTCGCCAGATCGGACTGGGGTTTTCTCCGGGTACTCCGGTTTCTTCCCAATCGAATAGCCACATATAAGCTTTCATCCGCGCCAACAAGAGTGATTAATATAAGTTGTTAGAACTTGCTTCGCAATCGTTGTAAAATAAATAAAGTTTAATAAAAACTGCTCGTTGCATTAGTAACAGCGCTGTTTCATAAATACAGTCTAGATATATTCAGAAAATGGTATGTAAATATAAGCCCACGTACACATTAAACACCACACATGTATTGTATACCCAATAAACGTTACACAGGTTGATTTTATTTCTTAATTAAATATATTGTCTTCAGATTTTGCATGAGAAAGGTCACTTGTCTCAACGAACTCTGCAAGTGATCAACAACAATTTAGTGTCTGTCATGAAAGAGGCCCTGACGCCAAAAACAGAGTTTTGGGAGAGCGGTAAAACCCTACGGGTACTATCGGAGGAAGCGTACTTCAAGCCGGAGGAAGGTGGTGATGTTGAGTGGCCAGAGGTGCTCAAATCAATGTTAGCTGATAGTAAGTTTCTTATTTACATGAGGGGGATCTTCATGGATGAGGGACAATCTTCATGGGGGAGGGAGACCAGACTGCCTCCGTGGTCGAATGGTTAAGGTCGCTGACCTGTATGTTGTAATAAATTGCCATGCATTTTGTACAGCGAAAGAGACTGTTTATTTTGTAGGTGATGTGTTTGCTTGTACAGCCTCCGAAGAACATGTTCTTACTTGCGTCTGGAGACTGTTTATTTTGTAGGTGGTGTGCTTGCTTGTACAGCCTCCTAAGAACATGTTCTTACTCGCGTCTGGAGACTGTTTATTTTGTATGTGATGTGCTTGCTTGTACAGCCTCCGAAGAACATGTTCTTACTCGCGTCTGGAGACTGTTTATTTTGTAATGGAAGTGCTTGCTTGTACAGCCTCCTAAGAACATGTTCTTACTCGCATCTGGAGACTGTTTATTTTGTATGTGATGTGCTTGCTTGTACAGCCTCCGAAGAACATGTTCTTCGTCTGGAGACTGTTTATTTTGTTTGTGATGTGCTTGCTTGTACAGCCTCCGAAGAACATGTTCTTACTCGCGTCTGGAGACTGTTTATTTTGTAGGTACTACAGGGTTCCCTCTGACTGAATTTTTGTCTGCGCCACCTGTGGTGCCAATTGAAAAACTGGAGCCAATTTGAAAAACTTGGGAGCCAACTAAGAGACCAAAAAAAAAATGTGCGCCAAATATTTGTGCCAATTCACAAACTCTAACGCCATTATTTGTTTTTTTTTGTCGCCATTGGCAACTGACAGCTGGAAACCTGGTACTGCTCATTGTAGTACCTCAGAAGATCGCTTTCTTGCCTCACATCTGATCTTGTGGTTTCGGTTGTTGACTTCAAATCACTTGCCTCTCACAGCTGTAGGTTCAAATCCCAGTATGAGGAAGCTATCCAGTTGGCGTGCGGAAGGTCGGTCGTTCTACCAGAGTGCTCGTCCATACCTGAAATGCTTCCTTCACCAATAATAGCTGCTGAAAATAATTGTCATCAATCACTTGGTAGAATGTAGGCTGCAGACCACTTTTCTCTTTTTTTTTCTTTTTCTAAGTGTAACTGAACATTTTTTCACCACCATGATAATGACTTGATATATTTATATACACTATTATTCATGCCGTTTGTTTATTCTACTCGTTAAAAAATGTACATTATTGTAAGGTGCTTGTGGGATGCCCTCGACCCACAGGTCACCTATGACGAGGAAAATAAACGGGCCTAAACATGGTTCAAAAAAAAAAAATAGCTGCAGAGTTGACATGTCACCTAACCTGTTGATACAACTTGAAACTTGTGGAAGTCGTGATAGCGCAGTGGATGCACGTTCGCTTCGGGTACGAAAAGTTTGGAGTTCGAGACCCGCTGGAGCCGTTAAGATTGTGCCCTTAGGCATGGCATTTAAATTCCACGTTTCCTCTTCTCTCTCCCTCGTGGCGATGGATTCCATCAGGAATAAGGTCTCGAGAGTGATTAATATAAATTGTAAGAACTTGTTTCGCAATCGAGCTAAAATAAATTTGTATAGACTAACTTTAAACCCAAACAAACTGTTTATTTTGTAGGTGACGCACTTGGTCGTACAGCCTCAGAAGATCATATTCTTGCCGTCAGTTCACTTGGAGCTCTTACCTGGTACGATATTCTAATAACAAACATTGTGGGTGTGAATCCTATTGAAGGCTTTATGTGACGAAACATTCCAGTTGGCTACTGGAATATCAGTGATTCTGGCACCAATGTCTGTGCGCCATCAGTGATCCTACCCAGGTCCCTAACAGACCCGGCCTTCCACTTACAGCAGAAAAGGCTGGATTGTCTGTGTTACTGTAGCGCTTGGTTCGGAACTGCATCAGGGATCTCTGTGGCCGAGTTGGTCACTTGCCCCTATCTGCTGTAAGTTCGAATCCCATTGGGGGTGTCAAATTATTTCATGTGAGGAAGTTATCCAGAAGGCCGGTGGTTCTGCGTGGGTGCCCGACTGTGCCTGAAATACTGCTCGAAGGGGCGCCCGGGTTCTTCCTCCACTAATAATAGCTGGAGAGTCGCCATATGATATATGCTGTTGCAGCGACGTTAAGCGCCAAAAAACAAAATCTTAACTGCATCAAGCAAATTCAATGAATTTCCGTCTTCTGTATAAAATGGGCTTTAGTCTGATAAAGTATAACATTAAAAAAACATTAATGTGATCAACTGTCTACAACAGGCATTTAATTTCCACATTGCCTCTTCTCTCTCCCTCGTGGCGATGGATTCCATCAGGAATGAGGTCTCGAGAGTGATTAATATAAGTTATAAGAGCTTGTTTCGCAATCGAGCTAAAATAAATTTGTATAAACAACCTGTCTACACACAATCATTTGTGTGTAACAAATATGCATTTACTTGATAATACTGCGCACCTGTTGTTGGACCGACCAATGATAAATATTGTATTTTCTGATACAGTGAATGGCCCATGGGAATAGTTTTAAGTTGGCCTACACATCGATTCCAGCCAAGCTACGTCCCTGTTAGAGGTGGTTTCACGTGCATGTCCCTGATTTTATAGGTATCTACAATATTGTCTCATGGATGAAGAACTTTTGTCGATGAAGAATTTTGAGAAATATGAGCCACTGGACAATCTAAGTGCAGATATTAGATCATGCAAGAGCAGCTTTGATTTTGACACCAAACACATGGTCTTAGATGGCGTGACTCTGTCGAACCTGGACGTCACTGAAAACAGTAGTACAGGAACTCTGGAGGGTTCTCTACTGGAAAGACTGGACCAGTGTTACACACCCTTTGGTATGTACACATGAATAATGACTATTTATAACTCTTCTGTTGCTATTTATAACTCTTCTGTTGCTATTTATAACTCTTCTGTTGCTATTTATAACTCTTCTGTTTCTATTTATAACTCTTCTGTTTCTATTTATAACTCTTCTGTTGCTATTTATAACTCTTCTGTTGCTAGATATAACTCTTCTGTTGCTAGATATAACTCTTCTGTTGCTAGATATAACTCCTCTGTTGCTATTTATAACTCTTCTGTTGCTAGATATAACTCTTCTGTTGCTATTTATAACTCTTCTGTTGCTAGATATAACTCTTCTGTTGCTAGATATAACTCTTCTGTTGCTAGATATAACTCTTCTGTTGCTATTTATAACTCTTCTGTTGCTAGATATAACTCTTCTGTTGCTAGATATAACTCTTCTGTTGCTAGATATAACTCTTCTGTTGCCATGACTTGGTCGACGTCTGTCCTGCCATCTCTGTCCATCTGAAGCAATTAACCTTGGCCGTATCTATTTCTTCTGTTTACAGTCAGTCTCCATGGTCGAGTGGTTATGGTCGCTGACTTTTATACCACTGTAACCTATCATCACTGATGGTCACGGGTTCGAGCCACGCTTCATTTGTATGAAAATGTTGGCAGTTTCTTACGGAAGTTGGTGCACCAAGTACTGGTTAACCGCTGGAGTCTGCCCAGGAAAGGTGTTGTTAGGTAAACTACCCACCCGCGACATAGCCCAAAATGGTGCTGATTTATGCGCAAACCCAAACAAACAAACATATTTAGCTGACTTGACATTATAGCAATATTCCAGATCAAACACTTGTCAGTCGAGTAGTAAACATCCATTGGCTGGGAGGGAACCAGAGTACTGTCTCTTATGCCTCACCGAACAAGGATCAAACATGTGCTGCATTGGTGAGAAGCGAGAGTGCTATTGTCACAGAGTCAGACATTAAGCGATATTAAACATCTATCTCTGTGACTCTTGGAAATAGGACCGTCCTGTCAATACATATTTTCTCTCCACGAAGTCATGGGCGGACAATAAACATTCTGTGACTCCTGGAAACATGGTTATCCTGGCAGGTGAGTGTTATGTGGCAGCGTTTGGGTTTTCTCTGAATTTACATTATGGCGTTACAGGAAAACGCTTGTTCAGGCAGTGGCTGTGCGCGCCGTTATGTAACCCGACTTCGATCAATGATAGACTGGATGCTGTGGAAGATCTGATTGGTTGTCAGGACATTGTCGCTGAGGTAACTGAGAAGATAAAGAAATTACCTGACTTAGAAAGATTGCTGAGTCGGTAGGTTTGTCCTTTAGTTTAAACTGTATTTATTCAAATATAAATTTTGTGTGTTTTACGTTTATTTATCGTCGCTACCGGTTGCCCAAAATGACCATCGCCTCCTGAAGAGATTAGTCATTTTAGATTTTTGGAGGATAGTGCAATGATACAGACAGAGACCCATTCCAGAGTCTCCTCTGGTTCTTTTACATGCACAGTGTAAAGCACCGACACAAGACCTTGGTTTAATGTCCCATCTGAAAGACTGTTCATTTGATTAGGGTCAGACGGGGGATCGAACATACGATCCCTGGGTTACCAACGTGTTAACCACTGGACCACATATCCGTCTTACAAATAAGTATATATAATATACACACAGTACATAATATAATTACAGACGGATCTGTAGTCCAGTGGTAACACGATTGACTGGTAATCCAGGGATCACAGGTTCGATCCCCCGTCTGACCCTAATAAAATAAACAGTCTTTCAGATAGGACGCTAAACCGAGGTCTCGTGTCCGTGCTGTACACCATGCACGTAAACGAACCAGAGTCTCTGTCTGTATCATTGCATTATCCTCCAAAAATCTAAAATTACTAATCTCCTCAGGATGCGTCATTCGTATGGGCAAAGGGTAGCGATGATAAATAAACGTAAAATACACACATAATATAATTATGGGTTTGTTCTTAGTAGGGATGGCAATGTATGGTGATTTTGGCATTCGATTATTCGAATGATCTTCCAAATGAATATTCACTAATTACTTGAACTTTAATAATAATTTATTCAAAGTTTAGGTGCAATTTGAAAAATATCCACAATTGTTGATGTTTGTGAAAATATTGTGTGTCTATTACCTCCCTTTATTGATATTTATTAACTTTGTGAATGGGAAACCTATTGTCAGGATTGCATTCATATAATGTCGTGTATATTGTGTAGAGAAGCATGCACTATCTAGATTGGAATCATTTATTTAGATATGTTACAGGATACATACCCTGGGAACAGCTAAGAGCAAGAAGCACCCAGACGGTCGCGCAATCCTGTACGAGGAGGTCACATACAGGTAAGCTACCAGACGGTCGCGCAATCCTGTATGAGGAGGTCACATATAGGTAAGCCACCAGACGGTCGCGCAATCCTGTACGAGGAGGTCACATACAGGTAAGCTACCAGACGGTCGCGCAATCCTGTATGAGGAGGTCACATACAGGTAAGCTACCAGACGGTCGCGCAATCCTGTACGAGGAGGTCACATACAGGTAAGGTACCAGAGAGTCGCGCAATCCTGTACGAGGAGATCACATACAGGTAAGCTAGCAGAGGGTCATGCAATCCTGTACGAGGAGGTCACATATAGGTAAGCTACCAGAGGATCGCGCAATCCTGTACAAGGAGGTCACATACAGGTATGCTACCAGAGTGTCGCGCAATCATGTACGAGGAGGTCACATATAGGTAAGCTACCAGAGGGTCGTGCAATCCTGTATGAGGAGGTCACATATAGGTAAGCCACCAGAGGGTCGCGCAATCCTGTACGAGGATGTCACATACAGGTAAGCTACCAGAGGGTCGCGCAATCCTGTATGAGGAGGTCACATACAGGTAAGTTACCAGAGGGTCGCGCAATCCTGTACGAGGAGATCACATACAAGTAAGCTACCAGAGGGTCGCGCAATCCTGTACGAGGAGGTCACATACAGGTAAGCTACCAGAGGGTCGTGCAATCCTGTACAAGGAGGTCACATACAGGTAAGCTACCAGTGGGTTGCGCAATGCTGTACGAGGAGGTCACATTCCTGTAAGCAATTCCTGTCTGTCTCAGAGGAGGTCACTTACATGTATGCACCCTGTCTGTCTCACGCTTTCAAGTACAAGAAAGTCACTATACAGGTATGCACCCTGTCTGTCTCACGCTTTCATGTACAAGAAAGTCACTATACAGGTAAGCACCCTGTCTGTCTCACGCTTTCATATACAAGAAGTTCACATACAGGTCAGCACCCTGTCTGTCTCACGCTTTCACATACAAGAAGGTCATATACAGGTAAGCACCCTGTCTGTCTCACGCTTTCACATACAAGAAGGTCATATACAGGTAAGCACCCTGTCTGTCTCACGCTTTCACATACAAGAAGGTCATATACAGGTAAGCACCCTGTCTGTCTCACGCTTTCACATACAAGAAGGTCATATACAGGTAAGCACCCTGTCTGTCTCACGCTTTCACATACAGAAGGTCATATACAGGTAAGCACCCTGTCTGTCTCACGCTTTCACATACAAGAAGGTCATATACAGGTAGCACCCTGTCTGTCTCACGCTTTCACATACAAGAAGGTCATATACAGGTAGCACCCTGTCTGTCTCACGCTTTCACATAGAGGTCATATCAGGTAAGCCCCTGTCTGTCTCACGCTTTCACATACAAGAAGGTCATATACAGGTAAGCACCCTGTCTGTCCACGCTTTCACATACAAGAAGGTCATATGTTACGCTTTCACATACAGAGTCAATACAGGTCACCCTGTCTGTCTCACGCTTTCACTACAAGGTCAATACAGGTCAGCACCCTGTCTGTCTCACGCTTTCACATACAAGGTCATATACAGGTAAGCACCCTGTCTGTCTCACGCTTTCATGTACAAGAAGGTCACATACAGGTCAGCACCCTGTCTGTCTCACGCTTTCACATACAAGAAGGTCATACACAGGTCAGCACCCTGTCTGTCTCACGCTTTCACATACAAGAAGGTCACATACAGGTAAGCACCCTGTCTGTCTCACGCTTTCACGTACAAGAAGGTCACATACAAGTAAGCACCCTGTCTGTCTCACGCTTTCATGTACAAGAAGGTCATATACAGGTAAGCACCCTGTCTGTCTCACGCTTTAACGTACAAGAAGGTCATATACAGGTCAGCACCCTGTCTGTCTCACGCTTTCACATACAAGAGGGTCATATACAGGTAAGCACCCTGTCTGTCTCACGCTTTCACATACAAGAAGGTCACATACAAGTAAGCACCCTGTCTGTCTCACGCTTTCATGTACAAGAAGGTCATATACAGGTCAGCACCCTGTCTGTCTCAAAAGAGGTCACATACAGGTAAGCACCCACATGGTCACGCCTTCCTTTATACGGTCACATTCAGGAAAGTGAGGTTAAAGTTAGGAGAAATATATGGGAGCAAAAAGATTTATTGTCGATGTCACACAGACCTCCGTTCAACAACTTGTGAACAATTTGGTGAATTTATCTTGAAAACAGGATCATATATGATCATGGTCAGTAGATATTGGAATTAATAGATTAACATCATATATGACCATGATCAGTAGAAATTGGAATTAATAGATTAACATCATATATGACCATTGTCAGTAGATATTGGAATTAATAGATTAACAGTAGATATTGGAATTAATAGATTAACATCATATATGACCATTGTCAGTAGATATTGGAATTAATAGATTAACAGTAGATATTGGAATTAATAGATTAACATCATATATGACCATGGTCAGTAGATATTGGAATTAATAGATTAACATCATATATGACCATGGTCAGTAGATATTGGAATTAATAGATTAACATCATATATGACCATGGTCAGTAAATATTGGAATTAATAGATTAACATCATATATGGCCATTGTCAGTAGATATTGGAATTAATAGATTAACATCATATATGATCATGGTCAGTAGATATTGGAATTAATAGATTAACATCATATATGACCATGGTCAGTAGATATTGGAATTAATAGATTAACATCATATATGGCCATGGTCAGTAGATATTGGAATTAATAGATTAACATCATATATGACCATGATCAGTAGATATTGGAATTAATAGATTAACATCATATATGGCCATTGTCAGTAGATATTGGAATTAATAGATTAACATCATATAT
>CM026399.1:19183688-19214174 GCA_014843695.1 Archivesica marissinica | reverse complement strand
TTGTTTGACTTCACAAATTGCACTTGTTTTTATACCGTTGTCAATAATAAGGCTGTCTGATTAGTGAAGTGGTCAGCGCTTCTCACCAAAGTATGTGAGATGGTACGGTTGTCGCCAGATCGGACTGGAGTTTTCTCCGGGTACTCCGGTTTCTTCCCAATCGAATAACCACATATACGCTTTCATCCGCGCCAACGAGAGTGATAAATATAAGTTGTTAGAACTTGCTTCGCAATCGTTGTAAAATAAAGTTTAAAAAAAAATGCTTGTTGCATTGTAACAGCGCTGTTTCATATAATTGAAATGAAACGACGTAAAAATAGAGGTTTAACACAACTTTTGCACCTTTTATGGTCATATACAGTCTAGATATATTCAGAAAATGGTATGTAAATATAAGCCCACATACACATTAAACAGCACAAATGTATTGTATACCCAATAAACGTGATAGTGGAAGTCGTGATAGCGCAGTGGATGCGCGTTCGCTTCAGGTGCTAAAGGTCCGGAGTTCGAGCCCCGCTGAAGCCGTTACGATTGTGCCCTTAGGCAAGGCATTTCAATTTCACGTTGCCTCTTCTCTCTTCCTCGTGGCGATGGATTCCATCAGGAATGAGGTCTCGAGAGTGATTAATATAAGTTGAAATAACTTGTTTCGCAATCGAGCTAAGATAAATTTGTATAAACTAATAAACGTACCACAGGTTGATTTTATTCCTTAATTAAATATATGTCTTCAGATTTTGCATGAGAAAGGTCACTTGTCTCAACGAACTCTGCAAGTGATCAACAACAATTTAGTGTCTGTCATGAAAGAGGCCCTGACGCCAAAAACAGAGTTTTGGGAGAGCGGTAAAACCCTACGGGTACTATCGGAGGAAGCGTACTTCAAGCCGGAGGAAGGTGGTGATGTTGAGTGGCCAGAGGTGCTCAAATCAATGTTAGCTGATAGTAAGTTTCTTATTTACATGAGGGGGATCTTCATGGATGAGGGACAATCTTCATGGGGGAGGGAGACCAGACTGCCTCCGTGGTCGAATGGTTAAGGTCGCTGACCTGTATGTTGTAATAAATTGCCATGCATTTTGTACAGCGAAAGAGACTGTTTATTTTGTATGTGATGTGCTTGCTTGTACAGCCGCCGAAGAACATGTTCTTACTCGCGTCTGGAGACTGTTTATTTTGTAGGTACTACAGGGTTCCCTCTGACTGAATTTTTGTCTGCGCCACCTGTGGTGCCAATTGAAAAACTGGAGCCAATTTGAAAAACTTGGGAGCCAACTAAGAGACCAAAAAAAAAATGTGCGCCAAATATTTGTGCCAATTCACAAACTCTAACGCCATTATTTGTTTTTTTTTGTCGCCATTGGCAACTGACAGCTGGAAACCTGGTACTGCTCATTGTAGTACCTCAGAAGATCGCTTTCTTGCCTCACATCTGATCTTGTGGTTTCGGTTGTTGACTTCAAATCACTTGCCTCTCACAGCTGTAGGTTCAAATCCCAGTATGAGGAAGCTATCCAGTTGGCGTGCGGAAGGTCGGTCGTTCTACCAGAGTGCTCGTCCATACCTGAAATGCTTCCTTCACCAATAATAGCTGCTGAAATGCTTCCTTCACCAATAATAGCTGCAGGCTCGTCCATACCTGAAATGCTTCCTTCACCAATAATAGCTGCCGGCTCGTCCATCCCTGAAATGCTTCCTTCACCAATAATAGCTGCAGGCTCGTCCATCCCTGAAATGCTTCCTTCACCAATAATAGCTGCAGGCTCGTCCATCCCTGAAATGCTTCCTTCACCAATAATAGCTGCAGGCTCGTCCATCCCTGAAATGCTTCCGTCACCAATAATAGCTGCAGAGTTGACATGTCACCTAACCTGTTGATACAACTTGAAACTTGTGGAAGTCGCGATAGCGCAGTGGATGCACGTTCGTTTCGGGTGCGAAAAGTGTGGAGTTCGAGCCCCGCTGGAGCCGTTACGATTGTGCCCTTAGGCATGGCATTTAAATTCCACGTTGCCTCTTCTCTCTCCCTCGTGGCGATGGATTCCATCACGAATGAGGTCTCCAGAGTGATTAATATTAGTTGTAAGAACTTGTTTCGCAATCGAGCTAAAATAAATTTGTAAAGACTAACTTTAAACCCAAACAAACTGTTTATTTTGTAGGTAGGTCCGCCTCCGTGGTCGAGTGGTTAATGTCGCTGACTTGTATACCACTGTAACCTATCATCACTGATGGTCACGGGTTCGAGCCCTGCTCAGGCCGTGTCTCATTTATATGAAAAAGTTGGCAGTTTCTTACGGAGGTTGGTGCACCCAAGTACTGGTTAACCGCTGGAGCCTGCCCAGGAAAGGTGTTGTTAAGTAAACTGCCCGCCGGCGATATAGCCCAAAATGGTGCTGATGCAGGCGTAAAACCCGAAATATAAATAAATAAATAATTTTGTAGGTGACGCACTTGGTCGTACAGCCTCAGAAGATCATATTCTTGCCGTCAGTTCACTTGGAGCTCTTACCTGGTACGATATTCTAATAACAAACATTGTGGGTGTGAATCCTATTGAAGGCTTTATGTGACGAAACATTCCAGTTGGCTACTGGAATATCAGTGATTCTGACTCCAATGTCTGTGTGCCATCAGTGATCCTACCCAGGTCCCTAACACCCGGCCTTCCACTTACAGCAGAAAAGGCTGGATTGTCTGTGTTACTGTAGTGCTTGGTTCGGAACTGCATCAGGGATCTCTGTGGCCGAGTTGGTCGTTGCTGTAAGTTCGAATCCCATTGGGGGTGTCAAATTCTTTCATGTGAGGAAGTTAACCAGAAGGCCGGTGGTTCTGCGTGGGTGCCCGTCTGTGCCTGAAATACTGCTCGAAGGGGCGCCCGGGGTCTTCCTCCACTAATAATAGCTGGAGAGTCGCCATATGATATATGCTGTTGCAGCGACATTAAACGCCAAAAAACAAAATCTTAACTGCAACAAGCAAATTCAATGAATTTCCGTCTTCTGTATAAAATGGGCTTTAGTCTGATAAAGTATAACATTAAAAAAACATTAATGTGATCAACTGTCTACAACAGGCATTTAATTTCCACGTTGCCCCTTCTCTCTCCCTCGTGGCGATGGATTCCATCAGGAATGAGGTCTCGAGAGTGATTAATATAAGTTGTAAGAACTTGTTTCACAATCGAGCTAAAATAAATTTGTATAAACAACCTGTCTACACACAATCATGTGTGTGTAACAATCAATATGCATTTACTTGATAATACTGCGCACCTGTTGTTGGACCGACCAATGATAAGTGTTGTATTTTCTGATACAGTGAATGGCCCATGGGAATAGTTTTAAGTTGGCCTACACATCGATTCCAGCCAAGCTACGTCCCAGTTAGAGGTGGTTTCACGTGCATGTCCCTGATTTTATAGGTATCTACAATATTGTCTCATGGATGAAGAACTTTTGTCGATGAAGAATTTTGAGAAATATGAGCCACTGGACAATCTAAGTGCAGATATTAGATCATGCAAGAGCAGCTTTGATTTTGACACCAAACACATGGTCTTAGATGGCGTGACTCTATCGAACCTGGACGTCACTGAAAACAGTAGTACAGGAACTCTGGAGGGTTCTCTGCTGGAAAGACTGGACCAGTGTTACACACCCTTTGGTATGTACACATGAATAATGACTATTTATAACTCTTCTGTTGCTATTTATAACTCTTCTGTTGCTAGATATAACTCTTCTGTTGCCATGACTTGGTCGACGTCTGTCCTTCCATCTCTGTCCATCTGAAACAATTAACCTTGGCCGTATCTATTTCTTCTGTTTACAGTCAGTCTCCATGGTCGAGTGGTTATGGTCGCTGACTTTTATACCACTAACCTATCATCACTGATGGTCACGGGTTCGAGCCACGCTCTTGCCGTGTCTCATTTGTATGAAAATGTTGGCAGATTCTTACGCAGGTTGGTGCACAAAGTACTGGTTAACCGCTGGAGCCTGCCCAGGAAAGGTGTTGTTAAGTAATCTACCCACCTGCGATATAGCCCAAAATGGTGCTGATTTATGCGCAAACCCAAACAAACAAACATATTTAGCTGACTTGACATTATAGCAATATTCCAGATCAAACACTTGTCAGGCGAGTAGTAAACATCCATTGGCTGGGAGGGAACCAGAGTACCGTCTCTTATGCCTCACCGAACAAGGATCAAACATGTGCTACATTGGTGAGAAGCGAGAGTGCTATTGTCACAGAGGCAAAGACATTAAGCGATATTAAACATCTATCTCTGTGACTCTTGGAAATAGGACCGTCCTGTCAATACATGTTTTCTCTCCACGAAGTCGTGGACGGACAATAAACACTCTCTGTGACTCCTGGAAACAGGGTTATCCTGGCAGGTGAGTGTTATGTGGTAGCGTTTGGGTTTTCTCTGAATTGACATTATGGTGTTACAGGAAAACGCTTGTTCAGGCAGTGGCTGTGCGCACCGTTATGTAACCCGACTTCGATCAATGATAGACTGGATGCTGTGGAAGATCTGATTGGTTGTCAGGACATTGTCGCTGAGGTATCTGAGAAGATAAAGAAATTACCTGACCTAGAAAGATTGCTGAGTCGGTAGGTTTGTCCTTTAGTTTAAACTGTATTTATTCAATTATAAATTTTGTGTGTTTTACGTTTATTTATCGTCGTTACCGGTTGCCCATATGAGCGACGTCTTCTGAAGAGATTAGTCATTTTAGATTTTTGGACTGACGTTTACTAACGTGTATCTTTCCTTGTACAGCCTAGTAATGGACTGACGTTTACTAACGTATGTCGTTCTTTAGTATGCTGTGTTGATTAAAGTGTCGGCTATTGTGTGTGTTTACGTTTATCTATCGTCGCTACCGGCTGCCCATATGAGCAACGCCGCCTGAAGACATTAGTGATTTTTGGAGGATAGTGCAATGATACAGACAGAGACCCATTCCAGAGTCTCCTCTGGTTCTTTTACATGCACGGTGTAAAGCACCGACACAAGACCTTGGTTCAATGTCCCATCTGAAAGACTGTTCATTTGATCAGGGTCAGACGGGGGATCGAACCTGCGATCCCTGGGTTACCAACGTGTTAACCACTGGACCACATATCTGTCTTACAAATAAGTATATATAATATACACACATTCCATAATATAATTACAGACGGATCTGTAGTCCAGTGGTAACACGATGGACTGGTAATCCAGGGATCACAGGTTCGATCCCCGGTCTGACCATAATAAAATAAACAGTCTTTCAGATAGGACGCTAAACCAAGGTCTAGTGTCGGTGCTGTACACCATGCACGTAAACGAACCAGATTCTCTGTCTGTATCATTGCACTATCCTCCAAAAATCTAAAATTACTAATATGGGCAAGGGGTAGCGACGATAAATAAACGTAAAACACACATAATATAATTATGGGTTTGTTCTTAGTAGGGATGGCAATGAATGGTGATTTTGGCATTCGATTATTCGAATGATCTTCCAAATGAATATTCACTAATTACTTGAACTTTAATAATAATTTATTCAAAGTTTAGGTGCAATTTGAAAAATATCCACAATTGTTGATGTTTGTGAAAATATTGTGTGTCTATTACCTCCCTTTATTGATATTTATTAACTTTGTCAATGGGAAACATATTGTCAGGATTGCATTCATATAATGTCGTGTATATTGTGTAGAGAAGCATGCACTATCTAGATTGGAATCATTTATTTAGATATGTTACAGGATACATACCCTGGGAACAGCTAAGAGCAAGAAGCACCCAGACGGTCGCGCAATCCTGTACGAGGAGGTCACATACAGGTAAGCTACCAGACGGTCGTGCAATCCTGTACGAGGAGGTCACATACAGGTAAGCTACCAGAGGGTCGCGCAATCCTGTACGAGGAGGTCACATACAGGTAAGCTACCAGACGGTCGCGCAATCCTGTACGAGGAGGTCACATACAGGTAAGCTACCAGAGGGTCGCGCAATCCTGTACGAGGAGGTCACATACAGGTAAGCTACCAGAGGGTCGCGCAATCCTGTACGAGGAGGTCACATACAGGTAAGCTACCAGACGGTCGCGCAATCCTGTACGAGGAGGTCACATACAGGTAAGCCACCAGAGGGTCGTGCAATCCTGTACGAGGAGATCACATACAGGTAAGGTACCAGAGGGTCGTGCAATGCTGTACGAGGAGATCACATACAGGTAAGGTACCAGAGGGTCGTGCAATGCTGTACGAGGAGATCACATACAGGTAAGGTACCAGAGGGTCGTGCAATGCTGTACGAGGGATCACATACAGGTAAGCTACCAGGGTCGTGCAATGCTGTACGAGGAGATCACATACAGGTAAGGTACCAGACGGTCGCGCAATCCTGTACGAGGAGGTCACATACAGGTAAGCTACCAGAGGGTCGCGCAATCCTGTACGAGGAGATCACATACAGGTAAGCTACCAGAGGGTCGCGCAATCCTGTACAAGGAGGTCACATACAGGTAAGCTACCAGAGGGTCGCGCAATCCTGTACGAGGAGGTCACATACAGGTAAGCTACCAGACGGTCGCGCAATCCTGTATGAGGAGGTCACATACAGGTAAGTCGCGCAATCCTGTACAAGGAGGTCACATACAGGTAAGCTACCAGAGGGTCGTGCAATCCTGTACGAGGCGGTCACATACAGGTAAGCTACCAGAGGGTCGCGCAATCCTGTACGAGGAGGTCACATACAGGTAAGCTACCAGACGGTCGCGCAATCCTGTACGAGGAGGTCACATACAGGTAAGCCACCAGAGGGTCGTGCAATCCTGTACGAGGAGATCACATACAGGTAAGGTACCAGAGGGTCGTGCAATGCTGTACGAGATCACATACAGGTAAGGTACCAGAGGGTCGTGCAATGCTGTACGAGGAGATCACATACAGGTAAGCTACCAGAGGGTCGTGCAATGCTGTACGAGGAGATCACATACAGGTAAGCTACCAGAGGGTCGTGCAATGCTGTACGAGGAGATCACATACAGGTAAGGTACCAGACGGTCGCGCAATCCTGTACGAGGAGGTCACATACAGGTAAGCTACCAGAGGGTCGCGCAATCCTGTACAAGGAGATCACATACAGGTAAGCTACCAGAGGGTCGCGCAATCCTGTACAAGAGGTCACATACAGGTAAACTACCAGAGGGTCGCGCAATCCTGTACGAGGAGGTCACATACAGGTAAGCTACCAGACGGTCGCGCAATCCTGTATGAGGAGGTCACATACAGGTAAGTCGCGCAATCCTGTACAAGGAGGTCACATACAGGTAAGCTACCAGAGGGTCGTGCAATCCTGTACGAGGAGGTCACATACAGGTAAGCTACCAGAGGGTCGTGCAATCCTGTACGAGGAGATCACATACAGGTAAGCTACCAGAGGGTCGCGCAATCCTGTACGAGGAGGTCACATACAGGTAAGCTACCAGACGTTCGCGCAATCCTGTACGAGGAGGTCACATACAGGTAAGCTACCAGAGGGTCGCGCAATCCTGTACGAGGAGGTCACATACAGGTAAGCTACCAGACGGTCGCGCAATCCTGTACGAGGAGGTCACATACAGGTAAGGTACCAGAGAGTCGCGCAATCCTGTACGAGGAGATCACATACAGGTAAGCTAGCAGAGGGTCATGCAATCCTGTACGAGGAGGTCACATATAGGTAAGCTACCAGAGGATCGCGCAATCCTGTACAAGGAGGTCACATACAGGTATGCTACCAGAGTGTCGCGCAATCATGTACGAGGAGGTCACATATAGGTAAGCTACCAGAGGGTCGTGCAATCCTGTATGAGGAGGTCACATATAGGTAAGTCGCGCAATCCTGTACAAGGAGGTCACATACAGGTAAGCTACCAGAGGGTCGTGCAATCCTGTATGAGGAGGTCACATACAGGTAAGCTACCAGAGGGTCGCGCAATCCTGTACAAGGAGCTCACATACAGGTAAGCTACCAGAGGGTCGTGCAATCCTGTATGAGGAGGTCACATACAGGTAAGCTACCAGAGGGAGCGCGCAATGCTGTACAAGGAGGTCACATACAGGTAAGCTACCAGAGGGTCGTGCAATCCTGTACGAGGAGATCACATACAGGTAAGCTACCAGAGGGTTGTGCAATCCTATACGAGGAGATCACAAGGTAAGCTACCAGAGTGTCGCGCAATCCTGTACGAGGAGGTCACATACAGGTAAGCTACCAGAGGATCGCGCAATCCTGTACGAGGAGGTCACATACAGGTAAGCTACCAGAGGGTCGTGCAATCCTGTATGAGGAGGTCACATACAGGTAAGCTACCAGAGGGTCGCGCAATGCTGTACAAGGAGGTCACATACAGGTAAGCTACCAAAGGGTCGTGCAATCCTGTACGAGGAGATCACATACAGGTAAGCTACCAGAGGGTTGTGCAATCCTATACGAGGAGATCACAAGGTAAGCTACCAGAGTGTCGCGCAATCCTGTATGAGGAGGTCACATACAGGTAAGCTACCAGAGGGTCGCACAATCCTGTACGAGGAGGTCACATACAGGTAAGCTACCAGAGGGTTGTGCAATCCTGTACGAGGAGGTCACATACAGGTAAGCTACCAGAGGGTCGCGCAATCCTGTACGAGGAGATCACATACAGGTAAGCTACCAGAGGGTCGCGCAATCCTGTACAAGGAGGTCACATACAGGTAAGCTACCAGAGGGTTGTGCAATCCTGTATGAGGAGGTCACATTCATGTAAGCACCCTGTCTGTCTCAGTGGAGGTCACTTACATGTATGCCCCCTGTCTGTCTCACGCTTTCATGTACAAGAAGGTCACATACAGGTCAGCACCCTGTCTGTCTCACGCTTTCACATACAAGAAGGTCACATACAGGTCAGCACCCTGTCTGTCTCACGCTTTCACATACAAGAAGGTCACATACAGGTAAGCAC
This sequence comes from Archivesica marissinica, assembly GCA_014843695.1. NCBI lineage: Eukaryota > Metazoa > Mollusca > Bivalvia > Venerida > Vesicomyidae > Archivesica > Archivesica marissinica. Next base: position 19,205,175 of record CM026399.1, on the reverse strand, counting down.
CCTGTCTGTCTCACGCTTTCACATACAAGAAGGTCACATACAGGTCAGCACCCTGTCTGTCTCACGCTTTCATGTACAAGAAGGTCACATACAGGTCAGCACCCTGTCTGTCTCACGCTTTCATGTACAAGAAGGTCACATACAGGTCAGTACCCTGTCTGTCTCACGCTTTCACATACAAGAAGGTCACATACAGGTCAGCACCCTGTCTGTCTCACGCTTTCACATACAAGAAGGTCACATACAGGTCAGCACCCTGTCTGTCTCACGCTTTCACATACAAGGTCACATACAGGTCAGCACCCTGTCTGTCTCACGCTTTCATGTACAAGAAGGTCACTATACAGGTATGCACCCTGTCTGTCTCACGCTTTCATGTACAAGAAGGTCACTATACAGGTATGCACCCTGTCTGTCTCACGCTTTCACATACAAGAAGGTCACATACAGGTCAGCACCCTGTCTGTCTCACGCTTTCACATACAAGAAGGTCACATACAGGTCAGCACCCTGTCTGTCTCACGCTTTCACATACAAGAAGGTCACATACAGGTCAGCACCCTGTCTGTCTCACGCTTTCACATACAAGAAGGTCACTATACAGGTATGCCCCCTGTCTGTCTCACGCTTTCACATACAAGAAGGTCACATACAGGTCAGCACCCTGTCTGTCTCACGCTTTCACGTACAAGAAGGTCACATACAGGTCAGCACCCTGTCTGTCTCACGCTTTCATGTACAAGAAGGTCACATACAGGTCAGCACCCTGTCTGTCTCACGCTTTCATGTACAAGAAGGTCACATACAGGTCAGCACCCTGTCTGTCTCACGCTTTCACATACAAGAAGGTCACATACAGGTATAGTACTAATGCATATACCGTATTTAGCTGTGTATAGTGCGCACATTTCTTACTGAAATCCTCATCCATTTTATCTACTGCGCATTATACACCAGTACAGACATCAGGACATTTTTTTCCGGACCAAAATTTCGTGAAAAAACTGAAATTCGACCCGAACGGCCCACAGTCATTCTATAAGTTGTTACATTCGACAATCGTTATAAACTAGCTATTAAAACCAGTTGCCGATAGTCTATATAAATAAATCAAATGAATAAGACCACAAAATTAGCATATATTTCGTTTATTTTGGCAAACTTTGATGAATTTAATTGAAAAGGTAAATGCATAAAAAATGGCGATTTGATAACATCACGTGGTTTTATCGTATGTAATATTTCCCGTACTTTTCGCGTACTTCGCCGTACAATGTACAATGCATTGCATAAAAAAAAAACTTTTTTGGCTGCAGTATTTCAATTGATTGTAGCGATAATTAATTTCGACAAACCTTTCACAATGGGTCCCAGTTAATTAGGTAGGCTTCACGTGTTGAGAAGTTTGAGCATCTGCTGACATGTTTGAGAACGTGTTGAGATGTTTGAGAACGTGTCGAGAAATTTGAGCAGGTGTGCCCCGAGTGCGTTACCATTACTCAATGAGGTATATCTCGAGTGATTAATATAAGTTGTAAAAATCACGGAGCACAATTTTTAGCGATTCTTGAGAAATGTTAAATTTTGACTTGGAAAATTGCGTTTTTCAAGTGCGCAGTATACATAGGAACTCAGTTTTTCCGCCGATTTTCGTGCCAGATCGTGGGTGCGCACTATACACGGTAGCGCACTATACACAGCTAAATACGGTAGTCGTATACAGTTACAACTATTAGTTAATACAAATTAATTTTTATCTTGATTGGGAAACAAGTTCCTACAACTTATATACGTAGAGGACAATCATAAGCTATACAGCTTTCTGTCCAATTCCTTATATCAGTTGTTGTAAATAATCATGTATTGACAGGAAATAAATATGTTTAAACTAACTTATATTAATCACTCTCGAGACCTCATTCCTGATGGAATCCATTGCCTACGAGGAAGAGAGAAGAGCCAACGTGGAATTTAAATGCCTTGCCTTAGGGCACAATCGTGACTGTTCCAGTGGGCTCAAACTGCGGGCCTTTCACACCTGAAGATTATAATCGACATCTAATCGGTTACAACCTATACTCGATTATAGTTCTGCAACTGATTGCACATCACTAAAATATATCAATAAAAATAATATGTCGCATGCCCCACCCCCATTCCACCCCCTCCCCAGCCCCCGTTTTGGACAAAGTTTGGATGAGAAACTAAGCATTTATTACGGTGTTATCTTGTTTGATTCAGTAAAAGGAAGATCGAGGATTTTCTCGCTACGTTGGAGGGTTTTAAAGTGGCATCAAAAACAGTAGAGAAATTCAGCAGTGCCATAACAAACTTCAAGTAAGTGTTATTCTCAAATAATTTTTTTGTTTATTTTACTGTCCAAATTTGATTAAAAATGTGATTTAAAGTTTAAAATTTATTTATTTTGCAACGATTGCGACACAAACTAACAACTTATATTACTCACTCTTGTTGATGCGGATGAAAGCGTAAATGTTGTCATTCGTGTGGGAGGAAACAGGAGTAACCGGAACAAACCCATCTGTCCAATCATGCAACCACCGTACTGTCTCGCATACTTCCCTGTCCAAAGATCAAACCCTGGTTGCATTGATGAGAGGCGAGTGCGCTAACCACTGCGCTAATCTTGACAGCCATATTGATGTGATTTGCAGAACCACCCTATGCACCCGGATGCAATAAGTTGTCTTTGCTGCGAAATGTTGATACAACGAACATGACAGTTGCTATGAGACAACTGTAGAAGCTAAACATATGTGTTTATAACTCGTGTAAGGTCTAATTATGCACAATACATGTATGGGCATCACGGTATTTTTGAATTGTAACTATGGTAACTATGATGTGTAAATAGGTCAGAATGGTTGGTTCATCTCTGTACTGCCAGTAGGGTGTGAACAATTCCATATCTCATGTCTCTTATTATCCCCCCCCGCCTTTCGAATGGATGTTATTATCAGGGTTCTTGAAATCCTAGAGCTAGTGGAAGTCGTGACAGCGCAGTGGAATCGCATTCGCTTCATGTGCGAACGGCCCGGAATTCGAGTCCCGCTGGAGCCGTTACGATTGTGCCCTTAGGCCAGGCATTTAAATTCCACGTTCCGTTCCCTCTTCTCTCTCCTTCATGGTGATGGATTCCATCAGGAATGAGGTCTCGAGAGTGATTAATATAAATTGAAAGAACTTGTTTCGCAATCGAGCTAAAATATATTTGCATGAACTAAAATACTTGAATTTGAAAAAAAAAATTCAAGGCCTGGAAAGTGCTTGAAAATCAGACAAGGTACTTGAAAGTCCTTAAATTCTGAATTTATGAATGTTTATTCTCAAAATGGCTATTGGCTGTGCATTCATAAACCTTTATTGCTATTTTGGGCAACATATTGTATATCTATGCCGAGAAAACGCTCGTGCACTCGTTAAGATCCTTGAAAATCCTTGAATTTGACCATCCAATAAGGGTGGGAACCCTGTATTATCTCCAATCTGTTCCGTCTCGTTAACGATGGAGTTATGGTCCTGTTTTTAAAAAAATATTCCGATTTTGTCAATATCCGCTGTCTTTAAAGTGTAGCAATTATTATCAAATCTTCTTCAAACTTGGTCACAATGCTTAGTGCCATAATATCTGGTCCCTGTTCGATAAACTGCCTGATCGACTAAATAACTCTCTGAGTAATGGCCCTTTGATGGTTCAAATAATCCCATTTTGATCTTTGTCCACAATGTTTTTATAGCAATATGAACTTGTAATTTTAGAGTGTTTTGTGGGGACATAGTTAGGGTGTAAATGAGATGTGAAACATAAATGTTTAGTCCTGTTCGGCTCCATGTAACCTGAAATGCTTTGGTGCTCTGTAATTCCCGACTCTACACTATACATCGCTATTGCATTTACTTCGATGAACGTATGTGCCCTGATTGTATACAATTTCCTATGAAGATTTCCAATATAATGACATTTAGCTGACACATGCCCACTGTATGTTACGTGCATGCCCATTTGCATTATTTGACAGCGTTTGTCACGAGAAACGGCGTGTCTTACAGTCTCCGCTGTTGCAAGGATGATCTAATGATCAGATCCCAGCCACTCGATAAGTCGCACATTTGGACTAAATACCTTTTAATTGGAAAGAGTGATCATTTTTTTCTTTGTTTCATTAAAAAGAATAATGAATGTAAATATAAGTAATGAATCGCGAGTTAATAGCTTACATTGGGTTATGAACTTCATTGGGTATGTTTAAAGTTACTGTTGATGCCTTCGGTCTCCACACAATTTAAACACACTCAATGTAGTTCATACCCCAATGGAAACTATTAACTCTCGATTCATTCCAGAAATATCCATGCAAATGCATTTATTTTGTCAGAGTCTCTCACGATCTTGTCAAATACAATCTTGTCAAATACAATCTTGTCAAATACAATCTAATACAATCTTGTCAAATACAATCTTGTCAAATACAATCTTGTCAAATACAATCTTGTCAAATACAATGTTGTCAGCTTTCGTGTTCATATTTTCTTCAGATCTCAACTGTTAACAAAAACCTTGGGAATTGAGGGAAAATCTGAAGGTGGATTGTTCCCAAATCTCACAGATGGACTAAAGTTCTTTGAGGTCAGTATCTTTTTATTGTAGCCAAAACAAGATTTGTATGAATCACTTATTGTCCCTTTTACTTGTATATCATCTGTGAAATTTTTAAAAAGAAAATGGTGAGTGACTTGTCTAGACTTGTCGGCATCCTTCTCAAAACTTCAATGTTGGCCATAGCTTAATCGCTAGACGGATATTGCTGATTATCGGCCACTCTGTTCCTCCTAATCACTAGAGCAAATGCTGACTGTGACCCTTTTCAAGAGTAATTTAGAAATTTAGACCTTGACCCATTTCAAGAATTAACTTTAACCAACACCCAAAACACCAAACCAACCATACAGTCATGCAACTGTCAGACTCGAAGATCGACGGTCAAGTCTTGTCAAATGATCATAATTGACTACAGTTTTGAATCGATAATTTCACCATGTATGGTGCAATTTTAGAATCACATGACACAAATGTTTACTACAGTAATACAAACTTGTCACATGGAATGCTTGACCTGGTGACTTGAAGGTCAAGATCACACTTAGATGTTACAGATGATATATACAAATATATAGGAACTTCAACAAATATATAGGAACTTCAACAAATATATAGGAACTTCATCAAATATATAGGAACTTCAACAAATATATAGGAACTTCAACAAATATATAGGAACTTCATCAAATATATAGGAACTTCATCAAATATATAGGAACTTCAACAAATATATAGGAACTTCGACAAATATATAGGAACTTCAACAAATATATAGGAACTTCAATAATGGAACTTCAACAAATATATAGGAACTTCAACAAATATATAGGAACTTCATCAAATATATAGGAACTTCATCAAATATATAGGAACTTCAACAAATATATAGGAACTTCAACAAATATATAGGAACTTCAACAAATATATAGGAACTTCGAGCATCACAAGGTATGACACCCACACACCCTAGAGAGGGGTACATGTTTGAAGCATTTACAGGATCCAGATGTTTATTGGTTTTACACCACTTGTATATTTATAATAACATACATTTTGTCAATTTCAGCAAGCATTTGACCATAACAAGGCTAAAAAAGATGGTGTCATTGTCCCGAGTAAAGGTAGGAGCTTGAGTAAATGTTTTGAATGGAAAGCACATTTTAGGCTTATTCAATTTCTGTGTCATAGGTGATGACTATTTCCTACAATATAACTATGCCCTTCAATACAACTACTTCCTACAATACAACTATTTCCTACAATACAACTACTTCCTACAATACAACTACTTCCTACAATACAACTATTTCCTACAATACAACTATTTCCTACAATACAACTATTTCCTACAATACAACTATTTCCTACAATACAACTACTTCCTACAATACAACTATTTCCTACAATACAACTACTTCCTACAATACAACTATTTCCTACAATACAACTATTTCCTACAATACAACTATTTCCTACAATACAACTATTTCCTACAATACAACTACTTCCTACAATACAACTATTTCCTACAATACAACTACTTCCTACAATACAACTATTTCCTACAATACAACTATTTCCTACAATACAACTATCCACAAACAACACCACAAACAACACTTCCTACAATACAACTATTTCCTACAATACAACTACTTCCTACAATACAACTATTTCCTACAATACAACTACTTCCTACAATACAACTATGCCCTTCAATACAACTACTTCCTACAATACAACTACTTCCTACAATACAACTACTTCCTTCAATATAACTATGCCCTTCAATACAACTATTTCCTACAATACAACTACTTCCTTCAATACAACTATTTCCTTCAATACAACTACTTCCAACAACTGCGTCATACAATACAACTACTTCCTACAATACAACTACTTCCTTTGTCAGATTTTTAAAAATTTACATATTCCAATTCTTATTGTAATTAATTAATTCTAAATTGAAAACGACATTGTAAATAGTCTCTGAGAATGATTTTCACACACACACATTGTAGGTGTGGATACTGATTACGATGAAGCGGTGCATGATATTGCCTCGACACAGAAGAGCCTGCAACAGTATCTTGACCGGCAGAAAACCAGGCTAGGATGTAGGGTAGGGTTTTGGCTGTATTTTAGGAAATTTAGGAAACCAGTCTAATTATAATATAATTATAATATAGGTTACATGGGTTAGTGATTTTTGTCTATGTTTTATGAATCATTTAGTCATCTTCACCACAAAATTGTTGCTGACTGCCATATGAATAGTGCCTGCTACTACCATCAGATTAGGGAAAGTTTGGAAAGCGTGCCCACTGGTCACACAACGTAACTTATTCATTAGTGACAGTTCTGAACTTGGACCGTTTACACAATTTGGCTCAACTCATTCAAGCATTTCCGAACTGTTATGTGGTGTCATGCCATTTATAATGTGAAGTTCTGAAAGGGAACCAACCATCCTTCTTCAGTCTATGGTGTTCTGGGGTACCGGAAAGAATCGCTATCAGATGGAGATGCCAGAAAGCGCTATACGTAATGTACCGAATGAGTATCAGCTAATGTCGTCCAAGAAAGGAGCTAAGCGCTTCCGGACAACGGAGATCGAAGACCTGCTGGCGGAATTAGTGGATGCGGAGGAAAGGAAAGACGTTGCTCTTAAAGACGTGATGAGACGAATATTTCATAACTTCGATAAAAGGTCAGTTGTAGTGTATTACTGTAAATCTGGTATTATTCGCAGTGTTTTTATTTTCGCTATTATTCGCGAATGGACTACCTCGCGAATTCATAAATATCGCGTATATTTTACTGCCAAGGGTATGTCCGAAACATCGTATCCGAAAAATGTTGTCCGAAAATATGCAAATGTTTACCTGTCATTCCATGATAGTGTGTGGAATGTTTATTCAATAAAACCTGACTTAAAGTTAATCCTAACATAACAATAGTAGGTATTTAATCCAAGAAAAACAAAACGAAACTACAATATCATAATTATACATTTACATACAAATTATAAGTTATCCAATGGCAATGGTGGCGTTCTCGTGTCAGTCACACTATTCTATTACCGCAATGCACCTCAATACACTACAATCCACATTAAATTAAATATATCAGTTTTTCTTCAACTCTTGGATAACAAACCAGCAGCGTCTTTTGTTTTCTTGTACTTATCTATTTCTTATTGGAAATCAAAGTGAGCACATAACGGGAAAAAACAAGCTTGCAATATCAATCAAATATCACTCGTAAAGGCGATAATTGATCAAAGCGTCATCTAAGAGTTATTGAACCGCATAGCTGAATATGCACCGCATACGGGACACTGCTACCGGACAATAAACTGCATAACAGTATTTCCGGTTTTTGTCTTCTCGTTTTTTTCGGCGAATTTTTGGTCTTACGCGAATTTATGATTTACAGCGTTGTCTGCGAATTCATAAATCCGCGAAATAAGTTTGGTGGTCGAATTCGCGAAATAAAGCTCACGCGAATATAAAGTGATTTACAGTAGTAGAAGTGAGAAATCTCACAAGCTGTGTCTTGTATACGTTTATTTATGTCGGTAAATAACTATAATGCTAATGTTATTTGTTTGTAAAACTCCGACAATAAATAAAGTTTTAATTGAATTTAATTGAATTGCAACTGGTTACCCATATAAACGACGCCTTCTGAAGAGATTAGTCATTTTAGAGTATAGTGCAATGATACAGACAGAAACTCTTTCTAGAATCTCCTCTGGTTCTTTTACATGCACAGTGTATAACACCGACACAAGACCTCGGTTTAAAGTCCCATCGGAATGATGTTAATATTGTTAGGGTCAGATGGGGATCGAACCTGCGATCCCTGGATTTGCAGTCCAAATACTCTCGCAATCTAGTTTGAGGAAGGTTGTGGTTCTACTAGGGTGCCTTTCATTTCTTTGAACAATACTATCTTCCTTCAATACTTATTTCTGCAAGTCATTATTTGGCTGTAGCTGTCATTATTTCGCTGCAGCTGTCATTGTTTGGCTGTAGCTGTCATTATTTCGCTGCAGCTGTCATTGTTTGGCTGTAGCTGTCATTATTTTGCTGCAGCTGTCATTGTTTGGCTGTAGCTGTCATTATTTCGCTACAGCTGTCATTGTTTGGCTGTAGCTGTCATTGTTTGGCTGTAGCTGTCATTGTTTGGCTGTAGCTGTCATTGTTTAGCTGTAGCTGTCATTGTTTGGTTGTAGCTGTCATTGTTTGGCTGTTGCTGTCATTGTTTGGCTGTGGCTGTCATTGTTTTGCTGTGGCTGTCATTGTGTGGCTGTAGCTGTCATTGTTTGGTTGTTGCTGTCATTGTTTGGCTGTTGCTGTCATTGTTGTGCTGCAGCTGCCATTGTTGGGCTGTAGTTAGTCATTGTTTGGTTGTTGCTGTCATTGTTTGGCTGTTGCTGTCATTGTGCTGCAGCTGCCATTGTTGGGCTGTGGCTGTCATTGTTTGGCTGTAGCTGTCATTATTTGGCTGTAGCTGTTATTGTTTGGCTGTAGCTGTCATTGTTTGGCTGTAGCTGTCATTGTTGTGCTGCAGCTGCCATTGTTGGGCTGTGGCTGTCATTGTTTGGCTGTAGCTGTCATTATTTGGCTGTAGCTGTCATTGTTTGGCTGTAGCTGTCATTGTTTGGCTGTGGCTGTTATTGTTTGGCTACAGCTGCTATTGTTGGGCTGCAGCTGCCATTATTGGGCTGCAGCTGCCATTGTTGGGCTGCAGCTGTCATTGTTGGGCTACAGCTGCCATTGTTTGGCTGCAGCTGTCATTGTTGGGCTACAGCTGCTATTGTTTGGCTGCAGCTGTCATTATTGGGCTACAGCTGCCATTGTTGGGCTGCAGCTGTCATTGTTGGGCTACAGCTGCTATTGTTGGGCTGCTGCTGTCATTATTGGGCTACAGCTGCTATTGTTTGGCTGCAGCTGTCATTGTTGGGCTACAGCTGCTATTGTTGGATTGCAGCTGTCATTATTGGGCTACAGCTGCTATTGTTTGGCTGTAGCTATTGGTGAGACTTGGAATCCAAAAAGAATGAGAGAAAATATAGAAGGTTCAGCACAAAATTATTGTAAGTTCATTTAATAAAGAAGGCTGTGCAATAGTTTACCCTTCAGGTATAATTCACATGAAGCATTGCAAACATGGCATTTAAGGGTCAAATTGTTGATATCTCCTCGATCAATAATAGAATATTGTGCTTGGTACCTAATTGAAGTTTATGTACTGTAATACCATCAAGTTTGATATTAATACCAAGCTTACGATTCTAGTTTTATAAGTTTCGAGGATCTATTTGACCCTTTTGTGCCCTTTTTATGATCTACCATTTCTCTCCCATTGCTTGCTGGGGGCCCTGTATTGGTGTCAAACTGACATGTGTAAAAAATGGTCTATATATAGATTAATGGTCTATATATAGATCAATGGTCTATATATAGATTAATGGTCTATATATAGATTAATGTCTTCTCTGTTTTCAGATACAAAATGTGGGACACAGTTGTACAGTGTTTATCAGTGTTGGATGTACTGATGTCTATGGCCCAGTACAGTAGATGCGGGGACGGGGTTATTTGTAGACCGGAAATAGTTATACCTAAAGACAGTGAACAGGTACGTCAGTGTCGTGGTGGTGGATGTACTCGTGTCTATGGCCCAGTACAGTAGATGCGGGGACGGGGTTATTTGTAGACCGGAAATAGTTATACCTAAAGACAGTGAACAGGTACGTCAGTGTCGTGGTGATGGATGTATTCGTGTCTATGGCCCAGTACTGTAGATGCGGGGACGGGGTTATTTGTAGACCGGAAATAGTTATACCTAAAGACAGTGATCAGGTACGTCAGTGTCGTGGTGGTGGATGTACTCGTGTTTCTGTCACCTACATATCCATATTGCTGGTTTTGGAGTCTACATGTGCGTGTTTAAGATTCGCTGAAAATAAATTTGCACAAATAGTAATTTAAACTATTTATTTTACGATTGCGAAACAAGTTTTAACAACTTATATTAATTACAGTAAAAACCCTATATGCGACCACCCCGATTTCGAGACCACCCCGCTATTGCGAACGATTTTTTTCAGAACGGAATATTTCACTATATATGTCAATGGTCGTTGACCCCGATAACCAGACCACCCCGTTATTCCGTAATACGACCAGTTAATTCAGACAAATGCCATTAATCCTATATTAATTGAACCCCTAATAAGACCACGGGCGATTTTCTCACTTTCATTGATCGCACTTGACATGATAAAACATTTTTAATTATGTCCCAGTTTTACGACACTAATTATGGTATTGTAGTGGTCAAGGTTAAGTGAGATAATTGAGAGTTTTGATTGCTTTTAATCTTTTGTATATTGTCTGGAGTACAAACTGTAAAACACAAGGTAGGTATTATGTGTTTCTATTAATAGATAATTACCTCTTTCTGTTTGCTAATCTTTGCGATATTGGATTGATTGATCTCCTTGGACAATAAAAGATTATCATTAAGAGAGTATGTTTCATCACTGACAGACGGATATGTAGTCCAGTGGTAACACGCTGGACTGGTAATCCAGGTTCGATCCCCCGTCTGACCCTAATAAAATTAACAGTCTTTCAGATGGGACGTTAAACCGAGGTCTCGTGTCGGTGCTTTACACCGTGCACGTAAAAGAACCAGAGGAGATTCTGGAATGGGTCTCTGTCTGTATCATGCACTATCCTCCAAAATCTAAAATAACTAATCTCTTCAGGAGGCGTCGCTCATATGGGCAAACGGTAGCGACGATAAATAAAACGTAAATAAAAAAAAAAAAAAAAAAAAGTATGTTTCATATCACATTTTGCATTTATAGAAACAGCATGGACCGTAAACGCAAAGAACTCTCTCATTTATTTTGAAAAACAATGATGCTTACATTTGAAATTCTACGGCAATCGTCAATTAAAAATATCTCCTACATGTGTTATATATAAATCACCACAGCTGGGTCAATGCTGGCATAATCATGGAAAATTACTTGGGCGTTCTAAAAATAGATGTATGTAATAGACATGCTCTAGGCAGGTTTAATTTTCTGAAATTCCTGAGGTTACGACTTTTATACTTATTTGTTAACATAAAGATCAAAGAGGCATACTAGTCACAGCTTGGAGCAAATTAACTTAATACATGAGTCCTGGTAAGAGCCAGAGACAACTACCAGAAAAGTTCTGCATTGGAAAGACACAGGTAAATTAATTAGTAAAACTTAATCAAACACATTCTGAATGGATAAATATAGGATAGCCTGAGAGGGGTGGAACAAAATGTGTGATTAACTTATTCAGTGGGCAGAAATATTTAATGAAAACAAGCTGCTATGAATCCATTTATTTTTGGTTGGATCCTTGAGGGGTGGGGGGTGCTACAATCTAAGGAAGAAGGCTTGCTGTGTGACCGACCACTGAACCTGCTAATTGAAGATTATTTTATATTAGTCTTCTTGACCAAACTCGATAAAGAGACCATCCCGCTATAAGACCACTTTTTGGAAGTCCCATAGGTGGTCTTATTATAGGGGTTTTACTGTACTCTCGTTGGCACGGATGAAAGTGTAAATGAAGTCATTTGTGTGGGTGGAAACCAGAGTACCTGGAGAAAACGCACCTGTCCGATCATGCGACCACCGTACCATCTCACATACTTCCCGGTCCGAGGATCGCATTGCGCTAATCGGACAGCCAAATATTAAATGATTAAACTTTATTTGCAACAAAAAACTGTCAGTACTATGGATCTTGTTGCGCTCACATGGGCCATTTTTTCGCCATTGCTTTATTCTCACAATTTACATGTGATAGTAAACATGTAACTCACAAAACAATGTTCAAACTGACAGCGTGGAAAGTATGTCATGGCTAACCCTAGGTCAGAAACTGTGCCATTACGCCCCTTAAATAGTATTATTTAATAAATTTCAAGAAAATATGGTTAAAATACACAATATGGCTCTCCTAATAACGCAGTGGTTAGCACGCTCGGACTGGGAAGTATGTGAGATGGTACGGTGGTCGCCAGATCGGACAGGTGGGTATTCACCGGGTACTCCGGTTTCCTCTCACACGAATGACCACATTTATGCTTTCATCCGCGCCAACGAGAGTGATTAATAATAGTTGTTAAAACTTGCTTCGCAATCGTTGTAAAATAAATAAAGTTTAAACTTTAAAATACACAATATGAGTAGAGTGTAGGAGTGTTTTACAATGACGGGTGTAGCTTATTGGACAATATTTGAATAGGAGTGTTTTACAACGACGGGTGTAGCTTATTGGACAATATTTGAATACGAGTGTTTTACAATGGCAGGTGTAGCTTATTGGACAATATTTGAATAGGAGTGTTTTACAACGACGGGTGTAGCTAATTGGACAATATTTGAAAAGGAGTGTTTTACAATGACTGGTGTAGCTTATTGGACAATATTTGAATAGAAGTGTTTTACAATGACAGGTGTAGCTTATTGGACAATATTTGAATAGGAGTGTTTTACAATGTCAGGTGTAGCTTATTGGACAATATTTGGATAAGAGTGTTTTACAATGGCAGGTGTAGCTTATTGGACAATATTTGAATAGGAGTGTTTTACAATGACAGGTGTAGCTTATTGGACAATATTTGAATAGGAGTGTTTTACAATGACTGGTGTAGCTTATTGGACAATATTTGAATAGGAGTGTTTTACAATGACTGGTGTAGCTTATTGGACAATATTTGGTAAGAAATTGTAAAAACTATTTTACTATTTAAGTTGGGCCCCATGGGGGTGAAGTCAGGGTCTTTGCCCCCCCATAGGATGAGCCTTGATTATATAGTGATATGATATTTGTGAATTGATGCTCAATAAGAGATTTGAAAAGTGAAACACAGTTAAATGTGTCTATAGTATGCAGAGATTTATCCAGGGTTCCCGCTGTCGGTCGCCAATTGCGACCAAAAACAAATATTGGCGGTAATTTTTTATTTGGCACATGTTTTGTCAAATACACGGCTTCAAATATTTATTTGTGAACTATATGGCTCTTAGTTGGCTCCAAGCTTTTTAAATGGCTCCAGTGTTTTTCAATTGGCGACAGAAGTGGTGCAGACAAACATTCAGACAGAGGGAACCCTGTTTATCTGGTATGTAATCTATATCAGCCGTTCCTATGTGAATCTATAGTTTGCAGAGATTTATCTTGTGCATTATTTATTTCAGCCGTTCCTAGAAATAAGGGAAGCAAGACATCCATGCATTTGTCGGACATTTACAGGAGGTGATTTTATACCCAATGATACAGTTATAGGAATAAAAGATGTAAGAAATATTTCAATATTTATAATATTCATTAAAAATATTGTATTTGCTGTTTAGTGTAGCCATATGCATTCCACTCATTGTTATCTATATAGCTGTCTATAAATACACGAAAAGTGCAGTAATTATATTTCATGTGTCACTTATTGTACTTTTTCATCAACTAATTATTAAGTGATATATTCAAACTTCTCAGAAAACTGTATCATGTTTTTCACTTCATCATTTGTGGCTATAAATGTGCTTATGCTATTTAATGCCAATAAACATTATGTTATGTTATGTTATATAAAGAAATAAAGCAAAAATTGTTGCACTTACATATATATTTATTACATAACTTTGCTTGTATTCAGTGTAATACAGCCATCACATATGTTCTTATATCAACACACGTGTAATAACACCTGAAAAGATTCTGATTGGTTGAGAGAATAAGCCTTATAAATTAAACTTTAAATTATGCATATTTCTAAGTGAATTGGTACATAACGTTAACGATAAGACAATTGACAATTAGCGCAGTGGCTGTCCGATTAGCGCTGTGGTTAGCACGCTCGCTTCTCACCAATGCGACCCGGGTTCGATCCTCGGATAGGGAAGTATGTGAGATGGTACGATGGTCGCCAGATCGGACAGGTGAGTTTTCTCCGGGTACTCCGGTTTCCTCCCACACGAATGACCACATTTACGCTTTCATCCGAGCCAACGAGAATGATTAATATAAGTTGTTAAAACTTGCTTCGCAATCGTTGTAAAATAAATAAAGTATAAAAAAAATTGACGATTTAAAAGAAGTCTTGACGTAATTAAAACATAAATATAACGCTGCTTTGTGTAGTGACGTCATGACAATGAGAGAGCAGAATGAAAAACAATCTATCGTAATCAAAATAAGATTACCGGTATAATATTTTATTATATATTTTTAGTAGTAAAAACGAATAGTTTATTGCTCAATTCCAAATGAAACGCGGCATTTTATTATAAACAAGTAAAGGAAATGGGACCTTCCACGAGTAAGGAACATAATACAGATAATGATGGTATTACACTGGCAATCAAATTTCAAACACCAGGTTATGTCAATCTAGTGGAAGTTGTGATAGCACAGTGGATGTGCGTTCTCTTCAGGTGCGAAAGGTCCGGGGTACGAACACTGCTTGAGCCGTTAGGATTGTGCCCTTAGGCAAGGCGTTTAACTTGCACGATGCCTCTTCTCTCTCCTTCGTGGCGATGGATTCCATCAGGAATGAGGTCTCGAGAGTGATTAATATAAGTTGTAAGAACTTGTTTCGCAATCGAGCTAAAATAAATGTGTATAAACTATGTAAATATATCTTGATCTGCCTTGATTGTGTGTCTATTATATGTTATTTAACTCTTACAGGAGAATGAAAGCGAAGGTGATGATGACCATGGCAACAGTCAGGTTGTCTTGGTAACGGGCCCCAACATGGGTGGTAAATCTACACTGATGCGACAGGTTGGCTTGGTGGTTATCATGGCACAGATGGTAAGTTTACCTGGTTTTGGAAGCTTCTATCAGTACTCCATAGCAGTCTCAAACTGTCTCATTGTTGAGCAGAGTGGAAATCTCAGAATCAGCCAATCAGATGTTTCATAACATCCAGAATGAAGTAGATTGAAACTTTGATTTCTTCAGATTCATGTTCTACTGCAAGCAGATTATTTTGAGCTAAGGAAGCTGCATGGAGGCTGCGTGGGTGATACACCCTCATAACTAATCTGAAAGTTTGTGAGATACCTTGTTGAATAGATAACACCCGTGACAACCAATCCGAATGCTTGTTACATAGCAGAATGGATAATACTTGTGGATGGAAATTTCAATTCCTGTTACATGGCCGAGTGGGTATTACTTGTGGCGGCCAATCCCAATGCTTGTTATATGGCTGAGTGGGTATTACTTGTGGCGGCCAATCCCAATGCGTGTTACATGGCCGAGTGGGTATACTTGCGCAATCCAAGCTGTTTAGGCAGTGTGTATACTTGTGGCGGCCATCCCAATGCTGTTATATGGCTGAGTGGGTATACTTGTGGCGGCCAATCCCAATGCTGTTACAGCCAAGTGGGTATTACTTGGGCGGCCAATCCATGCTTGTTATATGGCCGAGTGGGTAATACTTGTGGCGGCCAATCCCAATGCTTGTTATATGGCCGAGTGGGTAATATTGTGGCGGCATCCCAATGCTGTTATATGGCGAGGTATACTTGTGGCGGCCAATCCCAATGCTTGTTATATGGCCGAGTGGGTAATACTTGTGGCGGCCAATCCCAATGCTTGTTATATGGCCGAGTGGGTATTACTTGTGGCGGCCAATCCCAATGCTTGTTATATGGCCGAGTGGGTAATACTTGTGGCGGCCAATCCCAATGCTTGTTATATGGCTGAGTGGATAATACCGGTGGCGGCCAATCCCAATGCTTGTTATATGGCTGGGTGGATAATACCTGTGGCGGCCAATGCTTGTTAACCTGGCTGGGTGGATAATGGATTAATGTGTACACATTATTGGGAAATATGTAATTAATATTTTGGTTTCGTTAATAGGGTTGTTACGTACCAGCGGAGAAATGTAGACTGACACCGGTAGACCGCGTGTTTACCCGACTGGGAGCTAGTGACAGAATTATGGCAGGTATGTATTGGTGGTCGTTGACCTGGTTTTAGTATTGTTAACTTATGTACCAGTACAGACCTATAAACTCACAGTAGTAGCTGGAGCATATACCAGGCTAGAGTTATGGCAGGTATGCATTGGTGGTCGTTGACCTGGTTTTATTATTGTTAACTTATGTACCAGTACAGTCCTATAAACCGACATCAGTAGCTCGAGCATATACCAGGCTAGAGTTATGGCAGGTATGTATTGGTGGTCATTGACCTGGTTTTAGTATTGTTAACTTATGTACCAGTACAGTCCTATAAACCGACATCAGTAGCTCGAGCATATACCAGGCTAGAGTTATGGAAGGTATGCATTGGTGGTCATTGACCTGGTTTTTGTTGTTGCGTAGTAGTAGTAGAGAAGTGTACAGCTACACCAGGGCCAAAGGTTATAAAATTGTTCTCGGATCTTCAACTCGAGCTCAAGTAATTTGATTGGTTGATCATGATATTTACAATCGGCTGAACCAATCAGAAGCGTGTGAGAGTGAGTTTGAGATTGGAGAAAAATAGGATAAAAGTTTTATAACCTCCATGGCAGTAGATCGATGGTTCACCAGGCTGTAGTTATGGCAGGTATGTATTGGTGATCTCTGACCTGGTTTTAATGCACTTATGGATCAAGTTACCTAGCTAGAGTTATGGCTGGTATGTTTTGGTGATCTCTGACCTGGCTTTAATGCATTTATGGATCAAGTTGTTACCCGGCTAGAGTTATGGCAGGTATGATTTGGTGATCTCTGACCTGGTTTTAATGCACTTATGGATCAAGTTGTTACCCGGCTAGAGTTATGGCAGGTATGTTTAGATGATCTCTGACCTGGTTTTAATGCACTTATGGATCAAGTTGTTACCCGGCTAGAGTTATGGCAGGTATGTTTTGGTGATCTCTGACCTGGTTTTAATGCACTTATGGATCAAGTTGTTTAATGGCTAGAGTTATGGCAGGTATGTTTAGATGATCTCTGACCTGGTTTTAATGCACTTATGGATCAAGTTGTTACCCGGCTAAAGTTATGGCAGGTATGTTTTGGTGATCTCTGACCTGGTTTTAATGCACTTATGGATCAAGTTGTTTAATGGCTAGAGTTATGGCAGGTATGTTTAGATGATCTCTGACCTGGTTTTAATGCACTTATGGATCAAGTAGTTTAATGGCTAGAGTTATGGCAGGTATGTTTTGGTGATCTCTGACCTGGTTTTAATATACTTATGGATCAAGTGGTTTGCAGAGATTGACAGAT
The DNA here is from genome assembly GCA_014843695.1 of Archivesica marissinica. Classification (NCBI taxonomy): domain Eukaryota; kingdom Metazoa; phylum Mollusca; class Bivalvia; order Venerida; family Vesicomyidae; genus Archivesica; species Archivesica marissinica. Next base: position 19,187,245 of record CM026399.1, on the reverse strand, counting down.
TTTTAGCCCAGATGAACTGTTAAATAATTTGCAACGCGTTATTATTTTAATTTTTTTTACGATTGCGAAGCAAGTTTTAACAACTTATATTAATCACTCTCGTTGGCTCGGATGAAAGCGTATATGTGGTCAATCATGTGGGAGGAAACCGGAGTACCCGGAGAAAACCCACCTGTCCGATCTGGCGACCACTGTACCATCTCACATACTTCCATGTCCGAGGATCGAACCAGGGTCGCATTGGTGAGAAGCGAGCGCGCTAATCGGACAGCCAATTTATTTTGCACACAGCTTACCAATTCCAGTCCAAATCATTATATTATGAAGATGGAAGTGAATGTGTTTTCGAAACGTCCAGGGTACGAATGAATATAGACTGCATTGTGTATTTGACAGTATTCCATCGATGTAGCGGTACCATGCCTGCAACAGATACTGGTATAAAACTAGAAATTGTTTTTGAAAAACATGTCTCCCCACTCACTGTTGCTTCAGTGGAGTAATAAAAGCATGGACGTGCAATATATGAAGGCATAGCAATAAAAAAAATAGTCATGTAGTATTATGAAGTTTTGTAGATGAAGCATGGACAGGCTTAATGCTGGCCGGTCCAGAATATGCAGGGATCATTCTAGAGGGCACTGTGGGCGAAATTGTCGCCCTAGGGACCCTGACTTCGCCCTCTGGGGGCCCCACTTCTCCCTAAGAAATATATTTTTTGGTTTTTAAGATTTTCAAACAAAATTTTGTGTAGTAAGATGCACTGGCCCATTATAAAGCACTCCTTCTATTCAAATGTTGTATTTAATGGTTGTACTGTGCATTTTAACCCTATTTTGCAGAAGTATATTAAAGAACACCATTTAAGGAAGCGATCACGCGCTTTCTCACTTCTCCCAAATATTCTGACCTAGAATGAACCCTGATATGTTTGCGTTTGTGTTTCACTAAATAATTTTAGGTGTACCAACTTTGACAGTTACAAAATTGTATGACAGTCTATTAAAAAAGTGACCTCGCAGCAATCAAGCTCTAGCTTGTCGTAGAAAGGGTCTGTGTCCGTCCGTACATCTGTAACGGTTTCTCTTCCATAGCTCGGAATGAAACTCAACAGTTGTCCTGTGCTTCTATCCCAGTCGGGGCATCTGAGGTCCGTCTCCTCCGAGTTGGAAAGTTGCCGCATGACTAAATCTGTTTGTGCAAATATGTAACAAATGAACAAATTTGGTGCCAGTTTATTAGAATAGAATAAAATAAATTGGCAAATGAATCTGTTTGCAGGTGAGAGCACGTTCTACGTGGAGCTGAGTGAGACGTCGGCCATATTACAACACGCAACGCGGCATTCCCTTGTCCTGGTGGATGAACTGGGTATGTACTATGTTGTTTATTAGCAATTGTGAGAAATACAGTGTGTGCTTAAATAGAATCTGGGTCCAGGGTGTAAAACCTGGCTCTAATCTTAACTCGAGCTCCGCCGATATGATTGGTTTGAATGTGACCAATCAGAAAACTTAGTTCGATATTTGTAAAAGGTTTAGTTTAAACGTTATTTATTTTACAACGATTCCGAAGCAAGTTCTAACAACTTATATTAATCACCCTCGTTGGTGCGGATGAAAGCGTAAATGTGGTCATTCCTGTGGTAGGAAACCGGAGTACCCGGAGAAAACACACCTGTCCGATCTTGCGACCATCTTACTATTTCACATTCTTCCCGGTTCCGGGAACACGGTTGAACACGGGTTGCATTGGTGAGAACCAAGCGGTTTTACATAGCACCCAGGCCAGGCATGATGACTTGAATAGAGGGTGAAGGGGGAGGGCGAGGGGGGAGGGTGAAGGGGGAGGGGTCAATTACAAGGTGGGAAGGTGAATGCTAATGCTTTGCCTGAAATGTGTTAAATTCTCGTTATTGCCTAAATTCAGTTGTGTGTACAATAAAACCTGTGAAAGTGGTCACCTCCATTAAACAGCCAACGTGTATTAACCCATTCAACACCCAGTAACTGAAATGGACTGGTCCATGATCAGTTTTTAGACCAATAAATTAATACGAAAATTACATTTGGACCAGTTCATTTATCAAAATGGGTAATTTTGTCTAGAAATAGTAATATGACTGGCAAAAAGTGCAGATCCTGATGAGACGGCTCGTCACGAGCCGGCTCATCTGGATCTACACTTTTTGTAAGCCTATTTAGAGGTCTGTGGTGTTGAAAGGGTTAAGCAGCCACTTTCCAGATTCCGGATGTTGTATTTTTTTTATACATTTGACCTCTATTTAGCAGTCACCTGTGCTAACCAGCCACTTTCTGTGATGCCATTGGCTGGCTGCTTAAGACAGGTTTGACTGTACGGTGTACTTGCTGTACCGTTTAAAATTAATTGATGATTTCCCGGCAAATTCCTCAGATATGGCATCTTTGCATTGTACATGCTAATTGTATTAGAATGTTACTGTAGGTCGAGGGACAGCCACGTACGATGGTACAGCAATAGCCTGCTCTGTGGTACAGGAACTGTCCAGAAATATCACCTGTAGGACGCTGTTCTCGACACACTATCACAGTCTCGTAGAGGAATTCTCGCATGATCCAAACATACGCCTTGGACATATGGTAAAGAACTAAAAGTAGTGTTTGATTCTTGCCGAAATACTGTAGAATCTTGTTATTGGTATATGCTGATTGGTAATATACAATGTACTTTCTCTGTTTTTCCTTGCCTCGTGATGAGCCTGTCTTGCCTCGGATTTGTACCATCAATGAGCAGAGTATTGTGTTATCTCTACTGCTTACTTACAAAGCAAATACCATCAGGACCAGATATTGGTGGATATTAACAATGCTAGAGTAACGCACCCCCAATGCAATTTCAATGGCATATATTGTAGCTACTTAGCCCTGCTACTAGCGCTCCCACTACCATCAATGGCAGGTATATGCGTGCTAATATCGCGTTACTTGCTGACGTACAGTTGCCACATGAGCCATCCCAATGAATAGTTCTTTAACCTGTTGGTGATCCTAACTGCTACGACACGCAAACGCTTCAGGGCATATATTGTGCTACCTACCTGCTACTACCGGCCCACTACCATCAATGATATTGTGCTACCTACCTGCTACTACCGTCCAACTAACATCAATGATATTGTGCTCCTACCTGCTACTACCGGCCAACTACCATCAATGATATTGTGCTACTACCTGCTACTACCGGCCCACTACCACAATGATATTGTGCTACCTACCTGCTACTACCGGCAAACTACCATCAATGGCATTACCGGCCCACTACCATCAATGGCATATAGTGACTACATACCGCTACTACCGGCCCACTACCATCAATGATATTGTGCTACCTACCTGCTACTACCGGCCCACTACCATCAATGATATATATTGTGCTACCTACCTGCTACTACCGGCCCACTCCCATCAATGACATCTATTGTGCTACCTACATGCTACTACCGACCCACTACCATCAATGACATATATTGTGATACCTACATGCTACTACCTGCCCACTACTACCAATGACATCTA
>CM026399.1:19016035-19182688 GCA_014843695.1 Archivesica marissinica | reverse complement strand
ATAGGAACTTCAACAAATATATAGGAACTTCATCAAATATATAGGAACTTCATCAAATATATAGGAACTTCAACAAATATATAGGAACTTCATCAAATATATAGGAACTTCGACAAATATATAGGAACTTCATCAAATATATAGGAACTTTAATAAATATATAGGAACTTCGACAAATATATAGGAACTTCGACAAATATATAGGAACTTCATCAAATATATAGGAACTTCAATAAATATATAGGAACTTTGACAAATATATAGGAACTTCGACAAATATATAGGAACTTCATCAAATATATAGGAACTTCGACAAATATATAGGAACTTCATCAAATATATAGGAACTTCGACAAATATATAGGAACTTCGACAAATATATAGGAACTTCAATAAATATATAGGAACTTCGACAAATATATAGGAACTTCGACAAATATATAGGAACTTCATCAAATATATAGGAACTTCGACAAATATATAGGAACTTCATCAAATATATAGGAACTTCAATAAATATATAGGAACTTCATCAAATATATAGGAACTTCAACAAATATATAGGAACTTCAACAAATATAAGGACTTCAACAAATATATAGGAACTTCAACAAATATATAGGAACTTCAACAAATATATAGGAACTTCATCAAATATATAGGAACTTCAATAAATATATAGGAACTTCATCAAATATATAGGAACTTCAACAAATATATAGGAACTTCATCAAATATATAGGAACTTCATCAAATATATAGGAACTTTTCAACAAATATATAGGAACTTCAACAAATATATAGGAACTTCAACAAATATATAGGAACTTCAACAAATATATAGGAACTTCATCAAATATATAGGAACTTCAATAAATATATAGGAACTTCAACAAATATATAGGAACTTCATCAAATATATAGGAACTTCATCAAATATATAGGAACTTCAACAAATATATAGGAACTTCATCAAATATATAGGAACTTCATCAAATATATAGGAACTTCAACAAATATATAGGAACTTTTCAACAAATATATAGGAACTTCAACAAATATATAGGAACTTCATCAAATATATAGGAACTTCAACAAATATATAGCTTCATCAAATATATAGGAACTTCCAGCATCACAAGGTATGACACCCACACACCCAAGACAGGGGTACATGCTTGAAACATTTACAGGTTCCAGATGTTTATTGGTTTTACACCACTTGTATATTTACAATAACATACATTTTGTCAATTTCAGCAAGCATTTGACCATAACAAGGCTAAAAAAGATGGTGTCATTGTCCCGAGTAAAGGTACGTGCTTGAGTAAATGTTTTGAATGGGAAGCACAGGCCTATTCAATTTCCATGTCATAGGTGATGACTACTTCCTTCAATACAACTACTTCCTTCAATACAACTACTTCCTTCAATACAACTACCTCCTACAATACAACTACTTCCTACAATACAACTACTTCCTACAATACAACTACTTCCTACAATACAACTACTTCCTACAATACAACTACTTCCTACAATACAACTACTTCCTACAATATAACTACCTCCTACAATACAACTACTTCCTACAATACAACTACTTCCTACAATACAACTACTTCCTTCAATACAACTACCTCCTACAATACAACTATTTCCTTCAATACAACTACTTCCTACAATACAACTACTTCCTACAATACAACTACTTCCTACAATACAACTACTTCCTTCAATACAACTACTTCCTTCAATACAACTACCTCCTACAATACAACTATTTCCTTCAATACAACTACTTCCTACAATACAACTGTTTCCTTCAATACAACTACTTCCTACAATACAACTACTTCCTTCAATACAACTACTTCCTACAATACAACTACTTCCTACAATATAACTGTTTCCTACAATACAACTACTTCCTACAATACAACTACTTCCTACAATACAACTACTTCCTACAATACAACTACTTCCTACAATACAACTACTTCCTACAATACAACTACTTCCAATACAACTACTTCCTTCAATACAACTACTTCCTACAATACAACTACTTCCTACAATACAACTACTTCCAATACAACTACTTCCTACAATACAACTACTTCCTACAATACAACTACTTCCTACAATACAAACTTCCTACAATACAACTGTTTCCTACAATACAACTGTTTCCTACAATACAACTACTTCCTACAATACAACTGTTTCCTACAATACAACTACTTCCTACAATACAACTACTTCCTTCAATACAACTGTTTCCTACAATACAACTACTTCCTACAATACAACTGTTTCCTACAATACAACTACTTCCTACAATATAACTGTTTCCTACAATACAACTACTTCCTACAATACAACTATTTCCCACACTACAACTATTTGCTTTGTCAGATTTTTAAAAATTTACATATTCCAATTGTTATTGTAATTAATTAATTCTAAATTGAAAAAGACATTGTAAATAGTTTGTGATACTCTGAGAATGATTTTCACACACACATTGTAGGTGTGGATACTGATTACGATGAAGCGGTGCATGATATTGCCTCGACACAGAAGAGCCTGCAACAGTATCTTGACCGGCAGAAAACCAGGCTAGGATGTAGGGTAGGGTTTTGGCTGTATTTTAGGAAATTTAGGAAACCAGTCTAATTATAATATAATTATAATATATGGGTTAGTGATTTTTGTCTATGTTTTATGAATCATTTAGTCATCTTCACAAAATTGTTGCTAACTGCCATATGAATAGTGCCTGCTACTACCATCAGATAAGGGAAAGCGTGCCCACTGGTCACACAACGTAACTTAATCATTTCTGGACTTGGATCGTTTACACAATTTGGCTCAACTCGTTCAAGCATTTCCGATCTTATTTATGTGTTGTCATGCCATTTATAATGTGAAGTTCTGAAAGTGAACCAACCATCCTTCTTCAGTCTATGGTGTTCTGGGGTACCGGAAAGAATCGCTATCAGATGGAGATGCCCGAAAGCGCTATACGTAATGTACCGAATGAGTATCAGCTAATGTCGTCCAAGAAAGGAGCTAAGCGCTTCCGGACAACGGAGATCGAAGACCTGCTGGCGGAATTAGTGGATGCGGAGGAAAGGAAAGACGTTGCTCTTAAAGACGTGATGAGACGAATATTTCATAACTTCGATAAAAGGTCAGTTGTAGTATATTAGTAGAAGTGAGAAATCTCACAAGCTGTGTCTTGTTTACGTTTATTTATGTTGGTAAATAACTATAATGCTAATGTTATTTGTTTGTAAAACTCCGACAATAAATAAAGTTTGAATTTAATTTAATTGAATCGCTACCGGTTACCCATATAAACGACGCCTTCTGAAGAGATTAGTCATTTTAGATTTTAGAGGATAGTGCAATGATACAGTCAGAAACTCTTTCTAGAATCTCCTCTGGTTCTTTTACATGCACAGTGTGTATAACACTGACACAAGACCTTGGTTTAAAGTCTCATCGGAATGATGTTAATATTGTTAGGGTCAGATGGGGGATCGAACCCTGGATTTGCAGTCCAACGACTCGCAAGCTAGTTTGAGGAAGGTCGTGGTTCTACTAGGGTGCCTTTCATTTCTTTGAACAATACTATCTTCCTTCAATACTTATTTCTGCAAGTCATTGTTTTGCTATAACTGTCATTATTTGGCTGTAGCTGTCATTGTTTGGCTGTTGCTGTCATTGTTTGGCTGCAGCTGTCATTGTTTGGCTGTAGCTGCCATTGTTTGGTGGTTGTCATTGTTTGACTGTAGTTGTCATTGTTTGGTTGTTGCTGTCATTGTTTGGCTGTAGCTGTCATTATTTGGCTGTTGCGGTCATTATTTGGCTGTAGCTGTCATTGTTTGGCTGTTGCTGTCATTAGTTGGCTGTTGCTGTCATTATTTGGCTGTTGCTGTCATTGTTTGGTTGTTGCTGTCATTGTTTGGCTGTCATTGTTGGGCTACAGCTGCCATTGTTGGGCTGCAGCTGCCATTGTTGGGCTGTAGTTAGTCATTGTTGGGCTACAGCTGCTATTGTTTGGCTGCAGCTGCCATTATTGGGCTGCAGCTGCCATTGTTGGGCTACAGCTGCCATTATTGGGCCGCAGCTGTCAGTGTTGGGCTACAGCTGCCATTGTTGGGCTGTAGCTGTTGGTGAGACTTGGAATCCAAAAAGAATGAGAGAAAATATAGAAGGTTCAGGCATTGTTGGGCTACAGCTGCCATTGTTGGGCTACAACTGCCATTATTGGGCTGCAGCTGTCATTGTCGGGCTGCAGCTGCCATTATTGGGCTGCAGCTGCCATTGTTGGGCTGTAGCTGTTGGTGAGACTTGGAATCCAAAACAAATGAGAGAAAATATAGAAGGTTCAGGCTTAAGCGGTTTTAACCACCATGTGGCTAAAACCCTGCAACCCTGGAACCGTTCAGCACAAAATTATTGTAAGTTCATTTAATAAAGAAGGCTGTGCAATAGTTTGCAATGAACCATCCATTCAGGTATAATTCACATGAAGCATTGCAAACATGAACCTTGATCAATAATAGAATATTGTGCTTGGTACCTAATTGAAGTTTATGTACTGTAATACCATCAAGTTTGATATTAATACCAAGCTTACGATTCTAGTTTTATAAGTTTCGAGGATCTATTTGACCCTTTTGTGCCCTTTTTATGATTACCATTCCTCTCCCATTGCTTGCTGGGCCCTGTATTGGTGTCAAACTGACATGTGTAAAAAATGGTCTATATATAGATTAATGGTCTATATATAGATCAATGGTCTATATATAGATTAATGGTCTATATATAGATTAATGTCTTCTCTGTTTTCAGATACAAAATGTGGGACACAGTTGTACAGTGTTTATCAGTGTTGGATGTGCTGATGTCTATGGCCCAGTACAGTAGATGCGGGGACGGGGTTATTTGTAGACCGGAAATAGTTATACCTAAAGACAGTGAACAGGTACGTCAGTGTTGTGGTGGTGGATGTACTGATGTCTATGGCCCAGTACAGTAGATGTGGGGACGGGGTTATTTGTAGACCGGAAATAGTTATACCTAAAGACAGTGAACAGGTACGTCAGTGTCTAGGTGGAGGATGTACTGATGTCTATAGCCCAGTACAGTAGATGCGGGGACGGGGTTATTTGTAGACCGGAAATAGTTATACCTAAAGACAATGAACAGGTACGTCTGTGTTGTGGTGGTGGATGTACTCGTGTCTATGGCCCAGTACAGTAGATGCGGGGACGGGGTTATTTGTAGACCGGAAATAGTTATACCTAAAGACAGTGAACAGGTACGTCAGTGTCGTGGTAGTGGATGTACTCGTGTTTCTGTCACCTACATATCCATATTGCTGGTTTTGGAGTCTACATGTGCGTGTTTACGATTCGCTGAAAATAAATTTGCACAAATAGTAATTTAAACTATTTATTTTACAACGATTGCGAAACAAGTTTTAACAACTTATATTAATTACTCTCGTTGGCGCGGATGAAAGTGTAAATGAAGTCATTCGTGTGGGTGGAAACCGGAGTACCTGGAGAAAATGCACCTGTCCGATCATGCGACCACCGTACCATCTCACATACTTCCCGGTCCGAGGATCGCATTGCGCTAATCGGACAGCCAAATATTAAATGATTAAACTTTATTTGCAGCAAAAAACTGTCAGTACTATGGATCTTGTTATGCTCACATGGGCCATTTTTTCTCCATTGCTTTATTCTCACAATTTACATGTGATCACAGGGATTCGGCACGTTTGGGGGTACTAGTATATATATTTAAGTACAGGGATTCTACTCTGTGGGATGTCAGATTTCGCATCGATCAGTAAAATGGCCCTATCTGAAACAATTTTGTACAACGCTGTCTAAATATAACGCCTATCCCGAGTCTTTATATTGTTCTTCAAATAAAACACAACTTTAAGCTGCATGCATGTATACTTTGCAAACAATTGCCAAAGACATTGGCCATAGCACGTTAGTGGAAACACATTTTATTGATAATGTTATTCACAGTTAAAACTCTCTCGTCGAAGATTTTTTTTTGTTGCTGACAGAACCCGTGTCCTAGTATGGAAATGTGACCTGCTATGGCCAATGTCTTTGGCAATTGTTTGCAAAGTATACATGCATGCAGCTTAAAGTTGTGTTTTATTTGAAGAACAATATAAAGACTCGGGATAGGCGTTATATTTGGACAGCTTTGTACAACATTGTTTCAGATAGGGCCATTTTACTGATCGATGCGAAATCTGACATCCCACAGAGTAGAATCCCTGTACTTAAATATATATACTAGTACCCCCAAATGTGCTGAATCCCTGTGCATGTGATAGTAAACTTGTAACTCACAAAACAATGTTCAAACTGACAGCGTGGAAAGTATGTCACGGCTAACCCTAGGTCAGAAACTGTGCCATTACGCCCTTAAATAGTATTATTTAATAAATTTCAAGAAAATATGGTTAAAATACACAATATGGCTCTCCTAATAACGCAGTGGTTAGCACGCTCGGACTGGGAAGTATGTGAGATGGTACGGTGGTCGCCAGATCGGACAGGTGGGTATTCACCGAGTACTCCGGTTTCCTCTCACACGAATGACCACATTTATGCTTTCATCCGTGCCAATGAGAGTGATTAAATATAAGTTGTTAAAACTTGCTTCGCAATCGCAAACTTTATAATACACAATATGAGTAGAGTATACAATAGGAGTGTTTTACAATGACGGGTGTAGCTTATTGGACAATATTTGAATAAGAGTGTTTTACAATGACTGGTGTAGCTTATTGGACAATATTTTGTAAGAAATTGTAAAAACTATTTTACTATTTAAGTTGGGCCCCATGGGGGTGAAGTCAGGGTCTTCGCCCCCATAGGATGAGCCTTGATTATATAGTGATATGATATTTGTGAATTGATGCTCAATAAGAGATTTGAAAAGTGAAACACAGTTAAATGTGTCGTGTCTATAGTATGCAGAGATTTATCCAGGGTTCCCGCTGTCGGTCGCCAATGGCGCCAATTGCGCCAATTGCGACCAAACACAAATATTGACGCTATTTTTTTTTTTTTTTTTGGGCACATGTTTTGTCAAATACACGGCTTATAAATATTTATTTGTGAACTATATGGCTCTTAGTTGGCTCCAAGTTTTTTAAATGGCTCCAGTGTTTTTCAATTGGCGACAGAAGTGGTGCAGACAAACATTCAGACAGAGGGAACCCTGTTTATCTGGTATGTAATCTATTTCAGCCGTTCCTATGTGAATCTATAGTATGCAGAGATTTATCTGGTATGTAATTTATTTCAGCCGTTCCTATGTGAATCTATAGTATGCAGAGATTTATCTGGTATGTAATCTATTTCAGCCGTTCATATGTGAATCTATATTATGCAGAGAATTATCTTGTGCATTATTTATTTCAGCCGTTCCTAGAAATAAGGGAAGCAAGACATCCATGCATTTGTCGGACATTTACAGGAGGTGATTTTATTCCCAATGATACAGTTATAGGAATAAAAGATGTAAGAAATATTTCAATATCTATAATATTCATTAAAATATTGTATTTGCTGTATAGTGTAGCCATATGCATTCCACTCATTGTTATCTATATAGCTGTCTATAAATACATAGTGTAGCCATATGCATTCCACATATTGTTATCTATATAGCTGTCTATAAATACACGAAAAGTGCAGTAATTATATTTCATGTGTCACTTATTGTACTTTTTCATCAACTAATTGTAAACTGATATATTCAAACTTCTCAGAAAACTGTATCATGTTTTTCACTTCATCATTTGTGGCTATAAATGTGCTTATGCTATTTAATGCCAATAAACAGTATGTTATGTTATGTTATATAAAGAAATAAAGCAAAATTTGTTGCACTTACATATATATTTATTTCATAACTTTGCTTGTATTCAGTGTAATACAGCCATCACATATTTTCTTATATCAACACACGTGTAATAACACCTGGAAGGATTCTGATTGGTTGAGAGAATAAGCCTTATAAATTAAACTTTAAATTATGCATATTTCTAAGTGAATTGGTATATAACGTTAACGATAAGACAATTGACGAGTGGCTGTCCAATTAGCGCAGTGGCTGTCCGATTAGCGCAGTGGTTAGCATGCTCGCTTCTCACCAATGCGACCCGGGTTCGATCCTCTGATAGGGAAGTATGTGAGATGGTACGATGGTCGCCAGATCGGACAGGTGTGTTTTCTCCGGGTACTCCGGTTTCCTCCCACACGAATGACCACATTTACGCTTTCATCCGAGCCAACGAGAATGATTAATATAACTTGTTAAAACTTGCTTCGCAATCGTTGTAAAATAAATAAAGTATAAAAAAAATTGACGATTTAAAAGAAGTCTTGACGTAATTAAAACATTAATATAACGCTGCTCTGTGTAGTGACGTCATGACAATTTAGTGACGTCATGACAATGAGAGAGCAGAATGAAAAAGAATCTATCGTAATCAAAATAAGATTACCGGTATAATATTTTATTATATATTTTTAGTAGTAAAAATCGAGCAGTTCATTGCTCAATTCCAAATGAAACGCTGCATTTTATTAGAAACAAGTAACAGAAATGGGACCTTCCACGAGTAAGGAACATAATACAGATGATGATGGTATTACACTGGCAATCAAGTTTCAAACACCAGGGTATGTAAATCTAGTGGAAGTCATGATAGCGCAGTGGATGTGCGTTATCTTCAGGTGCAAACGGTCCGGAGTACGAACACCGCTTGAGCCGTTAGGATTGTGCCCTTAGGCAAGGCATTTAATTTGCACGATGCCTATTCTCTCTCCTTCGTGGCGATGGATTCCATCAGGAATGAGGTCTCGAGAGTGATTAATATATAAGTTGTAAGAACTTGTTTCGCAATAGAGCTAAAATAAATGTGTATAAACTATGTAAATATATCTTGTTCTGCCTTGATTGTGTGTCTATTATATGTTATTTAACTGTTGCAGGAGAATGAAAGCGAAGGTGATGATGACCATGGCAACAGTCAGGTTGTCTTGGTAACGGGCCCCAACATGGGTGGTAAATCTACACTGATGCGACAGGTTGGCTTGGTGGTTATCATGGCACAGATGGTAAGTTTACCTGGTTTTGGAAGCTTCTATCAGTACTCATAAGCAGGTCTCAAACTGTCTCATTGTTGAGCAGAGTGGAAATCTCAGAATCAGGCAAATCAGTGTGTTCATAACATCCAGAATGAAGTAGTTGAAACTTTGATTTCTTCAGATTCATGTTCTACTGGAAGCAGATTATTTTGAGCTAAGGAAGCTGCTGGATGCTGCGTGGGTGCTGCGTGGAGGCTGCGTGGGGATACACCCTCATAACTAATCTGAAAGTTTGTGAGATACCTTGTTGAATAGATAACACCAGTGACAACCAATCCGAATGCTTGTTAAGCAGAATGGAAATACTTGTGGATGGAAATTTCAATTCCGTTACATGGCGAGTGGTATTACTTGTGGCGGCAATCCCAATGCTTGTTATATGGCTGAGTGGATAATAACTGTGGCGGCCAATCCCAATGCTTGTTTTTATGTTATAGGCGAGTGGATAATACCGTGGCGGCCAATCTCAATGCTTGTTATATGGCTGAGTGGATAATACCGGTGGCGGCCAATCCCAATGCTTGTATAGGCTGAGTGGGTAATACTTGGGTGGCCAATCCCAATGCTTGTTATATGGCTGAGTGGGCTACCTGTGGCGGCCAATCCCAATGCTGTTATAGGCTGAGTGGATAAACCGTGGTGGCCATCCCAATGCTTGTTATATGGCTGAGTGGATAATACCGGTGGCGCCACCCAATGCTTGTTAACCTGGCTGGGTAGCTAATGGATTAATGTGTACACATTATTGGGAAATATGTATTAATATTTTGGTTTCGTAATAGGGTGTTACGTACCAGGGAGAAATGTAGGACTGACACCGGTAGACGCGTTTTACCCGACTGGGAGCTAGTGATAGAATATGGCAGGTATGTATTTGTGGTCGTTGACCTGGTTTTATTATTGTTAACTTATGTACCAGTACAGTCCTATAAACCGACATCAGTAGCTCGAGCATATACCAGGCTAGAGTTATGGCAGGTATGTATTGGTGGTCATTGACCTGGTTTTAGTATTGTTAACTTATGTACCAGTACAGTCCTATAAACCGACATCAGTAGCTCGAGCATATACCAGGCTAGAGTTATGGAAGGTATGCATTGGTGGTCATTGACCTGGTTTTTGTTGTTGCGTAGTAGTAGTAGAGAAGTGTACAGCTACACCAGGGCCAAAGGTTATAAAATTGTTCTCGGATCTTCAACTCGAGCTCAAGTAATTTGATTGGTTGATCATGATATTTACAATCGGCTGAACCAATCAGAAGCGTGTGAGAGTGAGTTTGAGATTGGAGAAAAATAGGATAAAAGTTTTATAACCTCCATGGCAGTAGATCGATGGTTCACCAGGCTGTAGTTATGGCAGGTATGTTTTGGTGATCTCTGACCTGGTTTTAATGCACTAATGGATCAAGTTGTTACCTGGCTAGAGTTATGGCAGGTATGTTTTGGTGATCTCTGACCTGGCTTTAATGCATTTATGGATCAAGTTGTTACCCGGCTAGAGTTATGGCAGGTATGTTTTGGTGATCTCTGACCTGGTTTTAATGCACTTATGGATCAAGTTACCTAGCTAGAGTTATGGTAGGTATGTTTTGATGGTCTAATGTACTTATGGATCAAGTGGTTTGCAGAGATTGACAGATTTTTAGCCCAGATGAACTGTTAAATAATTTGCAACGCGTTATTTTGGACACAGCTTACCATTTCCAGTCAAAATCATTATATTATGAAGATGGAAGTGAATGTGTTTTCGAAACGTCCAGGGTACGAATGTCCAGGGTACTAATGTCCAGGGTACAAACGTCCAGGGTACGAATGTCCAGGTACAAACGTCCAGGGTCGAATGTCCAGGGTACAAATGTCCAGGGTATGAATGCCAGGGTACGAAGTCCGGGGGGGTGTGTGTGGTACAACGTGGTACGATGTCCGGGTCAATGTCCGGGTACAAACGTCCAGGGTACGAATGTCCAGGGTACAAATGTCCAGGGTATGAATGTCCAGGGTACGAATGTCCAGGGTACAAACGTCCAGGGTACGAATGTCCAGGGTACAAATGTCCAGGGTATGAATGTCCAGGGTACGAATGTCCAGGGTACAAACGTCCAGGGTACGAATGTCCAGGGTACAAACGTCCAGGGTACGAATGTCCAGGGTACAAACGTCCAGGGTACGAATGTCCAGGGTACAAACGTCCAGGGTACGAATGTCCAGGGTACAAATGAATATAGACTGCATTGTGTATTTGACAGTATTCCATCGATGTAGCGATACCATGCCTGCAACAGATACTGGTATAAAACTAGAAATTGTTTTTGAAAAACATGTCTCCCCACTCACTGTTGCTTCAGTGGAGTAATAAAAGCATGGACGTGCAATATATGAAGGCATAGCAATAAAAAAAATAGTCATGTAGTATTATGAAGTTTTGTAGATGAAGCATGGACAGGCTTAATGCTGGCCGGTCCAGAATATGCAGGGATCATTCTAGAGGGCACTGTGGGCGAAATTGTCGCCCTAGGGACCCTGACTTCTCCCTAAGAAATATATTTTTTGGTTTTTAAGATTTTCAAACAAAATTTTGTCTAGTAAGATACACTGGCCCATTATAAAGCACTCCTTCTATTCAAATGTTGTATTTAATGGTTGTACTGTGCATTTTAACCCTATTTTGCAGAAGTATATTAAAGAACACCATTTAAGGAAGCGATCACGCGCTTTCTCACTTCTCCCAAATATTCTGACCTAGAATGAACCCTGATATGTTTGCGTTTGTGTTTCACTAAATAATTTTAGGTGTAACAACTTTGACAGTTACAAAATTGTATGACAGCCTATTAAAAAAATTACCTCGCAGCAATCAAGCTCTAGCTTGTCGTAGAAAGGTCTGTGTCCGTCCGTACATCTGTAACGGTTTCTCTTCCATAGCTCAGAATGAAACTGAACAGTTGTCCTGTGGTACTATCCCAGTCGGGGCATCTGAGGTCCGTCTCCTCCCGAGTTGGAAAGTTACCGCATGACTAAATCTGTTTGTGCAAATATGTAACAAATGAACAAATTTGGTGCCAGTTTATTAGAATAGAATAAAATAAATTGGCAAATGAATCTGTTTGCAGGTGAGAGCACGTTCTACGTGGAGCTGAGTGAGACGTCGGCCATATTACAACACGCAACGCGACATTCCCTTGTCCTGGTGGATGAACTGGGTATGTACTATGTTGTTTATTAGCAATTGTGAGAAATACAGTGTGTGCTTAAATAGAATCTGGGTCCAGGGTGTAAAACCTGGCTCTAATCTTAACTCGAGCTCCGCCGATATGATTGGTTTGAATGTGACCAATCAGAAAACTTAGTTTGATATTTGTAAAAGGTTTAGTTTAAACGTTATTTATTTTACAACGATCGCGAAGCAAGTTCTAACAACTTATATTAATCACTCTCGTTGGCACGGATGAAAGCGTAAATGTGGTCATTCCTGTGGGAGGAAACCGGAGTACCCGGAGAAAACCCACCTGTCCGATCTGGCGACCATCTTACTATTTCACATTCTTCCCGGATCCGGGAACACGGGTTGCATTGGTGAGAACCAAGCGGTTTTAAATAGCACCCAGGCCAGGCATGATGACTTGACTAGATGGCGAGGGGGGAGGGGTCAATTACAAGGTGGGAATGTGAATGCTTTGCCTGAAATGTGTTAAATTCTCGTTATTGCCTAAATTCTGTTGTGTGTACAATAAAACCTGTGAAAGTTGTCACCTCCATTAAACAGCCAACTTGTATTAAGCAGCCACTTTCCAGATTCCGGATGTTGTATTTTTTTTATACATTTGACCTCTATTTAGCAGTCATCTGTGCTAACCAGCCACTTTCTGTGATGCCATTGGCTGGCTGCTTAAGACAGGTTTGACTGTACTGTGTACTTGCTGTACCGTTTAAATTAATTGATGATTTCCCGGCACATTCCTCAGATATGGCATCTTTGCATTGTACTTGCTAATTGTATTAGAATGTTACTGTAGGTCGAGGGACAGCCACGTACGATGGTACAGCAATAGCCTGCTCTGTGGTACAGGAACTGTCCAGAAACATCACCTGTAGGACGCTGTTCTCGACACACTATCACAGTCTCGTAGAGGAATTCTCGCATGATCCAAACATACGCCTTGGACATATGGTAAAGAACTAAAAGTAGTGTTTGATTCGTGCCGAAATACTGTAGAATCTTGTTATTGGTATAGGCTGATTGGTAATATACAATGTACTCTAATAAAACATTAGCCGTATGCGCTTATGATTGCTTGTCCAGATAAAACACTTCACTTCTTCATGACGATTGCAGGGTGATCCCCTTAGATTTATGGAAAAACGCCACAAATAATGTCAACTAGGTCATATACAGTAAAAACCCTGTATGCGACCACCCCGATTTCGAGACCACCCCGCTATTGCGAATGATTTTTTTCAGAACGGAATATTTCACTATATATGTCAATGGTCGTTGACCCCCATAACCAGACCACCCTGTTATTCCGTAATACGACCAGTTAATTCAGACAAATGCCATTAATCCTATGCTAATTGAACCCCTAATACGACCGCATGCGATTTTCTCACTTTCATTGATAAAACATTTTTAATTATGTCCCTGTTTTACGACAATTAAGCGACCACTTTATGGTATCGGTCAAGGTTAAGTGAGATAAACACGGAAGTGTTGATTGTAAATGATTGCTTTTAATCTTTTGTATATTGTCTGGAGTGGAGTATCGCAGCTAAAGTTGTACTGCATGTGTAAGGACTTGGGCACTCTGTCACAGGACTTAGCTAAAACATCCAAGATGAGATCGAGAAACAATCCGTGAAAGTGAAGTGTTTATATAAGCAGTCAACCCGTGAATGTTTTTTTAAAAATAATGAATAAATGTACTTTTCAAGGAAACTACTGTGCTTGGTATACACAATATAATGAATGAAAACAAGAAAATAAATGTTGAAAATAAATGGATTAACTCATTTCATTGTTCTTTATTTTATTATTAATTAATTAATTGTGATATACAGTTGTCTATGAATGGATTTCAGAAGTACAATCCTAAACCATAGAAACAACCAACCCTTCTGTAATTAAAACAGAAACACCAAGAAATTGTACATTGTACATGTAGTAAAATTATCATAATTTGGTCTTCTGGACCAAACTCGGTAAAGAGACCACCCCGCTAATAAGACCACTTTTTGGAAGTCCCATAGGTGGTCTTATTATAGGGGTTTTACTGTAGTTTTATATTTCTAATACTTTGATATCATTAACAATGTTTTTAGCAAAGTTTTACTTCTTATTTCAAGGGAAGCATTCTGCTGTAGATTTTCGCAATAGACTGAAAATATGCACGAGCGTGAGCAATCAAATTAAAAATGTACGCAATTTATGAAATTACAATTTTACGTAAAGCGTGTGGGCCAAAAATTTTACCTTTCAGGTAATCAGTAAGTTCCTAGTTGGGAATACAGTTGAACTTGTAACAGTTGAACTTGTATTGTAGGCGTGTATGGTTGAAAACGAGGACGATGAAGACCCTACGCAGGAAACGATCACTTTCCTGTATAAATTCACATCGGGGGCGTGTCCGAAGAGTTACGGTTTCAATGCTGCCAGGCTTGCCGATCTACCGGAGGAGGTAATCGCTAGATGTGTATATTGTAGATACAGTCAAACCTGTCATAAGCAGCCAGTCAAGGGAATCACATAAAGTGGCTGCTTAACACAGGTGGCTGCTCAATACAGGTCAAATGTATAATAAAACAACATATTGGGAATCTGGAAACTGGCTGCTTAATACAGGTTGGCTGCTTAATAGAGGTGACCACTAACACAGGTTTGACTGTACTGTAGTTCGTATTGGTTTTATGCTGTTGTAAGACGGTTGGCTTAAGAGTTTAGAGATATGTGTTGTTCATCCGAAGCAGCATGGTAAATTGTAAGTGGATGCATGGAATCTAATCATACTTGATATAGTTAGTGCTCGAGTCCACAGACAAAGACAAAACTTATTTTTTTTGCCCTATGGTCGTATAGTAAGTATTGTTTGCTGAAGCGAAAATGACAACATTGCATTTCCTGCTGTTCACGATGAAATAATGTGCCATTCTGGTGTTATTTGACCGATCTCCATCAAATAAAAAGTATTTGTTGATAGAATAAGGTCTTCCGGTCGGGACCACAGGACATATCAGTGCTCTGGTCGATTTTACCTAAGTTTCTCGTCGATGTTTCTGCATGCATGTTTCATTTCCGTTGGTTGCCTTCAGTAAACATTACTTACTATATGACGATAGGGCCAAATCAAAACTGTGTCTTGTGCCTGTGCTCGAGTCCAACCAATTCTTTCAGTCACATCTGAAATTGCTAGAGTTAGTTTATACAAATTTATTTTAGCTCGATTGCGAAACAAGTTCTTTCAACTTATATTAATCACTCTCGAGACCTCATTCCTGATGGAATCCATCGCCATGAAGGAGAGAGAAGAGGCAATGTGGAATTTAAATGCCTTGCCAAAGGGCACAATTGTAACGGCTCCAGCGGGGCTCGAACTCCGGACCTTTCGCATCTGAAGCGAACGCGCATCCACTGCGCTATCACGACTTCCACAATTGCTAGAGTTGCTATTCAATGTAGTTAATCTCGATAAGCTATAAGCTTTCGATTTAACCTTCATTTTCATTTTGTATACAATATATATGTACAGTACATTATGAACGAATAAATATGTTTAGCCAATTGCTAAAAATGTCCCCATCCATGCAAATAACTGTTTGATGGAATTGATGATATTTGGTTGATATATTAACCCATTCAACCCCAAGTAACTGACATGGACTGGTGTGTGATATTTTCAGACCAATAAATTAATAAGAAAATTACCTTTGGACCAGTTCATTTATCAAAATGGGTAATTTTATCTAAAAATAGTAATAATTATTACTGGCAAAAAAGTGCAGATCCTGATGAGACGACTCGTGACGAGCCGGCTCATCTGGATCTACACTTTTCATAAGCCTATTTAGAGGCCTGTGGTGTTGAAAGGGTTAATTAATATATATATCCCCATATTGTACTGCAGCAACTAGCCAATAACTAGCCTATTTCAGGGGGGTACCGGCACCCACTTTACCACATAGGTTTGAATATACCAAGTTGTTCGTTAGGGTCTCTAGTATATGGAACTGCATGTTGCAGTTGCCCAAGCCGTGCTACAACATTTTTATTGCACGATTTCTACACCCACCTGTTTCCATTTTTGGTTAAAATTCTAAACCACCCTATAGCATGTAATACTGACTGGCCTCCTACTACAGTCAACCCTGTGTTAGTGGTCACCTCTATTAAGCATCCAACCTGTATGAAGCAGCCAGTTTCAAGATTCCCAATATGCTATTTTACTATACATTTGACCTCTATTAAGCAGCCACCGTTGCTAAGCAGCCACTTTCAGTGATTCCCTTGGCTGGCTGCTTAAGACAGGTTTGATTGTATATATATATTGTCTGAATCCCTTTAGTACCTTCAGTGTTATTGCCCTTGAAACGCTAACAAATATCTGTGTGATCCAAATGGTTGCATGGAATTTAATAATATTATGTATAAGTATGTTCCGTGTCACTCGGATGGCTTGCATATTACCACATATTTTCCAAATCTCTCGCTAATAGAGTTATTGTCTTTGAATTATTAAGAAATGTTCATCCAGGACCCAAACTCCCTCACTAGTAGAGTTATTGTCTTTGAATTACTAAGAAATGTTCATCCAGGGCCCAAACTCCCTCCCTACTAGCTTCCGATTTAATCCATTTGTTCTTGTATATTAATGTTACAACATGATGTAAATATTGATAAAATAAAATATGTTTAAACTAAACTCCCTCACTAGTAAAGTTATTGTCTTTGAATTACTAAGAAATGTTCATCCAGGGCCCAAACTACCTCACTAGTAGAGTTATTGTCTTTGAATTACTAAGAAATGTTCATCCAGGGCCCAAACTCCCTCACTAGTAGAGTTATTGTCTTTGACTTACTAAGAAATGTTCATCCAGGGCCCAAACTTCCTCACTAGTAGAGTTATTGTCTTTGAATTACTAAGAAATGTTCATCCAGGGCCCAAACTCCCTCACTAGTAGAGTTATTGTCTTTGACTTACTAAGAAATGTTCATCCAGGGCCCAAACTCCCTCACTAACTTCAGGTGAGGAGGTGGGGGATCACCCTTCCGGTGAGGAGGTGGAGGGATCACCCTTCAGGTGAGGAGGTGGAGGGATCACCCTTCTGGTGTGGAGGTGGGGGATCACCCTTCAGGTGAGTAGGTGGAGGGATCACCCTTCAGGTGAGGAGGTGGGGGATCACCCTTCAGGTGAGGAGGTGGAGGGATCACCCATCAGGTGAGGCAGTGGGGGATCACCCTTCAGGTGTGGAAGTGGGGGGAATCACCCTTCAGGTGAGGAGATCACTCTTCAGATGTGGAGGTGGGTGGTCAACTATCTCGGGAATGAGTGTTATATGTTTTAACATAAATACAGCAATATGAAAATAGAATAACTTCTGATTTTCATGTTGCTGAATTTTTTTTATACATCTATATACAGACACCCCTTGGGAACTTTTCCAGCTTTGTTCTATTTAATACTTCATATCTTAATGAATCTTTTTGTCTTTGGTGTCAGGTGATAAAAGTAGCTGTTGGGAAGGCGAGAGAGTTTGAATCCTCTGTGGACACCATTAGGAGCTTCAGGTAAAACAATAATCTTCTGTTGTCTGCTAAATGTGTGGAAGGTTGGTTCGATCTTCTTGGGGTAACCTGTACTCTTCCATGGCCTGCTGGTTTGTGGAAGGTCGGTGGTTTTACTGGTATGCTTTCTGTACTCCATGTCCTGCAGGTAGGTGAGTGAACAGTTGTTCTAGTTGGGTGTCCCATATGTTTCCATGGCTTGCTGGTGTGTGAATGATCGGTGGTTATAGTGGGGTACCCTGCATGCTGGTGTGTGAATGATCGGTGGTTATAGTGGGGTACCCTGCATGCTGGTGTGTGAATGATCGGTGGTTATAGTGGGGTACCCTGCATGCTGGTGTGTGAATGATCGGTGGTTATAGTGGGGTACCCTGCACGCTTCCATGGCCTGCTGGTGTGTGAATGATCGGTGGTTATAGTGGGGTGCCCTGCACGCTTCCATGGCCTGCTGTGTGGAATGATCGGTGGTTATAGTGGGGTACCCTGCACGCTTCCATGGCCTGCTGGTGTGTGAATGATCGGTGGTTATAGTGGGGTACCCTGTACGCTGGTGTGTGAATGATCGGTGGTTATAGTGGGGTACCCTGTACGCTGGTGTGTGAATGATCGGTGGTTATAGTGGGGTGCCCTGCACTCTTCCATGGCCTGCTGGTGTGTGGAAGGTCGGTGGTTATAGTGGGGTACCCTGCACGCTTCCATGGCCTGCTGGTGTGTGAATGAGCGGTGGTTATAGTGTGGTACCCTGCATGCTGGTGTGTGAATGATCAGTGGTTATAGTGGGGTACCCTGCATGCTGGTGTGTGAATGATAGGTGGTTATAGTGGGGTACCCTGCATGCTGGTGTGTGAATGATCGGTGGTTATAGTGTGGTGCCCTGCATGCTGGTGTGTGAATGATCGGTGGTTATAGTGTGGTGCCCTGCACTCTTCCATGGCCTGCTGGTGTGTGAATGATCGGTGGTTATAGTGTGGTGCCCTGCACGCTTCCATGGCCTGCTGGTGTGTGAATGATCGGTGGTTATAGTGTGGTGCCCTGCACTCTTCCATGGCCTGCTGGTGTGTGAATGATCGGTGGTTATAGTGGGGTACCCTGCACGCTTCCATGGCTGCTGGTGTGTGAATGATCGGTGGTTATAGTGGGGTACCCTGCATGCTGGTGTGTGAATGATCGGTGGTTATAGTGGGGTACCCTGCATGCTGGTGTGTGAATGATCGGTGGTTATAGTGGGGTACCCTGCACGCTTCCATGGCTTGCTGGTGTGTGAATGATCGGTGGTTATAGTGGGGTGCCCTGCATCTTCCATGGCCTGCTGGTGTGTGAATGATCGGTGGTTATAGTGGGGTACCCTGCACGCTTCCATGGCCTGCTGGTGTGTGAATGATCGGTGGTTATAGTGGGGTTCCCTGCACGCTTCCATGGCCTGCTGGTGTGTGAATGATCGGTGGTTATAGTGGGTTCCCTGCACGCTTCCATGGCCTGCGGTGTGTGAATGATCGGTGGTTATAGTGGGGTACCCTGCACGCTTCCATGGCCTGCTGGTGTGTGAATGATCGGTGGTTATAGTGGGGTACCCTGCACGCTTCCATGGCCTGCTGGTGTGTGAATGATCGGTGGTTATAGTGGGGTACCCTGCACGCTTCCATGGCCTGCTGGTGTGTGAATGATCGGTGGTTATAGTGGGGTACCCTGCACGCTTCCATGGCCTGCTGGTGTGTGAATGATCGGTGGTTATAGTGGGGTGCCCTGCACGCTTCCATGGCCTGCTGGTGTGTGAATGATCGGTGGTTATAGTGGGGTACCCTGCACGCTTCCATGGCCTGCTGGTGTGTGGAAGGTCTATGGTTGTACAGGTAGGCCGTTTATACCGGGGCCCTGTGTGAAGGGATGGCAAGTGTTATTCTGGGTGTACCGCACCACCATTTGTTTGAGGACTGTAATCAGTCGGTAGTCAGTGACTAGCGTAAATGTGGTCATTCGTGTCGGAGGAAACAGGAGCACCCGGAGAAAACCCACCTGTCCGATAAATACTAAATAATATGAAATATAGGTGAACATTTCCTTGAACAGTACAATTGTAATGGCCTAAGCTTGTCATTTTGAAACTTGGTTAACGGTAACCATCAGCTTACAACTATTGATTTTGGGGTTTGTTGATTCATTGTCGAGGTAATGCGAGTGTGGGGGCATATTTTTGTTTTACAAACATTTTGTCTTGTTCTATTTTCAGAAATCTCTGGAACGACAGCACTAAGGCAAAACTACAAACCATACAGGAACCATCCTGATTGTGTACGTCATACATCACTCAAACTTGGTATTGAAAAATACTTTTTGAAAATGTGACATGCCAAAGCTGATATTAAATACGTTCTGAAAATGCTGTCATGCCGATGCTGGTAGTTTTATAAAGTGCTGTCTAGCTGCTGTTAAGCTGCTGTTCATATTAATATCATTTCTGAAAATGATGTTGGGCCGATGTTAGTATTAAATAGTTTTTAAGTGATGTCGGCCGGTGCGGGTATTAAATATTGAAAGTGCTGTTGAGCTGCTGTTCATATTAATATCATTTCTGAAAATGATGTTGGGCCGATGTTGGTATTAAATAGTTTTTGAAAGTGATCTCGGCCGATGCGGGTATTAAATATTGAAAGTGCTGTCGAGCTGCTGTTCATATTAAATCGTTTACGAAAGTGATGTTGGGCTGATGCTGGTATTGAATGATTTATGAAATTGATGGTTTTACTGTCCATCCTACGTTGCTCTTGGCTTTGAAAGATTGGAGGCTATATTGGAAGCACGCTCTCCACTTGCTTGGTTTTTTGAATGGGCCTCCCCGTGGTCAATTGTCGCTCACCGCTGTATGTTTGAATCCCATTGGGACGTCAAATTATTTGGCGTTATGAAGCTATCCAGCTGGATTCTGGAACGTATGTGGTTCTGTGTGGGTGACTGAAATACTGTTTGGAGGGCCACCAATATAAACTGCTACGCTCTTGGTGTGCGACTGTAAAAACCAAAATGTTGAGTGGTTCATCTTTGACAGTGTTATCTATTGTCATTTAAACATTTTTGAGGACAAAGTTTGTCCATGTTAATATTGCTACACCCCTGGCTGGATTTCAGCATTACTTAACCCTTTCCCTCATACAGACATAATTGATATATTACTGTATTTCCATTTATAAGCAATGGATGAAGTCAGCTTATCTACCCAACCGTCAGCAATTTTAAGGGTTGATTTCATTATGGTATATTGACATTTATTACGGATGTTTCCCTTTACTTTCAAGACTACTGTTGTGTCAACATGTATGTGGTTTGGGTAATGGAGTAAAGAGGCGCTCTATTCCACGCGTTTTGACACTTGTCATCCATTGAAGAAGCGATAGCCTCTTGTAACTGCTAGAGAACACCTTAAAACTGCTGGAGAACGCCTTAGAACAGAGAATGCCTTAGAACTGCTAGAGAACACCTTATTACTGCTAGAGAATGCCTTAGAATTGCTAGAGAACACCTTAGAACTGCTAGAGAATGCCATAGAGCTGCTAGAGAACGCCTTAGAACTGCTAGAGAACGCCTTATTACTGCTAGAGAACACCTTAGAACTGCTAGAGAACACCTTAGAACTGCTAGAGAGCGCCTTAGAACTGCTAGAGAATGCCTTAGAACTGCTAGAGAGCACCTTAGAACTGCTAGAGAATGCCTTAGAACTGCTAGAATGCCATAGAACTGCTAGAGAATGCCTTAGAACTGCTAGAGAACGCCTTAGAACTGCTAGAGAACACCATAGAACTGCTAGAGAACACCTTAGAACTGCTAGAGAACGCCTTAGAACTGCTAGAGAACACCATAGAACTGCTAGAGAATGCCTTAGAACTGCTAGAGAACGCCTTAGAACTGCTAGAGAACACCATAGAACTGCTAGAGAACGCCTTAGAACTGCTAGAGAATGCCTTAGAACTGCTAGAGAATGCCATAGAACTGCTAGAGAATGCCTTAGAACTGCTAGAGAACGCCTTAGAACTGCTAGAGAACACCATAGAACTGCTAGAGAACACCTTACAACTGCTAGAGAGCGCCTTAGAACTGCTAGAGAACACCATAGAACTGCTAGAGAACACCTTACAACTGCTAGAACACCTTGGAACTGAGATGGTTTTATTGTTGTTAGAGCGATATTACACGAGTAGTAATCATCCTCAGCGACAGCACAGTATTATAAACAATGCACTCTGTTACTGTCTTCAAATTTTTATCTATACCATGAGAGTGTGAATGTTTGTATATATTTTAGAAATTTGTTTTGGGGATCCAGCCGCTCAAGCAAAAATGTTTAAGCTGGGGCTAGACTGAACTTTCAACTGACAATTCAATAAGTGTATACTTATAGAGAAGAAAGAGTTTAAGTGATAACTGTGTCCTGGAAAGTGTTATTAGGTGGATTGACTTACTAGTATATAAAATAAATAATTATAAACCGAGAAATGTTTTCATTATGTTAGCTCCACGGTTTATTGTCATGGCCTGGTTCCACGTCTGTGGACTCACTTAGTGATATTGTAATACCTTGCAGTCAGTCGGACATACCTTGCATAGCTTCCTCGTCTGTGATATTGTAATACCTAAATGTGCATTTCTTTTATCCTTTACAATGAATTATTGAGTTTTCTCAGTGAACGAAAAAATGCTATCTTTCACCGTTTTGAAACAGTGGATGTTGGCATTTTATCTGTCACTGCTTGAGTTGCGTATTCCTCCGCGGTTGGGTGTACCTTTGTAGTTAGCTAATATCTGACAACCATGAACAGTTAATTATAAGGTAATATATTCTAATGAATTAGTTTTGTCTGTAGTTTTTAATATTGACAGCAAACAGAAACTAACTTGAAAATTATACCAGAACTATTTTTTATTGCGAATGTTCACACTAACATAAGTGGTTGTGTATTGTAGTGAAATGAGGCTCCTGATAGGTCAGTTAAAATGTATAAAATTTGATAACAAATATTATATTATACAAAATCATTGGAAATCGTATAAGAAAAAGATTTGTGTTTTATTAGTGTAAGATTGTATTTTCTTTAACCTCGTGATTGCCAAACTATGTATTTCGGTGATCACTCGATGACATAATTTCTATCTGACACTATGAAACACAAATATCCTCTATATCCTTCAACTTTGGGTTCACTTTTCACACAGTTATGGCTTTTTCCAGACAAGGTCTTCTATATCCAACTGAAATGGGGGGAGGGGACGTTTTTATAGTCGGAAAGACTAGGGGTAGCTCTTTTTATTCCAGTTTATAAAGTTCTTGCCTATCTGATGCACTAAGTGATTAACCAAACTCGCCCGTAGATGCTTGACTGGTCGTGTATCTCGCACGACTGAAAACACTTATTTGAGACCAAATTAGTAAATTTACCAGATTAGACTGTTTGCCAAAAGGTGGATTTTGACGTCAAAAGTTGATGACTGCTGGACTGTCACTCCAGACAAGGGCAAGCCTTCTATTGGGTAGCTAGAAATGTTATCTACTCTGAAATAGTTTTATAACGTAACAACAGCAGGAAATGGAATTTCAAGTTTAATAATTGTAAAATAGGTCTCGAAATACGTTTATGTTGTTTTACATGGAAGTAATATGCAATGTAAAAAAATAATAACGGAGATTTGTGATTTTAAATATATCGTGTATATTATAGCCCTGATTGAGAGTGCAAGGTTATTACAAATTACTTCAATCTGCTCAAGAGATTCGGACCATGTATTGTGTGCATATTTTACCTTTGACTTTGAACCAACCACCTTGGCTGAACTATTCACTTGGCTCATCATCTCGATGCTTTCAAAATCCCTCTAGCTGTTTAACAGATCTGAACAATGGCGTCAGGTTTTTTTCAAAATTCATTAATAAATTGGGTCAAGAGACACTTGAGCAGATGTAATTTTGGACATACAGACTTGACAAAATCACTGATCTACTTGACTCCTAAATACCTCCTCTCAAACTTTGTTGGGGGGAGAGTGTGGGGTATGTGACTTGTATGTTTCTTGAGAACACCCAGTAACCAATGTGCAGTGCCTATCTATGAGAACACCCAGTAACCAATGTGCGGTGCCTACCTACGAGAACACCCAGTAACCAATGCACAGTGCCTATCTATGAGAACACTCAGTAACCAATGTGCAGTGCCTACCTACGAGAACACCCAGTAACCAATGCACAGTGCCTATCTATGAGAACACTCAGTAACCAATGTGCAGTGCCTATCTATGAGAATACCCAGAAACCAATGTGCAGTGCCTATCTATGAGAATACCCAGTAACCAATGCACAGTGCCTATCTATGAGAACACCCAGTAACCAATGCACAGTGCCTATCTACGAGAACACCCAGTAACCAACCAATGCACAGTGCCTATCTACGAGAACACCCAGTAACCAACCAATGCACAGTGCCTATCTACGAGAACACCCAGTAACCAACCAATGCACAGTGCCTATCTACGAGAACACCCAGTAACCAATGTGCAGTGCCTATCTATGAGAACACCCAGTAACCAATGTGCAGTGCCTATCTATGAGAACACCCAGTAACCAATGCACAGTGCCTATCTATGAGAACACCCAGTAACCAATGTGCAGTGCCTATCTACCTAATGCAGCCAGTTTCCCAGTGGATCATCATTTTTATACAAACTTATTTTAGCTCGATTGTGAAACAAGTTCTTACAACTTATATTAATCAATCTCGAGACCTCATTCCTGATGGAGTCCATCGCCACGAGGGAGAGAGAAGAGGCTACGTGGAATTTAAATACCTTGCCTAAGGGCACAATCGTAACGGGGCTCGAACTCTGGACCTTTTTCGCACCTGAGGCGAACGCGCATCCACTGTGCTATCACGACTTCCACAAAGTGGATCCAGTGGGTCATCATTGTCTGCCTAACAAGACAAAACTAGGAGACCTGTGTATCTCGGCCGCAGAACTAGTGATCGTGGTTACATGTAATCAATTATAATTTTTGGGTAATCGTAAAGTACAATGTAATCTGTAATCGTAGATTTTCATGATTTACAAATACAATGTACATATAATCTTATTGGGAAATTATGTGCGAGTGAATAGTGTAAAAAAACAAACAAAAAACAATAAAAAAAAACAATTGGGAAAACCTGGTCCATCAATTTCTATATCACAGATACAGGTATACAGTGTCTGAGCTGATCTACTACAACCCTACACAATGTTCATTCAGACATTCCATGTGTATTCACTTGTAAGACAGAACATTATCGACGCTCGAGCTACATGTTGAGGGCAATCAAGGCTTGAGCTACATGTTGAGGGCAATCAAGGCTTGAGCTACATGTTGAGGGCAATTTGGGAGAACCAGTTTCCCTGAGCAGCCTCACACCTCGAGTTTAAGCTTTAGGAGAAAAATCTTTTCATGAGAATATATGAACCATTAACCCATTCAACACCAAGTAACTGACCTGGACTGGTGCATGATATTTTTGGGTATTTTGTCTAAAAAATAGTAATATTATTGGCAAAATGTGCAGATCCTGATGAGATGGCTCGTCACAAGCCGGCTCATCTGGATGTACACTTTTTTAAAGCCTATTTAGAGGTTTGTGGTGTTGAAAGGGTTAAGACATCAAATTTCTCCATTGTGTCTCCTATTTCTATTATAAGGACTGACTAAACCCATTACTCCACTTCAATTTAGTCAAATTACTCGCCTTATCCCCATAGTGGCATCCGTGGTCCAGTGGTAGAGCATCGGATCTGGAATCTATCGTCTCGGGTTCGATACTCGGTCAGGCCACGTATGTAGTGTCATTGAGCAAGGCACCTCACACACATTGCTTAGTACTGGTTAACCACTTAGGTCGGCTAAGCTTGCCCAGGAAAACATGTCTACGTCCCCGCAAGGGGTTTGACATGAATGGAACATACATACTGCCTATAAACAATGTATACTCAATTGCTCAATATTTCTAATGAAATATAAACATTTTATTCAGTGAAATAAAAATGTATTATTCCACTGGTAGAATAACACATTTTATTTCTCACTGGTTTTTGTTGGAACTACTTTCAGAAGATATACCCATTTAGCAGGCCTAGTAATGCCGATCTCTAAGTGCCCGCTCGCATAGCGAGCTTTACGGTAACGCGAGTTGAGAAATGAGTGTCA
Organism: Archivesica marissinica; assembly: GCA_014843695.1. Lineage (NCBI taxonomy): Eukaryota > Metazoa > Mollusca > Bivalvia > Venerida > Vesicomyidae > Archivesica > Archivesica marissinica. The sequence continues at coordinate 19,156,492 of CM026399.1, read as the reverse complement.
ATATGTTACCTAAATTAAAATTGGTTGGAACGGCGACTATATTTGGGAATGATAAAGGTGTTGTAGGGCGTTTATGTGGAGTAATAGGTTAAACCCTGATTGGCTGTCGGTCGTTACGCGTATCATCAAAATCAGTAGAATGATGACAAAGTCTGACAATATTTAAAACCGAGGCAAGCAGGCTTATAGTGGTCTGCCTTATAAGTTAGTGTACATGTCATGCTTCTACTGCCAACAGTCCTACATAGCCCAACCAGATTTATGTCTTCGACAAGAACAGACATTTTTCAGCACCTCCTCCAACGTCTGGTATATACCATCTCGCCAGGTAGGCTTCAAGTAATGCTCGTTGATTTTCTCCACTCTCCGTGCTCCTTCAGCTAAAACATCATAGAGACATGGTACATTGACCCTGTCCGCCATCACTAGCGGTCCATTCCAAGGGTGTCGAGCGACGCGGAATGTCTTCATGTTCGGTAAGTGAACTGTGTTCAGGTAGAATCCTCGACTTTGCGAGATATCTAAATACTCGATGGACTTTGACACAAGCGCAAAAAACACCAAACCTTGCCCGCTGGGTGTCCACACTTCTAGCATGAACTGCTTGAGACAAGGTAATCCAATTAATAATCTATCTATCAGATCTTGGCACAATTTCTGAAATACAAAGTACTTCTCTAACACTAAAGTATGCAGGTTTTGTAAGCGCAGTAGGCAGTCCACACTCTTGTCTAACCAATCAAACGGTAACACCAAAGTCTCCACTTTCGGGCACTGCATCGTAAAGAGATCGAAGAATGAGACAAACAGTCTCTGACGGAGCCGATGTTTAGACATGACTTCGTCACATCTTATATCTCGTACTCTATCTGTCCAAAATGGACGAATCGGTGTCTCCTTCCAGTTCATACACGCGTATCGCAACTCCTTCGTCGTGGCTTTATCAATGAGATTTTCCAGTGGCTGGAGAAACCCGTCTTCGTATTCGCCGATGTCGAACTTGAACTCTAGACTACGAAGAATTGGTTTTAGTTCTTTGAGATAAGAGAAGAATTGTTTGACGCGTACTCTGTAGCGGATGTAACAGTTACCGATACAGTTATGTTCCTCGCTGGTGATACACCAGAAAGGGAAGTCACTGAAGGCAACGTGTGACCATATGCTTGGTGTCCTCATCAGGGCCCGCCAGTACACACACACCTAAAATACAGTAAGGATGTCTCAAACATGCAATGGTAGCATTGCCAATTAAACAGGTTTAAGTGTGATTTTCAATCCGTATTGCCATGACAACGTCGCCTAGTAATAAGGAAATTTGCTGATATTTGGATCGGTATTATTTATGCATGTACTTCACAAAACTGGTAATTCAGAATAACAAAAATATAGGACTGCTCTTACTGGTGAAATTGCTAATTTATAAAACTGTTTAACATCACCATGGCAACCACATGGATGCTATATATTCATATTGATATATTTTATTAGTTTAATGTTGATAATATATAATTTCCTAAGTTTGGTTTGGTATCATTGGCATGTCGGCACTGAATATGAACAACAAAATTGGTTGAATTTGCATACATTTTTAAAAAATGTACCGGTAGTCATTTTCAAATGGTGAAGGCAACCAATAAGGCACACAGAATATATATATATATATATATATATATATATATTACGTATATTACTTTTTAATAAAGCTACATAAATGGAAATAATTTTAGCTTAAAAATGAGATCATTAAAATATTAACGGCTACAGATTCTCCTTCTAGTTTCTACCATGTTGATAAGATCAGACGAGGCATGTCTGATGGGGTCAGGCTGGGGTCAATAATGAGATATCACACGAGGAATGTCTGATGGGGTCACTAATCAGAAATGCCAAAAAACCATAGAGTGGTGGAACCTATGCTCGGCGTATTCCTATGCTCGGTGTATTTTTCATTTTCATCCGTATTTAAAATATTTATATAGTTCTAGGCTAATTTCGCTGACAGAGCTGAAGCATGGTTCAATAACATTCCGTTGAATGTATCGGTAAGCTGATGCAACTGTCATGTGACTGGTCAAGCAGACGAATATAAAGAAGCAAATCATTGGGAGAATATTTCCACTGAAACTGATACGGTGTATGAGCAATCCGAATTAAAAAAATCTACACCTAACCCGAAAACTAGTTTCTATATCATTTCTGATTAAGATCAATAAGTGTTTTTATTCAACACTATACTATATCAAAATAAGATAGTCAACAAGTTATTGTGGATAAATAAAAAATAACAAGTACGCCGTGCATAGGTGCCCTGAAGTCTTCAGTTCCCCATATAAACACGGGTGCCGACCGACACCGTTGTGATAGCTGTATTGAGTAGCAATGTCACGTAAAACTGTCAACAAGAGTGATTTGAAAGTTGTTTTCACGACTTAAGAAAATAATAATATACGGCAAGTGCAATTAACATTTTATACTGGTCATTATATATGTGGGATTTACGCCGAGCATAGGTTCCACCACTCTACACAATTTATTATCATGTTCAAAATATCCAACTAAACCTATCTATTTTCTCCTGGCATGTTACTATGTAGCCTGGGTGCCAGTCTGTCGCTATTTCACTTTTTAACTTCTGGCAGGTTGATATGATCAGAAACTCAATATGGGCCAATTAATAGTATCGGTGTTAAAATATATTTATTTGACTGATCAGGAAAAATATATCGACGCCTGTTCCCAGGCTAGTTACTATGCTCAAATACTTCTATATGACATGCAAAATTAGTAAAGAATATATTACAGAGGGATCTGTAGTCCAGTGGTAACACGCTGGACTGGTAATCCAGGGATCGCAGGTTCGATCCCCCGTCTGACCCTAATAAAATTAACAGTCTTTCAGATGGGACGTTAAACCGAGGTCTCGTGTCGGTGCTTTACACCGTGCACGTAAAAGAACCAGAGGAGACTCTAGAATGGGTCTCTGTCTGTATCATTGCACTATCCTCCAAAAATCTAAAATGACTAATCTCTTCAGGAGGCGTCGCTCATATGGCCAACCGGTAGCGACGATAAATAAACGTAAAACACACACAAAAAGAATATATTTATCTAACCTGAGCACAACGTCCCTTATCGTGACTGGAGAGGAATTTGAACACCTTGAGCTTACAGTCGTCTGGCAGAGACTGAAACGGGAACAACTTGGGGTCATACTGTGGCTCACTGCTGTTGCTGCAGGATGAATGACACTGTGACCTTGGGCTAGGGTCATAGTTACATTGTGACCTTGGACTAAGGTCGTTGTTAATTTGTAATACTGGATTACTGCATGATTGACTCGACACCGCAATCTTTTTAGATGTTAGAGACGGTATTTCAACTGGCGTTGGTGATTTGACAGCATGTCTATATGCACGAGTTCTCGGCACGTGATTAACGAGTTGCTGATTCCGAGTTGAAACCTGAGTAGGCTTAGTAGCTTGTGTTACGGACGGCTTCTTGGCAACTAGGTTATTTGAGAATAAGGGAAAGTTTGTTGATGAATGATGTTTGGAAGCTTCTGTAAACACCACGGCATTACTAGTCGGTGTGCGTCTACGTCGTACCGGTCTCCGGGTTTTAGAACTGGATCGTGGACGTAGGTTTACAGATATCGTTCTCGTTCCTCCATATTTATGTTCTGCCATTCTCTCATTTCACCTTTTCGTGTTTCTTATCCTGTTACCCTGTAATAAAATTGTCTTAAAAATATAAACGTTATATAATTAATAGCGATTGCGAAACAAGCTTTAACAAAGTGTGGATTAACTCTTAACCCATTCAACACCAAGTAACTCACATGGACTGGTCCATGATATTCATAAACCAATAAATGAATCAGAAAATCACATTTGGACAAGTTCATTTATCAAAATGGGTAATTATGTCTAAAAATAGTCATATCACTAGCAAAAAGTGCAGATCCTGATGAGACGGCTCGTCACGAGCCGGCTCATCTGGATCTACACTTTTTGTAAGCCTATTTAGAGGTCTGTGGTGTTGAAAGGGTTAACTGTGGGAGGAAACTGGAATACCCTGATAAAACCCATCTGTCCGATCTGACAACCCCTGTACCATCTCACATACTTCCTTGTCCGGGGATCAAACCCAGGTTGCATTGGTGAAAAGCGAGCTTGCTAATCACTGCGCTAATCAGACATTCTCAACATTTATTAACATCAATATTGTCTTGCTAATTGGTTTACAAGAAGAGCCAAATGGTGGAAGGTGCTTGATTGCATGATACTGTTGACCCTAACTAACTTCCAGCTAAGAGCTGACACTACTGAATAATGGCAATGAATGTTTGTATATGAAGAAGAAGAAGAAGAATGCTTTATTAAGACTTAAACTTTACAGTTTCTCGTCTGTAACATTTAAACATATTTACAATATATATAGTACAATATTATGATATATGCAATCATGATGAGGATGGACAAATGATGTAATGATTATGGACATACATGGAAAAATAATGACAATGTCATGAAGGATTATAGACTATGCAAAACATGATCATGACTGTATTAAGAGTGTAGGGAGTATTCAACTGGTAATTCATATATCCTAAACAAGTGAATTATGAAGGGATAAAGCTTCATGAATATATTTATAAAGTTAACCAGCTCTGGGGAATTGTCACATTGTGTATATGCATGTAAATACATGTGCTATTATATATGTATATATGTATAACCATTATAATGAATTCCCTTGTTGGAACGTGTCAATAATTGATCTAATTAATAAAGCAATACATCAATGACTAATAATTTTGTTGAAGGGAATCCTATGATGATCACATGGGTATGACACGTTTGGAGGTACCAATGTATTGATTCAAGTACTATACTATAGACTGGTATCCCCAAACGTGCCGAATCCCTATGATAACGAATATACTGTTACTCGTTACAGGAGGTTCTACACATTCATTAGAGAGATCTATAGTTTTCATTATTAAGATGTATTTAACTAGTAATGACCTTGACAATAACAGAGGTCAAGATTAGAAAAACTATTTTGCCAAAAAAGACTGTATACTGATTAATTGCTTCAAGTTTCAAATAGTCCTCTGTATTAGTTTATACAATTTTATTTTAGCTTGATTGCGCAGGTTCGATCCCCTGTCTGACCCTAATAAAATTAACAGTCTTTCAGATGAGACTTTAAACCGAGGTCTTGTGTCGGTGCTTTACATCGTGCACGTAAAAGAACCAGAGGATGGGTCTCTGTCTATATCATTGCACTATCCTCCAAAAATCCTCTCTTCAGGAGGCATCGCTCATATGGGTAACCGGTAGCGACGATAAATAAACGTAAAATACACATTCCTGATGGAATCCATCGCCACGAGGGAGAGAGATGAGGCAACATGTAAGTTAAATGCCTTGCCTAAGGGTATAATCTTAATGGCTCCAGCGTGGCTCGAACTCCGGGACTTTCGCACCTGAAACGAACGCGCTACCTCTGCATTAAAGAGCTACAGCAATGTTCAGACAGACAGAAAACAGACATTTCAATAATTTCCACTGGCAACACTTTCTTGGCTACTTCCCAACATCCGAGATATTCTTATATGAAGAAAATATACGACCAAGTCCTATGGAACAACCTGTTCAAGCTGCGATTGATCAGATCTCAAACTCGAGCTCAAGAAATTTGATTGGTTGATTCTGAGTTTTACACTCAGCTCGACCAATCAGAAGTTTGAGTTTTAGATTGTAGAAAGGTTTTATAACCTCCAGGTTAAAGATCACCCTGGGAGGCATCCACAATCCCACTAAATATGTGAGACATTTTTATCCAGTTTTTAAACAACTGTACATAGAGTATTGGTTCATCCTTATTGTGAGTATACTTTTAAACGTTATTTATTTTACAACGATTGTGAAGCAAGTTTTAACAACTTATATTAATCACTCTCGTTGGAGCGGATGAAAGCGTATATGTGATCATTTGTGTGGGAGAAAACCAGATGTCCGATACTTCACCTTCACTATATATAAGTAAATTGGACTGTATGTATGTTCCATCACAGGAACTTGAAATTTTATCCATAAGCCACCAAAGGTCTCTTACCTATATCCTAGGACACCCCCCTCTATTAAATTTTTTTAAATTTATGTCAAAGCCCTTGGACCCTCCAATTCCAAAACCGATGCTGGACCACGCACGCCACACTATGGACCGACGTATCTTTAACAAATCATAGTAGCCTAATATAGGTGAGAGATCTACAGATCATTATCTGTAGCCCCAATGGTTAGAGATAAAATACAACATAAATCCAGACACTCTATTTTGTCGACCATTGAAAAGACTTCGTGGTCACCAACTTAAACTACACAAGGTTAGCTTTCGCTCAGACATCCGGAAAAATTTCTTTTCCAATTGGGTAGTCTCACCCTGGAATAATCTCTCAGAAGACACAGTTTCTGCACAAAGTGGCTATACTTTCAAGACGAAATTGAGAGTCGCGCCTCAAGGACAAAGCGACTAAAGAACCAAGTAACCAAGTAACCAAGATACATGTACACACCAGTATCTATAGAAACAATTTTGACATAATTTCATAAACACTGATCAATTATAACCAGATATATATTTCTAAAGGTTTCTGATGCGTCATGACTTGCTAAATGATTACCTAACACAATCGTATTTAAAACAAACAATATCAATTGAAACGTAGTCATTATTTACCTGTTTTCTTCTAATTTGTTTCTTTGGTGACAATGTTGACGAGCTACTTCCGTGGACAATCTACCCGGGCGAAATATTTATTGTGCACCGGTTCTATTATTGGCGCCGTCATTCAACTTGTTCAAACAACTTCAAAATGCAGTGTTCTACACATTTAACAGTGAATTTTGGTCTCCAAATTCACACTCTATCAACCTGAGGTAACTATTTCATTGTAGTGATACCTGTAGGCATACTTATATATTAGGTGATCACAGACGCTTGGAAGTTGGGCTTGATCAAGTTGGTGTTCAAAACCAAAAGACTAAAAAACATTTTTTAAGAACACTATGACAATGATACATTAAAGACTTGACACTATGCATGCATTTTTTAGGCCATTTCCAGCAAGTGTAAAAATGTTACCCCGTAATATCGTGGCATCTGTGGTAAGAGCGTCGGATTTGGAATAGAACGGTCCTGGGTTAGATACTCTTGTCAGGCCACGTATGTAATGTCATTGAGCAATGCACCTCACACACATTGCTTAGTAGTAGTACTGGTTAACCGCTTCTTCTCTGTTAATGGCTAACAGTCAATAATTGAGCTAAAGCCTATTATGGCCATGCGTGGGGGGTTGGAAAAGTGAACTACCAGGCCTCCTCAGCTACTATAATACCAAAGAGGACACTGGTAGTGTGATAAAAAAAAAATTACAAAAACCTAACACCTTCAACCTTAAAAGCCCTTAAGCCTACAATATGTACATATACTAGAAGTGTGCAAAGAGAGGTTAATAGTTGTTAAGAACAAGATAAAAACTAGGTCGGTTAAGTCTGCCAAAGAAAACATGTCTAGGTCCCCGCAAGAGGTTTGACATTAATGGAACATACATATATACAAGGCTGTAGATAATAGAAACTACAAACAGTTTTTTTTCACGGATGATTTATAGCACGACACACATGCTGTGTCAGGATATGAAGCAGAAAATATACACAATGGTCGATTCAAAGGTGAAGAAGTGTCTCAAATCCACGAGTGTACTGGTGACTGTGCTTGCCAATATAACGAATAACACAGGTTTGCAGCCTGAGAGAGAGGAAGAGCACCCGGACTGCATCACAAGAGAATTGTTGTTGAGACTGCATGGATAGGGCATGCGGAATTCCAAGGCGGTAATCCAGAATCCCTTACTTTTCATATTTAATGCGAAGGATGTCCATAGGTACAGTGAAGGATGTCCATAGGTACAGTGAAGGATATCCATAGGTACAGTGAAGGATGTCCATAGGTACAGGGAAGGATGTCCATGCCCATAGGTACAGTGAAGGATGTCCATGTCCATAGGACCCAGGTACAGTGAAGGATGTCCATAGGTACAGGCAATGATGTCCATGTGTACAGTGAAGGATGTCCATAGATATATGGAGGGATGTCCATAGGTACAGGCAATGATGTCCATAGGTACAGGGAAGGATGTCCATGTGTACAGGCAATGATGTCCATAGGTACAGGGAAGACAATCTCAGAAAAGTTGGTCATTCATCTTTTCCCATCAAGAACCATAAGTATAGTGCCATTAAGCTTACGTTCAAATATATGTAGAGTATTGATCATTAACACAACCACAGCCAAAACACTGAAAGGTAGTCAGAAACTAGATCAGATACATTTTATTTTTAAACTGTACATATAAAATTATAACACAAGCTCTGAGTGAGCTTTTGAACCCACTATATAACAATGATAACAATTGTACACCAGCTGTAAAATTAGAATTTCTTATAATTAATAATATGCATATTTATTTAATTTTATTACTAAGACAAATTTTGAAGAATGTTAAAAAATAACTAAGTACGGTAGATAAGACCAATCTGTTTGTTAGCCATAGAGACTATTAAATCAAGAACTTAATAGCTTTATTGGTAAAACTAATATAACTTTATATGGATTAAACAAACATCTTTTACAGGAACATCCATTTTTTAAAAATATAATATTCATCAGGTATGGATCAGGTATCAATATAAAAAAAGTTTTTGCATTTGGTCAAATAGGAAAAATCTGAATTTCAACATGATCATAATTTACATCATTTGTATGACATGACTTGTATAAAAGTATAGCATAAGCAATGGAAGCATATATATTAACACATAGCACATGATCTCACTGGCTCAGCATTGTGGATAGTTTCACGAAAAAGATTGAACGGTGGTGCATGCCTTACATTTACAATTGTTCCCATCCCAGTAGGATAACTGATTTTTAAAATTGTTAAAATCTGTTATGGCTCTCAAGCTTTCTAGTTTATACAAATTTATTTTAGCTCGATTGCGAAACAAGTTATTTCAACTTATATTAATCACTCTCGAGACCTCATTCCTGATGGAATCCATCGCCACATGGAATTTAAATGCCTTGCCTAAGGGCACAATCGTAACGGCTCCAGCGGGGCTCGAACTCCGGACCTTTCGCACCTGAAGCTTTCTGGTAGTGAGTTGCACAATGCTGGGGCTGCAAACTTGAATGAGTTGCTACCAAGGCCATCATGGCCATCTTGTTTATGTTTTCATTTAAATTTGCAGATCATTTATGAGAGCGTATGATACAAGTGTCATTATGGAGATAGATAACATTGTACCGGACACAAAGCAACTGTTCTTCAACAACCTGCAGTTGCTGGGCTTTGATGCACCGGCCATGGAAGCTACCAACCATATACCCTTCAACAAGTAAGAACACCTAGTTTACAAATCAGGCACATTGTTCACTAGAGGCTCGGATCTTTACTAAGGAAGAATAATTTTGTTTAACTGTTTTATGATGATGATGATTCCGTTTATTTACCCTCGCCACCGGTAAACCATATGGGCGAGCTCACGTGCTTTCGCACCGTCGATTATTCGCTGAGATGAAGTGTTGAGTCGTCGGTGTCTTGTAGAGTGGTGTAGATTGAAGTTTGTAGAATCCGTGAAGATTATGGTCCAAGATGATTACGTTACTCGATGATTATGTCCAAGTTGTTTAAATCCAAGATGATTGTGGTACTGGTAGTTAATCCAAGATGATTATGTTCTAGTAGGGTAGTCCAAGATGATTAGGCTCTAGCGCAGACCGTGGCTCCGGTAGTCCAAGTCAAGGCGGCTGAAGGTCTGGTCGCTGACTGGATGAAGAAATGAGAAACTGTTTTATTTAGTTCACTCGGTATTAATACTAGACTATCTCCGTTGCCTAGGGGTTGAGACATGTATCTACAGTGTTGGGTGTAGATATCGTGTAGTTTAAACAATATTTTATTCAAGAATGGTACATAACATAGGAATAGTTGCAACAGCACAGTTATTTTATACAAATTTATTTTAGCTCGTTTGTGAAACAAGTTCTTTCCACTTATATTAATCACTCTCGAGACCTCATTCCTGATGGAATCCATCGCCATGAAGGAGACAGGAGAGGCATGTGGAATTTAAATGCCTTGCCTAAGGGCATAATCATAACGGCTCCAGCAGGGCTCGAACTCCGGACCTTTCGAGATAATCCAGGGCTTGAGATACATGTAGAGGGAGATAATCCAGGGCTTGAGATACATGTAGAGGGAGATTTGGGGAAAATGGTCACGATGAGCTCCCTCACTTGCCTCAATACTTTGATCTCAGGGAGAGGATGTTTCATATTGCATATACTGGTACTTGTATGGAGGGGACTGTAGCAAGTGGCTATGACATATCTATGCCGTCAAGCCTGTGTTAATGGTCACCTCTATTAAGCGGCCAGTCTGTATTAAGCAGCCAGTTTCCAGATTCCCAATATGTTATTTTAGTATCCTCTTTTATTATACATTTGCCCTCTATTAAGCAGCCACTTTCTGTGATTCCCTTGGCTGGCTGATTAAGACATGTTTGACTGCAAATGGCAGTATGGACCCTGTTCCCTTGTGTTAGTTAGAAGTCACAGATCTGTATTAGTTGCCTGTATTTATAATTATACAAATATCTATTGAATTGATTATGAAACTTGTTCTTACAACAATAGTGTAATCACTCTCTAAGTCTCATTCCAGATGCCATGGGCAATGGAGATTTGAACATCTTGCCTAAGGACACCACCGTTGTACTGCAGGGGCTGGAACTCACAACCCTTTGTTGCAAGGTGGACTCCATGTCTCATCTAAGCAACCAAACTGTATTAAGCACCCAGTTTCCAGATTCCCATGCTGGCATATTTATTTTACAGATTTGACATTTATTGAGCAGTTTCCTGCTCAATGTAGTCAGTTTCTGTGCTTGACTCAGACTGACTGCTGAAGACATATTTGACATTTATTAAGCAGTTTCCTGCTCAATGTAGTCAGTTTCTGTGCTTCCATTGACTCAAGACTGACTGCTGAAGACATATGTGACATTTATTTAGCAGCTTCCTGATCAATTTGATAATATTGTATTAAATGAACATTGCTTGCGCTTATACCCAGTACATGCTGTAATTACAGGACGATGTTTGAGTTACCCAACAAACGTGGAGCGGAGTTGGTCCTACATTATCTGTTTCAGAGACTGAATCCAACTATGTGTAGGGAAGCATTTAGGTAAGAATGACTAGTTCTGCAAATAACCATTCTATTTTAAGAGGCCGCAAATGTCCTTAAATCAGGGATCATTCTAGAGGGCGATGTGGGCGAAATAGTCGCCCTGGGGGCCCCACTTCTCCCTTTTTTGGTTTTTACGATTTTCAAACAAATTTGTGTCTAGTAAGATACACTGGCCCATTATAAAGCACTCCTTCTATTCAAATGTTGTATTTAATGGTTGTACTGTGCATTTTAACCCTATTTTGCAGAAGTATATTAAAGAACACCATTTAAGGAAGCGATCACACGCTTTCTCTCACTTCTCCCAAAAATTCTGACCTAGAATGAACCCTGGTAAATAATAGTGAATAACATGATAAAACAGCTAAGTTTGGTGAGTATGTGTAGCATCCTTACACTATCTATCAGGTTTGTTCAAATGTGGTCAACCATCACCAGGGTCAAAATCTAGGTCAGCTTGAAGGAGAAATGTTACACAAAGTTTTATCATTAAGCACTTGGTGCTTACAGTGAACCACTGTCCAGTAGTACGTATCCTTGCAATAACCTGCAACACTTTGTTGACCTGGCGTTTTTCACCTGGTTAAAGATGAGCGATATACGATTACAGAGCCTCTAGATCTTAGTTTTCTGTCCAGAAGTTGAGCTTCAAAATGGTGGTACAGAAGGACTAACTATAGAAATGTATTTCAGGGATTGTTGGCCAATAATTGACAAGAAAAAGGAGCAAGGGTTCCGAAAGACGTGTTCTAACTGGCTTACTAATATTTCTCAGGTATGTGCAAATTTGTAGTGGCATATATAAAATATTTACTTAATGGGCCAAGAAAATAGTGCGACACTAAATACTCCAATTTTTAAAATTTTCTTCCTTTGTAAACAGTTTTTAAACTATCACAACATATCATGCGCAACAATTCAATATTAAACACTTTTAAATTATTTTCAAACAGTCTTTTTTAACAAATACAAAATGTACACGATGTTTTGGAAAATGACGTCACAATCAAAGTTACACAGCACGTGCTAGTTGATGTAAAAATGTATGTCACTGCGAATCGCTATGTGATTCGCCCACACATTTGCCTCATTTGCATATTTAATACACTAGTGTATTACCGAATTTATGACATGGCTTTATTAAACTCCCGCGCCGTAGTTTATGTGATAAAAAATATTATGAATAAATTAATGATCTGTGTCACTAAATTTAAAAACCAAATCGGGCCGACCTATTTAGTCGCCCATTAACGTCACATGGGATTGGTAGATTTATTTTCTCACCTTTCTTATGCTTTTGATGCACTTTGTGTTTTACGTTTATTTATCGTCGCTACCGGTTACCCATATGAGCGACTCCTGAAGAGATTAGTCATTTTAGATTTTTGGAGGATAGTGCAATGATACAGAAAGAGACCCATTCCAGAGTCTCCTCTGGTTCTTTTACGTGCACGGTATAAAGCACCGACACGAGACCTCGGTTTAACGTCCCATCTGAAAGACTGTTAATTTTATTAGGGTCAGACGGGGGATCGAACCTGCGATCCCTGGATTACCAGTCCAGCGTGTTAACCACTGTACTACAGATCCGTCTGATGCACTTTACAAATTATGCTAGCCTATATAAACACATCAATGGCGTATGAATTTACTATAAAGTGATGAGGTCATTGGAATGTGGCAGTTTACTCACATTGATGTTGTTTGTCATTTAAAAGTAAACACCACATACATGTTAAGTTTAATGGGTTAATTTCTTTAATGTTAAACCTTTACACTCAACACGGGTAAAGAAATATATAATCTATAACTTTTGACCATCATAATCAAAGGAAATAATATATAAGAAGACTTAAGTGCATTGTGTGTCAATGGGAAATAATAGAGTGGTGGCACCTATGCTCGGCGTATTCCTATGCTCGGCGTATTTTCCATTTTCATCCGTATTTAAAATATTTATATAGTTCTAGGCTAATTTCGCTGACAGAGCTGAAGTATGGTTCAATAGCATTCCGTTGAGTGTATCGGTAGTCTGATGCACCTGTCATGTGACTGGTCCAGCAGACGAATATAAACAAGCAAATCACTGAAACTGATACGGTGTATGAGCAATTCAGGTAGCTATCCGAATTTAAAAAATATACACCTAACCCGAAAAATAGTTTCTATACCATTTCTGATTAAGACCAATAAGAGTTTTTATTCAATGATGTATTATATCAAAATAAGATATTCAACAAGTTATGGTGGATAAATAAAAAATAACAAGTACGCCGTGCATAGGAGCCCTGATGTCGTCAGTTCCCCATATAAACGGGTGTCGACCGACACCGTTGCGATAGCTGTATTGAGCAGCACGGTCACGTGATGAAGCTAAAACTGTCAACAAGAGCGATAGTGTATTCAGACGAGAAGTAAATTCCAAGGCATACTTATAGGTTGGGGGTGGTTAGGCAGTGATAACTAACTGTCAAAGGTGATTTGAAAGTTGTTTTCACGACTTAAGAAAATAATAATATACGGCAAGTGCAATTAACATTTTATACTGGTCATTATATGTGGGATTTACGCCGTGCATAGGTTCCACCACTCTATACGGCAAGTGCAATTAACATTTTATACTGGTCATTATATGTGGGATTTACGCCGTGCATAGGTTCCACCACTCTATACGGCAAGTGCAATTAACATTTTATACTGGTCATTATATGTGGGATTTACGCGTGCATAGGTTCCACCACTCTATACGGCAAGTGCAATTAACATTTTATACTGGTCATTATATGTGGGATTTACGCCGTGCATAGGTTCCACCACTCTATACGGCAAGTGCAATTAACATTTTATACTGGTCATTATATGTGGGATTTACGCCGTGCATAGGTTCCACCACTCTATACGGCAAGTGCAATTAACATTTTATACTGGTCATTATATGTGGGATTTACGCCGAGCATAGGTTCCACCACTCTATACGGCAAGTGCAATTAACATTTTATACTGGTCATTATATGTGGGATTTACGCCGAGCATAGGTTCCACCACTCTATACGGCAAGTGCAATTAACATTTTATACTGGTCATTATATGTGGGATTTACGCCGTGCATAGGTTCCACCACTCTATACGGCAAGTGCAATTAACATTTTATACTGGTCATTATATGTGGGATTTACGCCGTGCATAGGTTCCACCACTCTATACGGCAAGTGCAATTAACATTTATACTGGTCATTATATGTGGGATTTACGCCGTGCATAGGTTCCACCACTCTATACGGCAAGTGCAATTAACATTTTATACTGGTCATTATATGTGGGATTTACGCCGTGCATAGGTTCCACTACTCTAGGCACTTGAACAACACTTGAATGGTAGTGATACGTCATTGATTGCGTCATCGATGATGTATCGCTGTTATGATAATGACGTACTTTCACGGGAGTGTTCGGATTTTCCCGATATCCAATGAAATAATATAAATTTGGACACGGAAATAAACGGAAACTACCGGACTTGTTCGAGATATTTAATTAGCATAAAGTAGTCCCCTTGTCTACCCGGTTAGATAGATGCTTCTCACAACCCCAAAACGGCTCGTAAATCCTGTCTATAGGTGAGAAAATGAGATCCATATATTATATATGTATACCGGTAATCAAATTGTGCTATAGAGGTGGCACTGAATTAGCAATGTCAGTTACACTTTGGTTTCCACTTGATAACTAGGTACCCATACATGTATGTGACATTATAATGTCTCGAGCTTACTGTTGTCATGTTAGTGGTAGATACTTGTAGACCGTGCGTGTTTTGTGGCAGTAAATAATTTGGAGCCAGAACTACTATTTAATTACATGATCGAGAGGGGGGGGGGTGTTATGCAATATTTATTGATATGAAAAGTGAGAAAATCCCAGCATTTCATTGTCCATCAACATTATAGTTAATCCTGTGCAAAGGAGTAACCGTATATGAAGTGTGACATTGCATGTTTTTTGTGAGCTTTGAAAGTAGGTAGGTGTGCCTTTACCGGTAGTTTATACAAATTTATTTTAGCTCGATTGCGAAACAAGTTCTTACAACTTATATTAATAACTCTCGAGACCTCATTCCTGGTGTAATCCATCGCCATGAGGGGGAGAGAAGAGGCAATGTGGAATTTAAATGCCTTGCCTAAGGGCACACTCGTAACGGCGGAGGCTCAAACTCTTGGTCTGAAGCGAACACTCTACCACTGCGCTATTACGACTTCCAAAACTGTGTGCCTTTAAAACTTGAACTACTTATTATTGGAATATTTAAATATAGTCAACCCTGTCTTAAGAAACCAGCAACGGGAATCACAGCAAGTGGCTGCTTAGCACAGGTGGCTACTTAATAATATAATGTATAATAAAAACAACATATTGGGAATCTGGAAACTGGCTGCTGTAATACTGGTTGGCCGCTTAATTAATAGAGGTGACCGCTAATACAGGTTTGATTGTATAACACACACAGCGATCACAGTTTAATATTATCATCTCTTTATAATATCTCGGTATGCAGCACATTCTATCTAAATACATACAGGGACTGTAAACTGTTTATTTTCTTTCAGGAAGAACCGGACAGCCACTTACCGAGAATCAATGCGTCTCTGTTTATGTCTCCAGGCGGGGAGAAATTTTACCAGCTACTCTTCTACTTCTCGGGTTACATCCTACAGAAAGTGATAGACACCGAGTTAGGTTTGTATGTCATTGGTTCTATGTGCAACCAATTTGGAGTTGTTGGTGTGGTGTGGTGCACTTTTGTAGAGGTCTCATGTCGGTGCTGTACACCGTGCACGTAAAAGAACCAGACGGTGTCTGTCTGTATCATTGCACTATCCTTCAAAAATCTAAAATGCAGTTTGTATGTCATTGGTTCTATGTGCAACCAATTTGGAGTTGTTGATGTGATGCAGTTTGTATGTCATTGGTTTTATGTGCAACCAGTTTGGAGTTGTTGATGTGATGCAGTTTGTATGTCATTGGTTTTATGTGCAACCAATTTGGAGTTGTTGATGTCATGCAGTTTGTATGTCATTGGTTCTATGTGCAACCAATTTGGAGTTGTTGATGTCATGCAGTTTGTATGTCATTGGTTTTATGTGCAACCAATTTGGAGTTGTTGATGTGGTGCAGTTTGTATGTCATTGGTTCTATGTGCAACCAGTTTGGAGTTGTTGATGTGGTGCAGTTTGTATGTCATTGGTTATATGTGCAACCAGTTTGGAGTTGTTGATGTGGTGCAGTTTGTATGTCATTGGTTATATGTGCAACCAATTTGAAGTTGTTGATGTGGTGCACTTTGTATGTCATTGGTTCTATGTGCAACCAATTTGGAGTTGTTGATGTGATGCAGTTTGTATGTCATTGGTTCTATGTGCAACCAATTTGAAGTTGTTGATGTCATGCAGTTTGTATGTCATTGGTTATATGTGCAACCAATTTGGAGTTGTTGATGTGATGCAGTTTGTATGTCATTGGTTTTATGTGCAACCAATTTGGAGTTGTTTATGTGGTGCAGTTTGTATGTCATTGGTTCTATGTGCAACCAGTTTGGAGTTGTTGATGTGGTGGAGTTGTAGAGTGGTCTGATTTGTAACTGGCGTGACTCTGTGGAGACCTGGCTTGCGTCTTATCAAATATGGTGCCAATCCCTCAGTTCATTCTGGTGTTATTTGACCGATCTCCATGAGATAAAAAGTATTTGTTGATAGAATAAGGTCTTCCGGTCGGGACGACAGGAACATATCAGTGATCTGGTCGATTTTACCTAGTTTCTCGTCAATGTTTCTGCATGCATGTTTCAATTTCGTTGGTTGCCTTTAGTAAACATTACTTACTATATGACCATAGGCCAAAAAAATAAATAATTTTTTTTGTCTGTTGCCTGTGGTCCAATCCATAGAAAGTCATTAATCCAATCATGTACATGTACTTACACCTCTTGGACTTCATACAATAAACATAATTGTAGATTGCCGAAAGCTAATTGATCTCAAAGCATTTTTGTAATCTTCATACATGTTGGAAATAGAAAAGTTTTGGTGGCAATTTTTTTTTCTAAGGGGGGATAAGTGCGTTTTCGGCCATTTTATTAGACTGACCTTATTTCTACCGACATATATTGCAAAATGGTTTAAATTATGTGTTGTTGCATATCAAAATGATCACAATGCATTAAGGAAGACATATATGCCAATACCATGTAATTGGACTTAGTTTGTCGGTAGGTATTTATACAATATATGTGCACTTGTGATGTGTGAAGCAACCATTGCATCAATGTTTGTCTATTTTTTAGTTACTTATGAAATTATGTATAACACTGGTGCCAAGATTTTGCAAGCAAATCCCACAGGAGTCATATTGTTACACATAAGTAGGGGTACTACATGTTCTGTGCAGGTCAAAGAATTGAATCAAAGAATTGAATCATATTTCATACTAATATGTATAACCATACTGCCTTTGTGTCCACTGAATATTCTCCCAATCCCTTCAATGTGTCCTTGGTGGCCTTGATTTCTATAACTTGGTGGCCTTGACTCCTAAAAATGATGACCTTGGAGAGGAATTTACATAAGAATTTTGCATATTTTGTTTGTTCCCCAGTCCATCTGTTTAGGCTGTCCGATTAGCACAGTGGTTAGCACGCTCGCTTTTCACCAATGCAACCCGGGTTCGATCCTCGGACCGGGAAGAATGTGAGGTGGTCGCCAGATCGGACAGGTGGGTTTTCTTCGTATACTCCGGTTTCCTGCCACACTAATGACCACATATACGCTTTCAACCGCGCCAACGAGAGTGATTAATATAAGTTGTTAAAACTTGCTTCGCAATCGTTGTAAAATAAATAACGTTTAAACTAAATAAAAAATAATTTAACGGTTAACGTATGGTCGGGAATATACGGTATCTGAAATTGTGCCAGAGCTACTCTAGGAATTGTTTGGCATGTCACTGTGATGATGATGATTGAGCTTATTTACCTTCGCCTTTGGCAAACCATATGGGCGAGCGTACTAAGAAGTTTAGTTAACACTCGTATATTATTAACTAAGGTGATTAAGTTGTGTGCGTTAGTAATACGATTTGAATGCTCAGCCCGGCCATAGATATTATACATACTGTCTCACATCTCATATACATAGATGTATGAATATGTTTGATGTATAATATTATTTGCATGCTCAGCCCGGCCATAGATTAGGCTACAAGCACCAAAATGTATAGGGTCAATACAGGAGTCATTCTATACTGGCATGTCACTGTAGCCATTAGTCCTATTTATAAGACCGCTACATAAAGTCTAAATATAAATGTAGCCATTAACAACATATATATATATGTATATATATGTTGTGCAGGTTCAAAGATGAGTGACCGTTTAAAGTACCCGCTACTGACGTCACAGAATGTTCAGCAGGGCGATGTCATGATCAAGGCTCTGACCTGCTCCTCTATCCGGTGTAGGAACAGTTACTTCTCTAACGTGAAGACGCATATAAATGCCTATAAATCATGGAAAGATACGGCTGAGTAAGTTCTAAGTTAGGAAGTAATTTTGTGTTGTACGTTCCCGGTGGTTATGGTTGTTATGATCACTTGTGTAAGTCGTGGTAGCGCGTTCGCTTCAGGTGTAAAAGGCCCGGAGTTTGCGCACGGCTGGAGCCGTTACGATTGTGCCCTTAGGCAGGGCATTTAAATTCCACATGCCTGTTCTCTCTCCTCACTCCTGATCGTGTGATTAATATAAGTTGTAAGAACTTATTTTGCAATTGAGCTAAAATAAATTTGTATAAACTAAAATCACTTGCGCCTCACCACTGTAGGTACGAATCCCACTTATGGCCCCTCACCGCTGTAGGTACGAATCCCACTTATGGCCCCTCACCACTGTAGGTACGAATCCCACTTATGGCCCCTCACTGCTGTAGGTACGAATCCCACTTATGGCCCCTCACCGCTGTAGGTACGAATCCCACTTATGGCCCCTCACCACTGTAGGTACGAATCCCACTTATGGCCCCTCACCACTGTAGGTACGAATCCCACTTATGGCCCCTCACCACTGTAGGTACGAATCCCACTTATGGTCCCTCACCACTGTAGGTACGAATCCCACTTATGGTCCCTCACCACTGTAGGTACGAATCCCACTTATGGTCCCTCACCACTGTAGGTACGAATCCCACTTATGGTCCCTCACCACTGTAGGTTCGAATCCCACTTGTGGCCCTCACCACTGTAGGTTCGAATCCCACTTGTGGCCCCTCACCACTGTAGGTTCGAATCCCACTTGTGGCCCCTCACCACTGTAGGTACGATTCCCACTTATGGCCCCTCACCACTGTAGGTACGAATCCCACTTATGGCCCCTCACCACTGTAGGTACGAATCCCACTTATGGCCCCTCACCACTGTAGGTACGAATCCCACTTATGGCCCCTCACCACTGTAGGTACGAATCCCACTTATGGCCCCTCACCACTGTAGGTACGAATCCCACTTATGGCCCCTCACCACTGTAGGTACGAATCCCACTTATGGCCCCTCACCGCTGTAGGTACGAATCCCACTTATGGCCCCTCACCGCTGTAGGTACGAATCCCACTTATGGCCCCTCACCGCTGTAGGTACGAATCCCACTTATGGCCCCCACGCTGTAGGTACGAATCCCACTTATGGCCCCTCACCGCTGTAGGTTCGAATCCCACTTATGGCCCCTCACCGCTGTAGGTTCGAATCCCACTTATGGCCCCTCACCGCTGTAGGTTCGAATCCCACTTATGGCCCCTCACCGCTGTAGGTTCGAATCCCACTTATGGCCCCTCACCGCTGTAGGTTCGAATCCCACTTATGGCCCCTCACCGCTGTAGGTTCGAATCCCACTTATGGCCCCTCACCGCTGTAGGTTCGAATCCCACTTATGGCCCCTCACCGCTGTAGGTACGAATCCCACTTGGGGTGTCAAATTCTTTCATGTGAGTAATCTGTCCGGCAGGCTTGCAGAAGGTTGGTGGTTCAACCCGGGTTACTGTCCGTGCCTGAAATACTCCTCGGAATGGGAACCCGGGGTCTTCCTCCACCAATAATAGCTGGTGAGTCGCCATATGACCTAAGCAGTTGGTGCGATTTTAGAAAAAAAACCCAAAATAAACAAACATTTTTGTTTATTTTCTACATTTATGAGGTCATTTTCACAGTTTATCTCGAGATCCTGGCTTGAATATAATATTAAAAAAAAATGACACTTGATTTTATTCACACGCACCACTGACCTTTTCTGCAAGACATTATGCATACAACACCATGTCACACTGCGTTACTGTCTGTAGAGTACATATTTAAATTTCGAATGTCTTTGTCGTTTTGTGTGATCGTTTACAGCGTAATGTGGACGACACGTATCAAGGAGGCAGATTCAATCTTGTCAGTGTTCTACAATTCAGCTATGTGGATGACAATCAATTATATCTTGGCAAATGTTTGTGTTTTGAAGATATTATTTCACGAATTATCGTGAAAATAAAACTTGCATGAATAAATATTAATTTACCGTTCTTCTGCATGTACCGGTACTTAAAGGATAGGATAGGTGGGGCAGACTATCGTCATTGTCCTAGGAAAGTAATTTTTCATACCAACATTTGTATATTTTCAGTGAGTATGTCCGGGAATACCGAAAGCTGAATAAAGAGATAAGAGAGCTGGATTACAAAGTGAGAGACGAGGAACAAAAGTCTGTGGTGGCTTCTGTTGCTATGGGAAGGTAGGTTCTTGTGGTGGCTTCTGTAGCTAGGGGAAGGTATGTTCTTGTGTAGGCTTCTGTAGCTAGGGGAAGGTATGTACTTGTGGTGGCTTCTGTAGCTAGGGGAAGGTATGTTCTTGTGGAGGCTTCTGTAGCTAGGAGAAGGTTAGTTCTTGTGGCGGCTTCTGTAGCTAGGGGAAGGTATGTTCTTGTGTAGGCTTCTGTAGCTAGGGGAAGGTATGTACTTGTGGTGGCTTCTGTAGCTAGGGGAAGGTAGGTTCTTGTGGAGGCTTCTGTAGCTAGGGGAAGGTATGTTCTTGTGTAGGCTTCTGTAGCTAGGGGAAGGTATGTTCTTGTGTAGGCTTCTGTAGCTAGGGGAAGGTAGGTTCTTGTGGAGGCTTCTGTAGCTAGGGGAAGGTATGTTCTTGTGTAGGCTTCTGTAGCTAGGGGAAGGTAGGTTCTTGTGGAGGCTTCTGTAGCTAGGGGAAGGTAGGTTCTTGTGGAGGCTTCTGTAGCTAGGGGAAGGTATGTTCTTGTGTAGGCTTCTGTAGCTAGGGGAAGGTATGTTCTTGTGTAGGCTTCTGTAGCTAGGGGAAGGTAGGTTCTTGTGGAGGCTTCTGTAGTTAGGGGAAGGTATGTTCTTGTGGATGCTTCTGTAGCTAGGGGAAGGTAGGTTCTTGTGGAGGCTTCTGTAGCTAGGGGAAGGTAGGTTCTTGTGGATGCTTCTGTAGCTAGGGGAAGGTATGTTCTTGTGGAGGCTTCTGTAGCTAGGGGAAGGTAGGTTCTTGTGGATGCTTCTGTAGTTAGGGGAAGGTATGTTTTTGTGGAGGCTTCTGTAGCTCGGGGAAGGTATGTTCTTGTGGATGCTTCTGTAGCTCGGGGAAGGTAGGTTCTTGTGGATGCTTCTGTAGTTAGGGGAAGGTATGTTTTTGTGGATGCTTCTGTAGCTCGGGGAAGGTAGGTTCTTCTGTAGCTCGGGGAAGGTAGGTTCTTGTGGAGGCTTCTGTAGCTAGGGGAAGGTAGGTTCTTGTGGAGGCCTCTGTAGCTCGGGGAAGTTAGGTTCTTGTGGAGGCTTCTGTAGCTCGGGGAAGGTAGGTTCTTGTGGCGGCTTCTGTAGCTCGGGGAAGGTAGGTTCTTGTGTAGGCTTCTGTAGCTAGGGGAAGGTAGCTTCTTGTGGAGGCTTCTGTAGCCGGGGAAGGTAGGTTCTTGTGGAGGCTTCTGTCGCTAGGGGAAGGTAGGTTCTTGTGGAGGCTTCTGTTGCTAGGGGAAAGTAGGTTCTTGTGGATGCTTCTGTAGATACAGGGGTGGCAAAATCAATAGTCTGAGTTGTCCGAGTTGTACATTTTTACGTTCGGGCAAGTGTATTTTTAAAATCTAGTAGTCTGTGGACAAGTAAACTTTCCTTTTTGGGCGAAATATACATAATGTAGATACTTACATTCTAGCGTGTGTTTTACGTTTATTTATCGTCGCTACCTGTTACCCATATGAGCGAATCTACCTGGAGAGATTAGTCCTTTTAGATTTTTGGAGGATAGTGCAATGATATAGACAGAGACTCATTCCAGAATATCTTCTGGTTCTTTTACGTGCACAGTGTAAAGCACCGACGTGAGACCTTGGTTTAAAGTCCCATCTGAAAGACTGTTAATTTTATTAGGGTCAGACGGGGATCGAACCTGCGGTCCCTGGATTACCAATCCAGCGTGTTAACCACTGGACTACAGATCCGTCTGTTACATTCATGCAGTGTTTGTTATGTGTTATATACCCTTGAGTGTCTCTTATAATTAATATAATCCATAGACAGTCATTAAACCAATCATGTAATTACACCTCTGGGATGTGTACATTTAACAAAATAGTATGTTGCAGAAGGTTAATTAATCTTGGTTCCTGGTGTGAACAAACAGATTAATTTATAATTATCCAGTTGAACTTGTGTGTGTTTTACGTTTATAGATCGTCACTACTGGTTGCCCGTATGAGTGACACATCCTGAAGAGATTAGTCATGTTAGATTTTGGAGGATAGTGCAATGAAACAGACAGAGACCCATTCCAGAGGCTCCTCTGGTTCTTTTACGTGCACGATGTAAAACACCGACACAAGACTTCGGTTTAAAGTCCCATCTGAAAGACTGTTAATTTAATTATGGTCAGATGGGGGGATCGAACCTGCGATCCCTAGATTCGCAGTCCAGCGTGTTAACCACTGAACTACAGGCTCGTCTATCTAGTTGAACTTGACAGGTCACTTTGTATTCAGGATGTTACAATCATGTGTCTATAGCTGTTTGAAACTTTGAACATTTCAATATTATTGTGTCTCAATGTCTTCCTTCTATATTCCACAGTCCAGTAAAGAGACGCAGTGGTCAAGCTGATCAATTTGACCCGGAGTTTGATCCAAGAACAATTAAACGTGCTCAAAGAGTACAACAAGTATGTATATTTATGTCTGTCCATCAGTTAAAGCGACACTACATCAGTGAAAACACAAATTTCTACGTATAATTTTTCCCCAAATATTTGCCTCAAATACTGAGTATTTCAACTAATAAATAAACGAATACGCGGTTTGTTGACAACAAAATAATGTAAACATCCATGCGTAATATAACTAGTGTATCCTGAATAACACGATTTATGGTAGATATTTACCGTTATATCTCACATTTGTGCCTATATATTTGTAGACTATTCTTAGTTAAATTATCTCTATATCGCGTTTAGTATTGACTCCGATGACAAAACAAACGTCAATTCAGGAGCATGTATGACTGTTATATGAAATCATACTTTCAACCCACAAACCATCACTGTTTATTGATTCAATGTTAATATTCGAAGAATTTGTAGTAGCAATGCGTGAACAAAATGCATTTTATTTTTGCCTTTTGCGATGTAATGTCGCTTTAAGCTTGACCATAGCATCTTTATCTCGTATTCACACTACCTGTTACCACTAGTACTCCACTACATTTCCACTGAGCTAAAATCTGTGAGTGGCTACTGTCGTTAACTTCAAATAACTTGCCGCTCACCGCTGTAGGTTCGAATCTCACTGGGGCGGGTGACGAATTCTTCCAAGTGAGGAAGCTATCCTGCTGTCTTGCCGTAGTTGGTGAGTCTACCTGTGTGCCCGCCCATGTCTAAAATCCTGCTCGGAGAGGTATCTGGGGTCTTGCTCCACCAATGCTAGCTGTATAATATCGACCTAGTAGATTATGAATAGCTAAAAAAAAAATTTAATCCAAGATGGCTGCCGTGAAAATCTATCGTGTGGAAAACTGCTTTGTCAATTATTATGAACCTTTGCATGGAGCATCAAGGCATCTAGTAGATAAAACTCATCCTACCGAATGGTTTGGCGATTTGAGTCTTAATTTTTACTGTGACATTGGCATGAGTATTGCATAATATATAGGTAACGTATTGTATTGCATAATATATAGGTAATGTATTGTATTGCATAATATATAGGTAATGCATTGTATTGCATAATATATAGGTAACGTATTGTATTGCATAATATATAGGTAACGTATTGTATTGCATAATATATAGGTAACGTATTGTATTACATAATATATAGGTAACATATTGTATTGCATAATATATAGGTAACGTATTGTATTAAATAATATATAGGTAACGTATTGTATTACATAATATATAGGTAACGTATTGTATTACATAATATATAGGTAATGTATTGTATTACATAATATATAGATAACGTATTGTATTACATAATATATTGGTAACGTATTGTATTACATAATATATAGGTAACGTATTGTATTGCATAATATATAGGTAACGTATTGTATTACATAATATATAGGTAACGTATTGTATTGCATAATATATAGGTAACGTATTGTATTACATAATATATAGGTAACGTATTGTATTGCATAATATATAGGTAACGTATTGTATTGCATAATATATAGGTAGCATATTGTATTGCATAATATATAGGTAACATATTGTATTACATAATATATAGGTAACGTATTGTATTGCATAATATATAGGTAACGTATTGTATTACATAATATATAGGTAATGTATTGTATTACATAATATATAGGTAGCGTATTGTAAGCTACACTGGCCATTGTAAAGCACTCCTATTCAAATAGTGTATTTAATTGTCATATTGTGTATTTTAACCCTAATTTGTTGAAATTTATTAAATAATACCATTTAATCGTGCACCTTCGCTCTTCTACCAAAAATTCTGACCTTGGATGAACACTGATTCAACACGAAAACACTTGCTCTGATTTGACATTTTATTCATAAAATGTGTATATAGCTTTCAGGTTTTGTTCACAGCTGACGACGTATCTGTTGTACTAATGATTCTGCTGTGGCTTGTTTAGGTACGCAACATGTGGAAACAACTGGAAGATTTTGATCAAACTGAAGCCGCCGAGCGTGAAGTGGTCGAGTCTATTGTTGAGAGAACCATCAACAAGTATCGCTTGGATGCTGCCGACATCAGTGTGAAAGTTCCTGACATGCTGCTGAGAGAATGTGGCAATGAAATTAGGAGAGTAAGTTGTGATCAAGTTTTAGCTTTTATTTCTTTCACATATTGCGAAACAAGGTCTAACAGCTTCTGTTAATCTCTCTCGTTGGCTCGGATGCAAAAGTGTATATGTGACAGGGCTAGAATTTAACTTGTTTGTGCACTGGCAAATTTTTGCGAGTACCTAAATTGTCAACTCGCAGTAGTTGAATTCTTCACCAGTAGATTTATTTTTCAATTAGATCTACTGTCCGACTGTCGGAATAGGGCGAATTGAGTACGGGCCGTTTCATCACGCTTCACCTTGATGCTCACTTTTTATTGTTTTTGGAGATGGGCAAATTGTCTTTTTAAGAGCAGAATCGCCCAACTAGACTCTGGTACATGCACTTGCGATTGTTGCCTCCTCTCACCACTGTTACCGACATTAAAAAATTGGTTATTTTGAACATTTCGTCTTGGAATATCTACTGCTAGAAAAATTACGATGTTATTGGATTTTATTATTGACTCAGATTTTCAAAAAACCCACGCCAATTGGCCCAAAACGAAAAACCAGTCCGACAGTTGTGTTCTACGTCATAGTTTAATGTGTGTTTACAATCAGAAAACGAAAGTAGACAAACAGGAACATCAATTATACATTTCACAGGTTTGAAATTGAACTCGTGCCAGAAAGTTCAACTCACATTTTGTATTTCTACTCGCAAAATGTGAGTGGGCTAGTGCTAAATTCAAGCCCTGATATGTGGGAATGTAGCCAGAGAATCCCCCCCCCCGCCCACCTGTATGATCTGACACCAGCATGCCATCTCACATATTTCCCAGGCTGAGGAGAGATGCAAGTTTGCTAACTTGCGATAGTCGTACAACCCTAACAACTTGTGATAGGAAATTTGTAAATGATCTGTGCAAGTTTATGCAACTTATATTAATCACTCTCGAGACCTCATTTCTGATGGAATCCATCGCCACAAGGGTGAGAGAAGAGGCAACGCGGAATTAAAATGCCTTGCGAACTACGGGCCTTTCGTACCTGAAGCGAATACGCATGCACTACCACTGCGAACACGCATGCACTACCACTGCTCTATCACGACATCCACTTTCTATGTGTGCAGATGAGCAGTCCAAGGGATTTCTGTAAATATTTCGGTGCCCCTTCTGTTTAGTTGCTAATATAGGGACCAAAAAGCAGATGCATTGCTCAACTTTCATGAAGAAGAAGAAGAAGAATGCTTTATTAAGACTTAAACTTTACAGTTTCTCGTCTGTAACATTTAAACATATTTACAATATATATAGTACAATATTATGATATATGCAATCATGATGAGGATGGACAAATGATGTAATGATTATGGACATACATGGAAAAATAATGACAATGTCATGATGGATTTTAGACTATACAAAACAAACATGATCATGACTGTATTAAGAGTGTAGGGAGTATTCAACTGGTAACTCATGTGACATTAAAGCAACCAAATACACGTCAATGATTTATGTGTAATATATTGCTTAATACGACAGGTCTGTGAATCTTCCAATTTTTCGAGGATTTCCTATTTTTGGTCAAAATGTTAAAATTTTTAATATTGTCCGATTTGGTCTAAGCTGTTCAGAAAAGATATTATATCACTTGATAGTTGTGTTGTTCCTATTTTTGTCAGTAATTTTTAAGATTTCCCCTCTTTTTTTACTCCACACAATTTTCCATTTGCAGAGTATGATTCTGTATATTTAATTTCCTTGTAGCTTTATTTTCGTGAATGTCGACATACAGTCAAAACTGTGTTAGACAATTGCAAAATACAGTAAAATATATTATAATAAATATACTATAAAAACTTTTTGGGAAAAATGGCGCGTGCCGGAATTGGCTAAAGGAAGCACCGATTTGGCTAAAGAAAATTGGCTACAAAAAAATAAGAGCCAGAGCAGCCCTGTTAGTGGTCACCTCCATTAAGCAGCCAACCTGTATTAAGCAGCCAGTTTCCAGATTCCCAATAATTATGTTGTTTTATTGTATATCTTACTTTATTATATATTTGATCTTTTTTAAGCAACCACCTGTGCTAAGCAGCCACTTTCTGTGATTCCATTGACTGGCTGCTTAAGACAGGTTTGACTGTATATAATTGTCCTTGTTTCTGCTGGTCGAGTGGTTACGGTCGCTTACTTGTATACCACTGTAACCTATCATCACTGATGGTCACGGGTTCGAGCCCCGCTCAGGCCGTGTCTCATTTATATGAAAAAGTTGGCAGTTTCTTACGGAGGTTGGTGCACCCAAGTACTGGTTAACCGCTGGAGCCTGCCCAGGAAAGGTGTTAGGTAAACTGCCCGCCGGCGATATAGCCCAAAATGGTGCTGATGCAGGCGTAAAACCCGAAATATAACATAATTGGCTCCTAATGAGGAGGTTTATACATGTCTGTGACATGCTTAGTCTAACCGGAAACCGAAATTGTAGCTTGTTATATGTGGAGCACAGCGCAATCACCCCACAATTAATGCAGAGAGTGTGGGGGGCGCTGGATAATGTATCATCGAGGTGATGATCTTCTGGTCAGAGTAAAATAGTTTACAGTAAATGTTATATTGTTCAATATTACAGCGTAATGTGGACAACACGTATCAAGGAGGCAGATTGAATCTTGTTAGTGTTCTACAACTGTGTAACCTCAGTCTTCACCTCTACCTGGAAAAAATCAATCACGGTCAGTTTAACAAAATATGTCTGGCCAGGTCAGTTTAACCATATGTATATGTCAAGGTCAGTTTAACCATATGTATATGTCAAGGTCAGTTTAGCAAAATATGTATATGTCAAGGTCAGTTTAACAATATGTATATGTCAAGGTCAGTTTAACCATATGTATATGTCAAGGTCAGTTTAACAAAATATGTCAATGTCAGTTTAACCATTGTATATGCCAAGGTCAGTTTAACAATATGTATATGTCAAGGTCAGTTTACCAATATGTATATGTCAAGGTCAGTTTAACAAAATATGTCTAACAAAATATGTGTGTCCAGGTCAGTTTAACCATATGTATATGCCAGGTCAGTTTAACCGTTTAACCATATGTATATGTCAAGGTCAGTTTAACAAAATATGTCTGCCCAGGTCAGTTTAACCATATGTATATGTCAAGGTCAGTTTAACAAAATATGTCAAGGTCAGTTTAACCATTGTATATGCCAAGGTCAGTTTAACCATATGTATATGCCAGGTCAGTTTAGCCATATGTATATGTCAAGGTCAGTTTAACCATATGTATATGTCAAGGTCAGTTTAACCATATGTATATGTCAAGGTCAGTTTAACCATATGTATATGTCATGGTCAGTTTAACCATATGTATATGTCAAGGTCAGTTTAACCATATGTATATGTCATGGTCAGTTTAACCATATGTATATGTCAAGGTCAGTTTAACCATATGTATATGTCAAGGTCAGTTTAACCATATGTATATGTCACGGTCAGTTTAACCATATGTATATGTCAAGGTCAGTTTAACCATATGTATATGTCAGTTTAACAAAATATGTGTGTCCAGGTCAGTTTAACCATATGTATATGTCCAGGTCAGTTTAACCATATGTATATGTCCAGGTCAGTTTAACCATATGTATATGTCATGGTCAGTTTAACCATATGTATATGCCAGGTCAGTTTAACCATATGTATATGTCAAGGTCAGTTTAACAAAATATGTGTGTCCAGGTCAGTTTAACAATATGAATATGTCATGGTCAGTTAATGAAAATATGTGTGCCATGGTCAGTTTAGCATAATGATAATGTGTCTATCAAGGTCAGTTTAACAAAATGTGTCTGTATCATTCAAGGTCAATTTAACATAATGTGTTTATCAAGGTCAGTTTATGAAAATGATTGCGCCATGGTCAGTTTAACAAAATGAGTCGGTATCCGTCAAATTAACAACATTTATTTTGTGATGAAAGATTTGTCCTTTTTCGATAGATGGCCATTTTCATCAGAAACTAGTTGGACTCTATGAAAGTACGGCACAATCTCTGTTGCAAGTCTAATTGTTGCACAAGTTTGTTTAATGTTTGTAGCAAGTTACATTTTTGTTATGGAATCGTCGTTTCAGTAATTGCTAAATTCTCTTGAAATGACTATAGCACTATATCAAATGAAAGAAAATGCTGTCGTGGAAGTCGTGATAGCTCAGTGGTTGCAGGTGCGAAAGGCCCGGAGTTTGAGCCCCGCTGGAGCCATTACGATTGTGCCCTTAGGCAAGGCATTTAAATTCCACATGCCTCTTCTCTCCCTCGTGTCGATGGATTCCATCAGGAATGAGGTCTCGAAAGTGATTAATATAAGTTATAAGAACTTGTTTCGCAATCGAGCTCAACTAAATTTGTATAAACTAAAGAAAATGCTTGTAAACTTTCCATAAGATAACTAGATCATAATTTCAATGTACCATTAAACCCAACAACTATAATTTATCCGTAACTTGGTGACTCCGTAAAATTTACGATGAACCTTGTTATCACTGACCCAATTTTGATTAAGCATGAATCACAAGTTATAATATGATGAAAGCTTATAATATAATTTCCTTTTGATTATCACCAATTTTCAATAAAAAAATTAAGTAAACTTTTGCATGAACCTTGTAAAACACTATGATGACTTGGAACTTTTGTTTTGGACCCAATTTTGTTCCAAAAGCAACAAAGTTTAACTTTGAAACCCAATTTTGTTCCAAAAGCAACACAGTTTAACTTTGAAACCCAATTTTGTTCCAAAAGCAACACAGTTTAACTTTGAAACCCAATTTTGTTCCAAAAGCAACACAGTTTAACTTTGAAACCCAATTTGGTTCCAAAAGCAACAAAGTTTAACTTTGAAATACAAGATTTTGGTTTCAGAATTTACTTCACCTGTTCATGTGTCCGTTCTTAGCCAGTTCTAGGTAACCAATTGGTTGGATTTAGTGAAACATAAGTAAATATGTATCACCATGGTGTGGTTGTGTACGTGCACGTTTTATGGGTATCGACCCAGTAACAACTGAGTTGTTGCCCTTTAATTGATTAAATATCCACACATTTTTCCATCGAGCACCAGTTCGGCGTTGTATATCAACTCATCATTAAATTTGCTCGTTTCAGTTGGTGTGCCCACGTTTGAGGAGGAAGTGAGGAAGCTGACGTCCCAGGTTCACGTTCAGCAGAACTATGCACAAAATGCTCAAACTTTGAGGTATCGCACCAGGAAATTGTTTTTACATGTACAGTCAAACCTGTCTTAAGCAGCCAACCAAGGAAATCTCAGAAACTGGCTGCTTAGAACAGGTGGTTGCTTAATAGAGGTCAAATGTATAATAAAATAGCATATTGGGAATCTGGAAACTGGCTGCTTAATACAGGTTGGCTGCTTAATAGAGGTGACCACTAACACAGGTTTGACTGCATATGTTCTCACATTTAGCGGATGACGGATATTTTCACTAAATATTTCAATGTCTTGTTATGTTGATTTTCACGTAACGTATATACCTTTTACGACTGAGATATTATTTCGTTTTTATTTATGTTTTCCTGAGAAAATATAATTTGAGAGGTGTCAGATAATTTCCACCATGTTTTATTGTTCATTATTTATAATGATGCATCGGCAGGACTCATTGTAAGTCAGAATGTTCGGGAGAAGTGAGAAAGTGCACGATCACGTCCTTAAATTGTGTTATTTAATAAATGTCAACAAACTATGGTCAAATGCACACAATATGACCATTAAATACATTTGAATAGAAGGAATGCTTTATAATTGGCAATGTGGAATTTAAATGCATTGCCTAAGTGCACAATCGTAACTGCTCCAGCAGGGCTCGAACTCCGGGCCTTTTGCACGTGAAGCGAACACGCTATCACAACTTAACACAAATAGTCCGATCTCAGAAATTATTTATGCTTAAAAAACCCTCAAACTTTATAACCTCTCAAAATCCATTATGGTGTTGAAACTTCACATACCCATTTGAGGACTAATTCTCAACACCAACAGTATGTCCATCCCCTACTGCCCATCATGTACTTGAAATTTGGCAATTCGTTTGAAGGCATTTTATTTCGCTGAACCGACACATGTACACTACCGTTTCCGTGGCCTAGTGGTTAAGGCATCTGCCTACAGAGCGAGAGGTCGAAGGTTCGAACCTTGTCAGCGGTTCATTCTGATAATTATGGCCGGTTGGTGAGCTGCAATCTAGTTAAATAATGGTTACCGATTGCCTATTAGCCAGACTTCAAGTAGAGGATTCAGGAAGTACTGATGTCTGTAAGAGGGGTCTCATAAGTCAGAAATGGCTATAGTGGGTGACGCTATAATAAACAAACACTTTACTTTTATACAATAGGGTGACACTATAATAAACAAATCTTTACTTTTATACAATAGGGTGACACTATAATAAATAAACACTTTACTTTTATACAATAGGGTGACACTAGTTGCTTATGCTTCTCAGTTATACACAGTATTATCATAAAACAAAGTTATTTACAGCATGCCTTCATGTCAATGGTAGGCATGTACCGCTAGTAATTTCCGAGTTTTTCGGTTTATTGTTTAGGCATATGCAAGCAAGGCTGGTGGTTGCAGAGCATTTGGAAAGAGCGAACAAGTAGAGAACTACCTTCTCAATTACTGCCAAGTCATACTTGTTTATCATTTGTTCAGAAAGTCATTGGCTTGTTGCCAAATATGACAAGATATTTGAAAATGATATTTTGCGATATTTGCTATTGCCCACTGCCACATGTGATTTGGTAGGAGTAATGTTTAAAATCTTTTTTATGTGTCATTCTTCTTTGAATACAGACCGATCTGTAGTCCAGTGGTAACACGCTGGACTGGTAATCCAGGGATCACAGGTTCGATCCCCCGTTTGACCCTAATAAAATTAACAGTCTTTCAGATGGGACATTAAACCGAGGTCTTGTGTCGGTGCTTTACACCGTGCACGTAAAAGAACCAGAGGAGACTCTGGAATGGGTTTCTGTCTGTATCATTGTACTATCCTCCAAAAATCTAAAATGACTAATCTCTTCAGGAGGCGTCGCTCATATGGGCAACCGGTAGCGACAATAAATAAACGTAAACACACACACATTCTTCTTTGTTTATAGGCAGCAGATGTCGGAGCGTGTACCTGTATTGAAATCTTCAATCGAGAAATTACGAGAGAAACTTGACAGGGCCTTGTTCCAGGATCAAACACCAGACACCATTAGGACAACAGTAAGTTCCTCAGCCAATATACCGCGAGCGATTGTAATTGGAAATACTGTTGCCAGTAAACATGTTCCGTTGTCAATCCAAATACCATGGTCTAACAGTGTTACAAGTAAAGATGTTAACACTGTATGTAGGAAATTGAAGAAAATTGAGATTAGAAGGCCAGTAGGGAAGCCGAGGAGTCGCCGGAAATCTAACGGTAACGAAGGCTTGGAGCACGAAAGAGATATTAATTCAGAAGATAGAGGTAGGAAAGTTGATGAAGTTGTAGCAACAAATTGTCAGGTGATTGTTAATGATATAGGTAAGAACTCGTGCAAACGTATAGAAGCTAGTGATACAAATGGCAATGGAAAAGATAAGGACAAAAAACGAGAATGCGGGAGTAAGAATATGCTGAGTGATCCGTATAAAGAGACTATTGAATTAGGGCAAGTCGATGTTTTAAGGGGAAATAAATCAAAGGTCCCTAAGGAACACTTCAGAATATATTCTGAAAGTATTTGTTTTGAGTGTGGGGCGATATGCGTGTGTGGTGAAACAGCAGTTGCTGGGGTTAGTTCATGTCCAATTCCCAATACTTTAGTGGATGTCGATGTGAAAGATTGTATTCACAGTGGGCTAAATTCAGCAAATCAAGAAATGTTCCAAAATAATAAATTTGCAGATTTTCGGGTTAGACAGTTTGATTTCATTGAAAAACCACCATTACACAAGTCTTCTCCTGTTTGTACCCCACGACATTTAGAAGCAGATAGACAAAAGGTGACTCGTGCAAATATCAAAGACTTTGAAGACATGCTCAAAACGCATAATCTTCATCCGGAGTCAGTGAACCTGGATTTATGTGATGGTCCTGATTCAGCGAACCTGGATTTATGTGACGGTCCTGAGTCAGTGAACCCGGATTTATGTGACGGTCCTGAGTCAGTGAACCTGGATTTATGTGACAATCCTGAGTCAGTGAACCCAGATTTATGCGATGATCCTGAGTCAGTGAACCCGGATTTATGCAACGATCCTGAGTCAGTGAACCCGGATTTATGCGACGATCCTGAGTCAGTGAACCCGGATTTATGTGACGGTCCTGAGTCGATGAACCTGGATTTATGTGAATTTATAGACACTGACAAGATGAATCCTGTAACAGATTTGTCGGTCACCACCCAGTCTGGCAGTTCCGGTTACGTATCGTATAAACATGAGACATCCAGTCTTTCGGATGACAGTTTCTTGTGTACAGGCATTGAACATTCATATATGACTTGTAATACCTCTGGTACAGTAGGGGGTTCTTGCAGTGTTGTCGGACCAATTTTCAGGAGTGATACAAATAAAGAGAAAGCCGATCAGAAGCCGGACGTTGGCTTCACACGGTCTCATTCAAACATATGCCAGATACACAGTCCAAGAAACATGAAATCAGCTAAAATATTCCAACCATTGAAAGATATGTTAATTGAAGAGATTAAACCGTTTGCTGGTGTGCTGAATGTTTCAAAAGGCCAACAAAGGGAGATCAGTTCTTTGAGAGGGCATTCTCCTTTGAAAGATATGTCTGTATTCGACTACGACAATGTGTCGTTTGATGATTTTACGGCCACAGAACAAAATCTCAGTTCACCAGCGGGCCAATCGAAGCTTTCGAGTTCATGTCAGAAATACTCCCCTCTAAAGGACATGTCATTCGCCGGTGAATCTCAAGGTGAAACTAATGCTCTGAATGATATCGGGAATGTTCAGTCTAAGGTTTGTAAATACACAGAAATGAAAGGTCAAGGTGAATTAGACGACATTATTACGCTAGTGTCTAAGCAGGGCAAGCAAACATCGGTGATCGGCCGAACGGAAAATGATGATTTGCCAAATGTAACTGTAATTCGGAGAACGAATGTTTCTGGTGTAATCTCTGGGAAGAAGATAGAGTCTAAGCATGTTAGTGAGGATGGTGGGATAGATGCTAGATATGGAACTGGTTCCCTGACTCGCACGTCTGGTAAAATGCCCGCAGATCTAAGTCGTGTTTCTGGAATTCTTCCCGCCAATACATATGCTGATGAAAATACCAGATTGCATCAGACGTGTTCTGGTTCAGATTGCGGGCGTATGATCGTGAATAATAGTGTATTGTCGGTGAAACTTGAAGAGGATGTGGGTTGTAAATTCTATAGAAGCCCAAAAGGAACATTAAAGCGAGTACGGTTTTGTTTCCCTCCCGAAAGCTATAGGTGAATGATATAGGAAATAATGATTATTTCAATACCAGTAGTAAATAGTCCCGATAACTGTTGGATATGTGATGAGAATTGAGATATTATAGTCAATTACTGTCAGGTTTTGTAGCACCCCTGGACGTGAAGGCTATAGGTGAAGTGTTGGGATCAGGTTTTGTAGCACCTCTGAGCCCGAAGGCTATAGGTGAAGTGTTGGGATCAGGTTTTCTAGCACCTGTGAGCCCGAAAGCTATAGGTGAAGTGTTGGGATCAGGTTTGCTAGCACCTCTGAGCCCGAAGGCTATAGGTGAAGTGTTGGGATCAGGTTTTCTAGCACCTGTGAGCCCGAAGGCTATAGGTGAAGTGTTGGGATCAGGTTTTCTAGCACCTCTGAGCCCGAAAGCTATAGGTGAAGTGTTGGGATCAGGTTTGCTAGCACCTCTGAGCCCGAAGGCTATAGGTGAAGTGTTGGGATCAGGTTTTCTAGCACCTGTGAGCCCGAAGGCTATAGGTGAAGTGTTGGGATCAGGTTTTCTAGCACCTCTGAGCCCGAAGGCTATAGGTGAAGTGTTGGGATCAGGTTTGCTAGCACCTCTTGAGCCCGAAGGCTATAGGTGAAGTGTTGGGATCAGGTTTCTAGCACCTATGAGCCCGAAAGCTATAGGTGAAGTGTTGGGATCAGGTTTGCTAGCACCTCTGAGCCCGAAGGCTATAGGTGAAATGTTGGGATCAGGTTTTCTAGCACCTGTGAGCCCGAAGGCTATAGGTGAAGTGTTGGGATCAGGTTTTCTAGCACCTCTGAGCCCGAAGGCTATAGGTGAAGTGTTGGGATCAGGTTTGCTAGCACCTCTAGAGCCCG
Source organism: Archivesica marissinica (assembly GCA_014843695.1). NCBI lineage: Eukaryota > Metazoa > Mollusca > Bivalvia > Venerida > Vesicomyidae > Archivesica > Archivesica marissinica. The sequence continues at coordinate 19,120,475 of CM026399.1, read as the reverse complement.
AAGGCTATAGGTGAAGTGTTGGGATCAGGTTTGCTAGCACCTCTGAGCCCGAAGGCTGTAGGTGAAGTGTTGGGATCAGGTTTATTGCTCTTCTGAGGATCAAACCCGGGTTGCATTGGTGAGTAGCGAGCACGCTAACCACTGCGCTAATTGGACAGGTGTGTAGCAGCCTTGCATCATCCTCTGCCTAGTTTTGTTCAAATGGGTAACTGGCTTCAAAAACCAGGTCAATCTAACCGAAAGCAATTCATCAAGTTATTTATATCATGAACATGCTGTAGGAGTTTTGCTAAACATGAACTGACGTGTGTATTCTTGCAATGACCTCTACCGACCCTGATCTGCTGACCTGGCATTGCAGGGTACTGTAACCTTGTGAGCATTGACCTGGCGTTATAGGGTACCGTGTCCGCCTCCGTGGTCGAGTGGTTACGGTCGCTGACTTGTATACCACTGTAACCTATCATTACTGATGTTCACGTGTTCGAGCCCCGCTCAGACCGTGTCTCATTTATATGAAAAAGTTGGCAGTTTCTTACGGAGGTTGGTGCACCCAAGTACTGGTTAACCGTTGGTGCCTGCCCAGGAAAGGTGTTGTTAGGTAAACTGCACGCTGGCGATATAGCCCAAAATGGTGCTGATGCAGGCGTAAAACCCGAAATATAACATAAATATAGGGTACCGTACATGGGTGAGTGTTGAAGGCCTCTAGGCTCTCTAGTTGACAGGTTCTTCAGAGAACTTTTGTATGATAACTTCTCTATTTTGTGCTGTTCCATTGTTCATTTAAACCAAGGTTTCCACCATTCTGTGTTCAATATAATGAATGTGTTGACATATTGTTAAAATAAAAACAGTTTGCACTTTAACCGCGGGGAATAGATCCATATATGGGATTGCACAGAACCTGTATATCCGAGTACGCGGGAATGCATATACTAATACCTGGTAATGCAACACTATGTGATTTGAACACTCGTAACCTTGGATATATGGACTGTGTATGTACACTGCTGTATATGGACTTATTTTATGCATTGTTACATATTTTTGTGTTCATCATTTTGGCAATTAAGCATTGTTTGACTGTTATATATGGCATTATAAATAAACAAATAAAGTTATATTAAAAGAAAAATGTTTTTGTGTCTATATTCTTGACAATGCATTCACTGTTTTAAGTTACTTTTAATGTTTGCATTGTTTTAATGTAAACCATAAACACAATAAATGGTGGAACCCTTGGTTGAAATATTTCGGCATTGGAGATAGGGCGTCAGGATTTGGGTGGGGGCTTTATTTCTGATTTAAGACGATACCCTGAACTATATAGAGCCATACCTGCTAATGTTACTGATTGCAGCATAAATTATGTAGATTTTTACATATGCTTTGCCTGCTTTGTTTCAGGCAGTTCTAAAATTTGTTTGTCCAGAATTTCCACCTATCAGATTTGTTCTATTCAAAATTTAAAATTTTCATAATTTAGTACAAGAATTCTCATAGATTCAAAAATGTTGCGAGTTATTGCAACTCCTCTACTACGATCACTGTTTTGCATCAACAGTTTCCGATTTCCGTCCGTCTGTCTGTATAAATAGGTTAATATGGATTAACTATTTACATATGCTTCCACGTCCTGAAATTGTCATGGTTACTGTCATATTAGAAAATCGGTTACGCTCAATAACTATGTCATACAAAGATATTGAGATCATCATAGCATCATGCTGTATCACACTCGGGGTCAAGGTCAGTGTTGCTAAAATTTGTGTCGTCTAAATACTTCCATGAAGAGATGTTGTACTAACCTGACTTGTGAAAGCTCCGGAGTTTGAGTCTCGCTGGAGCCGTTACGATTGTGCCCTTAGGCAAGGCATTTAAATTCCACGTTGCCTCTTCTCTCTCCCTCGTGGCGATGGATTCCATCAGGAATGAGGTCTCGAGAGTGATTAATATAAGTTGTAAGAACTTGTTTTGCAATCGAGCTAAAATAAATTTGTATAAACTAAGCCACATGTGGAGACCTAGCAATGGTTTCCTGGGAAGACTTTGTTGTCAAATGCAGTTATCTAAGAAATATGTGCAAGGTGATTTGCTCAAGGACACTACATAAGTGCCGGGACCCATTGATTCCAAATCCGACGCTCTACCACTTGACCGCGGACCTCCAGGGATGATGTGTCATGTACACCTGTTACCTCCAGGGATCATGTGTCATGTACACTTGTTACCTACTGGGATGATGTGTCATGTACACTTGTTACCTCCTGAGATCATGTGTCATGTACACGTTAGCCCTGGGATGATGTGTCATGTACACATGTTAACCCTGGACCGCGGACCTCCAGGGATGATGTGTCATGTACATCTGTTACCTCCTGGGGTCATGTGTCATGTACACCTGTTAACCCTGAGATCATGTGTCATGTACATGTTAGCCCTGGGATGATGTGTCATGTACACATGTTAACCCTGAGATCATGTACACATGTTAACCCTGAGATCATGTGGCATGTACACCTGTTAACCCTGAGATCATGTACGCATGTTATCTCCTGGGATCATGTGTCATATACACCTGTTATCTCCTGGGATCATGTGTCATGTACACCTGTTATCTCCTGGATGATGTGTCATGTACACCTGTTAACCCTGAGATCATGTGTCATGTACACCTGTAACCTCCAGGGATGATGTGTCATGTACACTTGTTACCTCCTGGAATCATGTGTCATGTACACCTGTTACCTCCTGGGATGATGTGTCATGTACACTTGTTACCTCCTGGAATCATGTGTCATGTACACTTGTTACCTCCAGGGATGATGTGTCATGTACACTTGTTACCTCCTGGAATCATGTGTCATGTACACTTGTTACCTCCAGGGATGATGTGTCATGTACACATGTTAACCCTGAGATCATGTGTCATATACACATGTTAACCCTGAGATCATGTACACATGTTAACCCTGAGATGATGTGTCATGTACACCTGTTACCTACTGGGATGGTGTGTCATGTACACCTGTTACCTCCTGAGATCATGTGTCATGTACACCTGTAACCTCCAGGGATGATGTGTCATGTACACTTGTTACCTCCTGGAATCATGTGTCATGTACACCTGTTACCTCCTGGGATGATGTGTCATGTACACATGTTACCTCCTGGGATGATGTGTCATGTACACCTGTTACCTCCTGGGATGATGTGTCATGTACACATGTTACCTCCTGGGATCATGTGTCATGTACACCTGTTATCTCCTGGATGATGTGTCATGTACACATGTTACCTCCTGGGATGATGTGTCATGTACACCTGTTACCATCTGGGATGATGTGTCATGTACACATGTTACCTCCTGGGATGATGTGTCATGTACACCTGTTACCTCCTGAGATCATGTGTCATGTACACATGTTACGTCCTGGGATGATGTGTCATGTACACATGTTACCTCCAGGGATGATGTGTCATGTACACCTGTTACCTCCTGGGATGATGTGTCATGTACACATGTTACCTCCTGGGATGATGTGTCATGTACACATGTTACCTCCTGGGATGATGTGTCATGTACACCTGTTACCTCCTGGGATGATGTGTCATGTACACCTGTTACCTCCTGGGATGATGTGTCATGTACACATGTTACTCCTGGGATGATGTGTCATGTACACCTGTTACCTCCTGGGATGATGTGTCATGTACACCTGTTACCTCCTGGGATCATGTGTCATGTACACCTGTTACCTCCAGGGATGATGTGTCATGTACACCTGTTACCTCCTGGGATCATGTGTCATGTACACCTGTTACCTCCTGGGATGATGTGTCATGTACACCTGTTACCTCCTGGGATGATGTGTCATGTACACCTGTTACCTCCTGGGATGATGTGTCATGTACACCTGTTACCTCCTGGGATGATGTGTCATGTACACCTGTTACCTCCTGGGATGGTGTGTCATGTACACCTGTTACCTCCTGGGATGATGTGTCATGTACACCTGTTACCTCCTGGGATGATGTGTCATGTACACCTGTTACCTCCAGGGATGATGTGTCATGTACACCTGTTACCTCATGGGATCATGTGTCATGTACACCTGTTACCTCCTGGGATGATGTGTCATGTACACATGTTACCTCCTGGGATCATGTGTCATGTACACCTGTTATCTCCTGGATGATGTGTCATGTACACATGTTACCTCCTGGGATGATGTGTCATGTACACCTGTTACCTTCTGGGATGATGTGTCATGTACACATGTTACCTCCTGGGATGATGTGTCATGTACACCTGTTACCTCCTGGGATCATGTGTCATGTACACATGTTACGTCCTGGGATGATGTGTCATGTACACATGTTACCTCCTGGGATGATGTGTCATGTACACCTGTTACCTCCTGGGATGATGTGTCATGTACACATGTTACCTCCTGGGATGATGTGTCATGTACACTGTTACCTCCTGGGATGATGTGTCATGTACACCTGTTACCTCCTGGGATGATGTGTCATGTACACCTGTTACCTCCTGGGATGATGTGTCATGTACACCTGTTACCTCCTGGGATGATGTGTCATGTACACCTGTTACCTCCTGGGATGATGTGTCATGTACACCTGTTACCTCCTGGGATGATGTGTCATGTACACCTGTTACCTCCAGGGATGATGTGTCATGTACACCTGTTACCTCCTGGGATCATGTGTCATGTACACCTGTTACCTCCTGGGATCATGTGTCATGTACACCTGTTACCTCCTGGGATGATGTGTCATGTACACCTGTTACCTCCTGGGATGATGTGTCATGTACACCTGTTACCTCCTGGGATGATGTGTCATGTACACCTGTTACCTCCTGGGATGGTGTGTCATGTACACCTGTTACCTCCTGGGATGATGTGTCATGTACACCTGTTACCTCCTGGGATGATGTGTCATGTACACCTGTTACCTCCTGGGATGATGTGTCATGTACACCTGTTACCTCCTGGGATCATGTGTCATGTACACCTGTTACCTCCTGGGATGATGTGTCATGTACACCTGTTACCTCCTGGGATGATGTGTCATGTACACCTGTTACCTCCTGGGATGATGTGTCATGTACACCTGTTACCTCCTGGGATGATGTGTCATGTACACCTGTTACCTCCTGGAATCATGTGTCATGTACACCTGTTACCTCCAGGGATGATGTGTCATGTACACCTGTTACCTCCTGGGATGATGTGTCATGTACACCTGTTACCTCCAGGGATGATGTGTCATGTACACCTGTTACCTCCTGGAATCATGTGTCATGTACACCTGTTACCTCCAGGGATGATGTACACATGTTACCTCCTGGAATCATTTGTCATGTACAACTGCCAGCGCCTTGATGATGTATAATGTTGTCCAACTGTCAATCCTCCGAGATGATGCATCATGTTGTCCAACTGTCAACCCTCCGAGATGATGCATCATGTTGTCCAACTGTCAACCCCCCGAGATGATGCATCATGTTGTCCAACTGTCAACCCTCAAAGATGATGCATCATGTTGTCCAACTGTCAACCCTCAAAGATGATGCATCATGTTGTCCAACTGTCAACCCTCCGAGATGATGCATCATGTTGTCCAACTGTCAACCCTCCGAGATGATGCATCATGTTGTCCAACTGTCAACCCTCAAAGATGATGCATCATGTTGTCCAACTGTCAACCCTCCGAGATGATGCATCATGTTGTCCAACTGTCAACCCTCCGATATGATGCATCATGTTGTCCAACTGTCAACCCGCCGAGATGATGCATCATGTTGTCCAACTGTCAACCCCCCAAGATGATGCATCATGTTGTCCAACTGTCAACCCTCCGATATGATGCATCATGTTGTCCAACTGTCAACCCTCCGAGATGATGCATCATGTTGTCCAACTGTCAACCCTCCGATATGATGCATCATGTCGTCCAACTGTCAACCCTCCGAGATGATGCATCATGTTGTCCAACTGTCAACCCTCAAAGATGATGCATCATGTTGTCCAACTGTCAACCCCCCAAGATGATGCATCATGTTGTCCAACTGTCAACCCCCCGAGATGATGCATCATGTTGTCCAACTGTCAACCCTCAAAGATGATGCATCATGTTGTCCAACTGTCAACCCTCAAAGATGATGCATCATGTTGTCCAACTGTCAACCCTCCGAGATGATGCATCATGTTGTCCAACTGTCAACCCCCCGAGATGATGCATCATGTTGTCCAACTGTCAACCCTCCGAGATGATGCATCATGTTGTCCAACTGTCAATCCCCGAGATGATGCATCATGTTGTCCAACTGTCAACCCTCCGAGATGATGCATCATGTTGTCCAACTGTCAACCCTCCGAGATGATGCATCATGTTGTCCAACTGTCAACCCCCCGAGATGATGCATCATGTCGTCCAACTGTCAACCCTCAAAGATGATGCATCATGTTGTCCAACTGTCAACCCCCCGAGATGATGCATCATGTTGTCCAACTGTCAACCCCCGAGATGATGCATCATGTTGTCCAACTGTCAACCCCCCGATATGATGCATCATGTTGTCCAACTGTCAACCCTCCGAGATGATGCATCATGTTGTCCAACTGTCAACCCTCAAAGATGATGCATTATGTTGTCCAACTGTCAACCCCCCGAGATGATGCATCATGTTGTCCAACTGTCAACCCTCCAAGATGATGCATCATGTTGTCCAACTGTCAACCCCCCGAGATGATGCATCATGTTGTCCAACTGTCAACCCTCCGAGATGATGCATCATGTTGTCCAACTGTCAACCCCCCCGAGATGATGCATCATGTTGTCCAACTGTCAACCCCCGAGATGATGCATCATGTTGTCCAACTGTCAACCCTCCGAGATGATGCATCATGTTGTCCAACTGTCAACCCTCCGAGATGATGCATCATGTTGTCCAACTGTCACTCCCCCGAGATGATGCGTCATGTTATACAAATGCTAGCCCCGAGATGATGCATCGTGTACAAATGTTAGCCCCGAGATGATGCGTCATGTACAAATGTTAGCCCCGAGATGATGCATCGTGTTGTACAAATGTTAGCCCCCGAGATGATGTGTCATGTACAAATGTTAGCCCCCGAGATGATGCATCGTGTACAAATGTTAGCCCCGAGATGATGCGTCATGTACAAATGTTAGCCCCCGAGATGATGCATAGTGTTATACAAATGTTAGCCCCCGAGATGATGTGTCATGTACAAATGTTAGCCCCCGAGATGATGTGTCATGTACAAATGTTAGCCCCGAGATGATGCTTCATGTTGTACAAATGTTAGCCCCCGAGATGATGCATCGTGTACAAATGTTAGCCCCGAGATGATGCTTCATGTTGTACAAATGTTAGCCCCCGAGATGATGCATCATGTACAAATGTTAGCCCCGAGATGATGCGTCATGTACAAATGTTAGCCCCGAGATGATGCATCGTGTACAAATGTTAGTCCCAAGATGATGCGTCATGTACAAATGTTAGCCCCCGAGATGATGCATAGTGTTATACAAATGTCAGCCCCCGAGATGATGCATAGTGTTATACAAATGTCAGCCCCCGAGATGATGTGTCATGTACACATGTTAGCCCCTGAGATGATGTGTCATGTACAAATGTTAGCCCCGAGATGATGCTTCATGTACAAATGTTAGCCCCTGAGATGATGTGTGATGTACAAATGTTAGCCCCTGAGATGATGCGTGATGTACAAATGTTAGCCCCCGAGATGATGCGTGATGTACAAATGTTAGCCCCCGAGATGATGCGTGATGTACAAATGTTAGCCCCCGAGATGATGCGTCATGTACAAATGTTAGCCCCCGAGATGATGCGTCGTGTTGTACAAATGTCAGCCCCCGAGATGATGTGTGATGTAAAATTGCCAGCCTCCCACCTTCAAGATCGAGGTCACACTTCAGATGTTCTTACTTTGTCCTTGCATACGCATTTTAATACGTTTGTTTATTAGTTGAGTTATTTGGTTTTATGTATGCAATTATTTGGGGGGAAAATGCGATACAATTAGAGCCTGTAGAAATGTCCTAGTTTGCCCAATTCTATGTCGCTTTAACATTTAGTTTAAACAATATTTTATTTCAATGAATATACATAGTATAATGATCACAATAAGAAAATACATGTAGGATTGAGGAGAAAGCAACTTGCTTATGTGGTTACCTCTGCTTTAACATTTAGCACGCTGTAGGCGAAATAAGCAGATAACAAATGTGTAATATTTTTCCTAGCATGCAGGGCTCATTCTAGAGGGCGACATGGGCGTAGTAGTCGCCCTAGGAACCCTGACCTCCCCCGCTGAGGCCCCCCCACTTCTCCCTAAATAATTTTTTTTTGTTTACAATTTTCAGACAAAATATTGTCCAGAAAGATACACTGGCCCATTATAAAGCATGCCTTCTATTCAAATGTATTTAATGGTCATACTTTGTATTGTAACCATATTATGATGAAATTTATTAAATAATACAATAAGATGATGCAATCGCGAACTTTATCACTTCTCCCAAATATTTGGGTCTAGCTTGAGCCCGGGAATGTACATGTAGAGCTTGAGCCCTGGAATGTACATGCAGAGCTTGACATTTCATTCAAATCATCCCATTGGAGACATATAGTGTTTACATTTCCATACGCACTATTATTGATGGTTTTATTTGTAGTCTGTGGGGTTGGGATTGGTTGGTCCCTCACCGCTGCCCAGTTTCTCACCAGAGAATGCGAAGACTCCACTTGGTGGCATAGGTGTTCCAAGCTCACCGAACAAAGGTAGGTGCTGCTGACTATATTTTAGTTTATACAAATTTATTTTAGGCTGATTGCGAAACAATTTCTTACAACTTATATTAATCACTCTCGAGACCTCATTCCTGATGGAATCCATTGCCACAAGGTAGAGAGAAGAGGCAACGTGGAAGTTAAATGCCTTGCCTGAGGGCACAATCGTAACGGCTCCAGCGGGGCTCGAACTCCAGACCATTTGCACCTGAAGCGAATGGGCATCCACTATTATTTGCATGTCTTTCATCAAGTGATATGCATATCAATATTACAGAGCAAGGCATAGTCATGAATCTCGATCATTTATTGACAAATTTTCACCATTCTTGTTCAGCAGTTATATTAGTGAACACAGTTGTAAAAATTGTAGCTTCATGTTCTTACTTTGAAATTTCCAGGCTCACTAATGTATGAAGTTAATGGATTATATATAGTTGTGTCTCCCGTAGTATCTGTAATATATCTTTCTCAACCATGTCTCTCACAAGACTTGACTTCCATAGTATCTGAAATATACTCAACCATGTCACCCACAAGACTGACTTCAATAGTATCTGGAATATATATTTCTCAACCATGTCACCCACAAGACTGACTTCCATAGTATCTGGAATATATATTTCTCAACCATGTCACCCACAAGACTGACTTCCATAGTATCTGGAATATATCTTTCTCAACCATGTCACCCACAAGACTGACTTCCATAGTATCTGAAATATATCTTTCTCAACCATGTCACCCACAAGACTGACTTCCATAGTATCTGGAATATATCTTTCTCAACCATGTCTCCCACAAGACTGACTTCCATAGTATCTGGAATATATCTTTCTCAACCATGTCTCTCACAAGACTGACTTCCATAGTATCTGTAATATATCTTTCTCAACCATGTCTCTCACAAGACTGACTTCCATAGTATCTGGAATATATCTTTCTCAACCATGTCACCCACAAGACTGACTTCCATAGTATCTGGAATATATCTTTCTCAACCATGTCACCCACAAGACTGACTTCCATAGTATCTGGACTATATCTTTCTCAACCATGTCACCCACAAGACTGACTTCCATAGTATCTGGAATATATCTTTCTCAACCATGTCACTCACACGACTGACTTACATAGTATCTGAAATATATCTTTCTCAACCATGTCACCCACAAGACTGACTTCCATAGTATCTGGAATATATCTTTCTCAACCATGTCTCCCACAAGACTGACTTCCATAGTATCTGGAATATATCTTTCTCAACCATGTCACCCACAAGACTGACTTCCATAGTATCTGGAATATATCTCTCAACCATGTCACTCACACGACTGACTTACATAGTATCTGAAATATATCTTTCTCAACCATGTCACCCACAAGACTGACTTCCATAGTATCTGGAATATATCTCTCAACCATGTCACCCACAATACTGACTTCCATAGTATCTGAAATATATCTTTCTCAACCATGTCTCTCACAAGACTGACTTCCGTAGTATCTGGAATATATATTTCTCAACCTCTCTCACAAGATCGACTCGCGTAGCTTCCATAGTATTATCTTGCTGTATTTCTGTATTTCTAGTTATAGACACTCCTGAAGGGGCCAGCAAAGTTACGGAACAAATGAAGAATGTTGTTAGGCGAGGACCTGATCAACTCTTCATACAGCCGGACTTCCTCAAACAGGGTCAACGGTCAGTACATATATTACCGGTCTGTAGAAGGTCCGGTATAACTAGTAAGGCACAGTTCTATAGTGGCCCTTATCTCTCAACATTATCGATACATTCGTCACGGTGTTAATGACCGTGTTTACGGCGTAACGCCGTGTCTAATCAGGACCCATGTTGTTTGCTATTCAGCCAAAGCAACGTTTGTCATGATTGGCAAATTAAGGGTTAAGATTGTATTTGCCTGTAACTCTAGCTTGCATGACACTGGTCATGTGATCTTGCCAGATCTACATATCCTTGTAACTGGGACATCGGACAGTGAAGTATGTGCTTTATTCACTTCAAATGGAAAAATAAAACTACATTTATAATTGAAATACAAATTTATCCAAGTGTTAGTAAGCCATCAGTTATTGATGTTGTATTTTTTGTGTGTTGCTCTCCCGTCAGTGGAGGTAATAAAGATATATATTTTAAATGGCACTAGAACGTTGCGTATGGATGACATCATCAAATGACGTCACTGACTGCTTGAGTCGGAGAGTTTTCACGTTCAGAGTACAGTATATGGGAACCATAGGGGTAAATCATGGCTGTCCGATTAGCGCAGTGGTTAGCGCGCTCGCTTCTCACCAATGCAATCCGAGTTCGATCCTCGGACCGGGAAGTATGTGAAATGGTACGGTGGTCACCAGATCGGACAGGTGGGTTTCTCCGGGTATTCCGGTTTCCTCCCACATGAATGACCACATTTACTACATGATGCTTTCATCGGCACCAATGAGAGTGATTAATATAAGTTGTTAGAACTTGCTTCATAATCGTTGTAAAATAAATAAAGTTTCAAAAAACATAGAAATTTATCAGTGAAATATAGTGTGTTATTCCACTGATTGAAAGTAGTAGGTGAGTATTCGTAAGCATCTACTGTACAGTAGTGGAAGTCGTGACAGCGTGTTCGCTTCAGGTGCGAAACGCCCGTAGTTTGCACCTTGCTTGAGTCATTATATGATTGTACCCTTAGGCAAGGCATTTAAATTCCACATGCATCTTCTCTCCCTCGTGATGGATTCCACCAGGAATGAGGTCTGTATAGTGATTAATATAAGTTGTAAGAACTTGTTTCGCAATCGAGCTAAAATAAATTTGTATAATAAACTACAGTAGATCTAGATCCTTTTTCCTTTTAAACATGCCATGCAATGATGAATCTTCAAATCATGCGTATGTCATCTTACAGGACCCAGGAAACATCGTCTATCCCGAAACTGTCCAAATCACAAACAAGTTCTCGTCAATCCTCTAGACCCACATCTGCCAGAAGCACAACAAGTAAGATCTAATTAACCCTTTCCCCTATAGAAGCACATCTTTAAGCCATTACCAATACGACATACATTGACAATGTAGTAGCCAAACCAATGTTCACAATAAAGGCCAGAATCTCATGAAGTCCCAGTAATATCTATGGAGGTGGGATAAATATGACAACTACTTATCCACTGCATGATAGCTAAATGGCTGTCGTTTGTATGGAGATATAATAGTATGTTGACCTAAATCTCTATGGAGGAAAGGGTTAATTGCTGTAACAATTATCCAATGTAATCCTTGTTTTGGTATTACTTGATATACATGCTGCACACAAGATATTGACAGATTTGACTAGACGGATCTGTAGTCCAGTGGTAACATGCTGAACTGGTAATCCAGGGATTGCAGGTTCTATCCCCCGTCGCTGCCTATAAACAGACATGTATGAACTTATGAACTAATAAAATTAACAGTCTTTTAGATTGGACATTAACTCTTAAAAAAAATGTTTAAGTTGCCATGGAGCAACCCGTTTATTTGTTTTTTCATGTTATGTATTTATATAGTTATTGTTTTTCATGTAAAACACACTTATCCGAAGTGTGCGTTTTCTATTTCCTCTAGTATAGATCTGTTATTTGAGAGATCTTTTTACAGTAAATACAGTGTATTGAACCGAAATGTATTTTGTTTTTGTCAGTTTGGGAGTTTTGAATGATAGCAGTAAACAACTAAATAGTTAATGCTATTATGTTCTTTATAAACATGAACAAACGCTGTATATACGGGATAGGTCGTTAAACCAAGCACATGGATCGCAGGATCATGCCCCCGTCTGACCCTAATAAAATTAACAGTCTTTCAGATGGGACGTTAAACCAAGCACATGGATCGCTTGTTCGATACCCAGTCTGACCCTAATAAAATAAACAGTCTATCAAATGGGACGTTAAACCGAGATCGTGTGTACACCGTGCACGTAAAAGAACCAGAGGAGACTCTGGAATTGGTCTCTGTCTGTATCATTGCACTATCCTACAAAATCTAAAATGACTAATCTCTTCAGGAGGCGTCGCTTATATGGGCAACCGGTAGCGACGATAAATAAACGTAAAACACACACGAGATATTGCAATATATTGTGGCTGGCCCTAGCATAAACCACATTTACCGCACTGCTATGGCAGTTGCGCCTAGCAATTACAAACCACTGTGCACCATACCAAACATGTCGGCATCAATGTCAGTCGTATATGTCAACCACTCTATCTCCATGCCACCACACCATACAAACATATCAGGATCAATGTCAACCACTCTACCTCCGTGCCACCACACCATACCAAACATATCAGGATCAATGTCAACCACTCTACCTCCATGCCACCACACCATACCAAACATGTCGGCATCAATGTCAACCACTCTACCTCCATGCCACCACACCATACCAAACATGTCGGCATCAATGTCAACCACTCTATCTCCGTACCACCACACCATACCAAACATGTCTGGATCAATGTCAACCACTCTACCTCCGTACCACCACACCATACCAAACATGTCAGGATCAATGTCAGCCACTCTACCTCCATGCCACCACACCATACCAAACATGTCGGCATCAATGTCAACCACTCTATCTCCGTACCACCACACCATACCAAACATGTCTGGATCAATGTCAACCACTCTACCTCCGTACCACCCTACCATACCAAACAGGTCGGGATCAATGTCAACCACTCTACCTCCGTACCACCCTACCATACCAAACATGTCAGGATCAATGTCAACCACTCTACCTCCGTGCCACCACACCATACCAAACATGTCAGGATCAATGTCAACCACTCTACCTCCGTGCCACCACACCATACCAAACATGTCGTGATCAATGTCAACCACTCTATCTCTGTACCACCACACCATACCAAACATGTCAGGATCAATGTCAACCACTCTACCTCCGTACCACCCTACCATACCAAACATGTCAGGATCAATGTCAGCCACTCTACCTCCATGCCACCACACCATACCAAACATGTCAGGATCAATGTCAGCCACTCTACCTCCATGCCACCACACCATACCAAACATGTCGGCATCAATGTCAACCACTCTATCTCCGTACCACCACACCATACCAAACATGTCTGGATCAATGTCAACCACTCTACCTCCGTACCACCCTACCATACCAAACATGTCAGGATCAATGTCAACCACTCTACCTCCATGCCACCACACCATACCAAACATGTCAGGATCAATGTCAACCACTCTACCTCCATGCCACCACACCATACCAAACATGTCAGGATCAATGTCAGCCACTCTACCTCCATGCCACCACACCATACCAAACATGTCAGGATCAATGTCAGCCACTCTACCTCCATGCCACCACACCATACCAAACATGGCGGCATCAATGTCATGATTTCAATGAAATGGTCATCACCCTGGAGAATATGTGCAAAACCCATGTTATTTAACCATTTTAGACTGCACAGGTATAGTGGCTATGCCATTGTGTCATGTGCGTAATTAGGCTTGTCCGATTAGCGCAGTGGTTAGCGCACTAGCTTCTCACCAATGCAACCCGGGTTCGATCCTCGTACCGGGAACTATGTGAGATGGTACGGTGGTCGCCAGATCGGACAGGTGTGTTTTCTCCGGATACTCCGGTTTCCTCCTACACGAATGACCACGCTTTCATCCGCGCCAACGAGAGTGATTAATATAAGTTGTTAAAACTTGTTTTGCAATCGTTGTAAAATAAATAAAGTTTAAACTTTTAGCTAGGCTTGTAAGATTTATTTTGAAAATGAAAATTAAATAAGTGCGAAAAAGGGGGGACACTGACATTAATCATTCACAAGAAAGCAGACATGAACGAAATGCCAACAGATATTGATTGTAGCTGATGTTCATAGTAGGCAATAGTCACCTGAGACCATATAGCGGAAAAATATCTCCGGGTGGGGCATTTATGTATTAATGTAAACTATTGGATCATTTTCAGCTTATATCCTATACATATACTGAAACCATAAATAAACTGCACTTTTATAATTAAGCGTTACTTTTTCGTTACAAAATTTAGAATTATGGATATTACTATATGAGTGAAGAAAATAATCCTTCACACATTTCACCCATTATATAAGCCAAAGTATACCATTTTTTCCAATATATTTTTTTTAAAAAAGGATATAAGATTTACCTCTAAAGCATGTGCACAGTTTCGTTTTGGTGTCAGTATATATATTTAGTTTAACCCTTTCAACACCAAGTAACTGACATGGACTGGTGCATGCTATTTTTAGACCAATAAATTAATAAGAAAATTACATTTGGACCAGTTCATTTATCAAAATGGGTAATTTTATCTAAAAATAGTAATAATTATTACTGGCAAAAAAGTGCAGATCCTGATGAGACGGCTCGTTACGAGCCGGCTCATCTGGATCTACACTTTTCATAAGCCTATTTAGAGGCCTGTGGGGTTGAACGGGTTAAACAACATTTATTTCTTTGAATACTTTCATGTGGCCGAGGAATAATATTGGCCTATAGTGCACATACTTGTTTCATGTTTGTATTGTAGGCAGTTTGGTTAATCTCTACTACTACTCAATTTCCTTCTCTTTACTAAGTTACCAGTTTGGCTTTATTTTTTGTAATTCTTTTCTATATTCCACCATATTTGTTTGCTTCTTTGCAGAATGCCTGATTGCCAATTATTCATTTATTCTTCTTGGGGAGGGCAGTTTACTAATGTTGCTAGAACTTGTTGCCCAACCCATTTTGCATTTTATCATATATAATGAATGTTAAGTCTATAATTATGTACTATATATGTAAAATAGCAAATAAAATATGATTAAACACAATTGTAGGCAGTAAGGCGTCAGTTAGATCCACTCCTAGATCCAGCAAACACGTACAGAAACAATCACGAGCAGCAGACACTGACCAGGTCTTCTCTAAAGTAACCGTCCCAAGATCCATGATGGAGAAATTACAGCTGGGAGACAGTCTACAACAGGAAGTAGAGACTGGTTTACCATCGATGCAACCACTATCGGCACGCTCTGATTGCTCAAACGCCTCTACTTGTCATACACTTAGCGCAAGATCTGATAAGTCCTCTACATCACTCAGAACTGTAAAATCTGGATCATCAGAGGCAACTTCAGTCGCAGACAGGGCAGATTACTCCCGGTCCACAAATCAGGAACATCAGATTGGCATAGGAAGGAAAACACCAACAGATCTAATTGTGGAGGAAATAATGGGAGAAGGGCACATACTGTCTCCTTTCAATTCAGGTGAAATAACTACCATATTCATGGTATAGAATGTTCCCTCACACCCATGTGAACCATTTCTAGGTCGTTGACTTCAAATCACTTGTCCCTTACCACTGTAGGTCTGAATGCCATGGGGAGGTCAAATTCTTTCATTCAGGGAGGCATGCGGAAGGTCGGTGGTTCTACCAGGGTGCACGTCCGTGCCTGAAATGCTGCTCAGATGGGCACCCGGGATCTTCCCTCCACCAATAATAGCTGGAGACTCGCCATATGACCTCAGCTGTTGGTGTGACTTTAAACCCCCAAAACTAACAAAGTAAAGACATTTTCTTTCTCACGTGGAGAGGGACATTGCCCGCTGCTAAACGGAGGTACTACACATGTATGCACCCACACCTTCTGGAACAGATATTTTGCCTGTTTCACTTAGTTTAAGCTCAGTAGCTTGAGACCCGTATGAGCGATACTTTTCAAACTATGTAGGCATATAGCTTGTGAAGTTATGTTGTGCTTGCTTACTCTATAGCTTCAGATCTATGAACTGTATTTTCTCAGTTGGCTAAAAATGGGGAGAAGTGAGGCAGTCTTCTTCTAGCTTGAGCTATCTTCCAAGTCTTCTTCTAGCTTGAGCCATCTCCAAAGTCCTCTTCTAGCTTGAGCTATCTCCCAAGTCCTCCTCTACCTTGAGCTATCTCCCAAGTCTTCCTCTAGCTTGAGCTATCTACCAAGTCTTCCTCTAGCTTGAGCTATCTCCCAAGTCTTCCTCTAGCTTGAGCCATCTCCAAAGTCCTCTTCTAGCTTGAGCTATCTCCCAAGTATTCCTCTAGCTTGAGCTGTCTCCCAAGTCTTCCTCTAGCTTGAGCTATCTCCAAAGTCCTCCTCTAGCTTGAGCTGTCTCCCAAGTATTCCTCTAGCTTGAGCCATCTCCAAAGTCCTCCTCTAGCTTGAGCTATCTCCCAAGTCTTCCTCTATCTTGAGCTATCTCTCAAGTATTCCTCTAGCTTGAGCTGTCTCCCAAGTCTTCCTCTAGCTTGAGCTATCTCCCAAGTCTTCCTCTAGCTTGAGCTATCTCCCAAGTCTTCCTCTAGCTTGAGCTATCTCCCAAGTTTTCCTCTAGCTTGAGCTGTCTCCCAAGTCTTCCTCTAGCTTGAGCCATCTCCAAAGTCCTCCTCTAGCTTGAGCTATCTCCCAAGTCTTCCTCTAGCTTGAGCTATCTCCTAAGTCTTCCTCTAGCTTGAGCTATCTCCCAAGTCTTCCTCTAGCTTGAGCTATCTCCTAAGTCTTCCTCTAGCTTGAGCTATCTCCCAAGTCTTTCTCTAGCTTGAGCTGTCTCCCAAGTCCTCCTCTAGCTTGAGCTATCTCCCAAGTATTCCTCTAGCTTGAGCTATCTCCCAAGTATTCCTCTAGCTTGAGCCATCTCCAAAGTCCTCCTCTAGCTTGAGCTATCTCCCAAGTATTCCTCTAGCTTGAGCTGTCTCCAAAGTCCTCATCTAGCTTGAGCTATCTCCAAAGTCCTCCTCTAGCTTGAGCCATCTCCAAAGTCCTCCTCTAGCTTGAGCCATCTCCAAAGTCCTCCTCTAGCTTGAGCCATCTCCAAAGTCCTCCTCTAGCTTGAGCCATCTCCAAAGTCCTCCTCTAGCTTGAGCTATCTCCCAAGTATTCCTCTAGCTTGAGCCATCTCCCAAGTCTTCCTCTAGCTTGAGCTATCTCCCAAGTTTTCCTCTAGCTTGAGCTGTCTCCCAAGTCTTCCTCTAGCTTGAGCCATCTCCAAAGTCCTCCTCTAGCTTGAGCTATCTCCCAAGTCTTCCTCTAGCTTGAGCTATCTCCTAAGTCTTCCTCTAGCTTGAGCTATCTCCCAAGTCTTCCTCTAGCTTGAGCTATCTCCTAAGTCTTCCTCTAGCTTGAGCTATCTCCCAAGTCTTTCTCTAGCTTGAGCTGTCTCCCAAGTCTTCCTCTAGCTTGAGCCATCTCCAAAGTCCTCCTCTAGCTTGAGCTATCTCCCAAGTATTCCTCTAGCTTGAGCTATCTCCCAAGTATTCCTCTAGCTTGAGCCATCTCCAAAGTCCTCCTCTAGCTTGAGCTATCTCCCAAGTATTCCTCTAGCTTGAGCTGTCTCCAAAGTCCTCCTCTAGCTTGAGCTATCTCCAAAGTCCTCCTCTAGCTTGAGCCATCTCCAAAGTCCTCCTCTAGCTTGAGCCATCTCCAAAGTCCTCCTCTAGCTTGAGCCATCTCCAAAGTCCTCCTCTAGCTTGAGCCATCTCCAAAGTCCTCCTCTAGCTTGAGCTATCTCCCAAGTATTCCTCTAGCTTGAGCCATCTCCCAAGTCTTCCTCTAGCTTGAGCTATCTCCCAAGTCTTCCTCTAGCTTGAGCTGTCTCCCAAGTCTTCCTCTAGCTTGAGCTGTCTCCCAAGTCTTCCTCTAGCTTGAGCTGTCTCCCAAGTCTTCCTCTAGCTTGAGCTGTCTCCCAAGTCTTCCTCTAGCTTGAGCTATCTCCCAAGTCTACCTCTAGCTTGAGCTATCTCCCAAGTCTTCCTCTAGCTTGAGCTGTCTCCCAAGTCTTCCTCTAGCTTGAGCTATCTCCCAAGTCTTCCTCTAGCTTGAGCTATCTCCCAAGTCTTCCTCTAGCTTGAGCTGTCTCCCAAGTCTTCTTCTAGCTTGAGCTGTCTCCCAAGGGAGAAGTGGTGCCCCCAGGGGGCGAAGTCAGGGTCCCAAGGTTGACTACTTCGCCAATGTCGCCCTCTAGAATGAGCCCTGCCTCTAGGTTTATATACATGTATATGAAAATAACTAGAGAAATAATAGTATTGATAGATTTATCCAAACAAAGACTCAACATTGATGCAAATGTTTATGTTTTTTAACTGTTTTTACATTCATTTATCCAAACACAAATTGCAAACAGCTGTCTCATTTCCTAGTGATTTATGCAGCACCCTAAATATCAGAGTTTCGAACCACCAGGGGTTTTGTTCTCACATATCGTCAATATGCCGCATATAAGACGATCTTGCCTATAAGACGACCCACCTACTTTGGTCCTGAAATCTGTGGGTTTTGGCATGTACTCGCATATAAGATGGGTAAGTATAAAGTATAAATTGCATGTTTTGGCCATCATCTCTGATGGTCACGGGTTCGAGCCCCGCTCAGACCGTTTCTCATTTATATGAAAAAGTTGGCAGTTTCTTACGGAGGTTGGTGCACCAAGTACTGGTTAACCGCTGGAGCCTGCCCAGGAAAGGTGTCGTTAGGTAAACTGCCCGTCTCTCAAATGGGAAACCGGTAGCGACGTTAACCCTTTCAACACCACAGACCTCTAAATAGGCTTACAAAAAAGTGTAGATCCAGATGAGCCGGCTCGTGACGAGCCGTCTCATCAGGATCTGCACTTTTTGCAAGTAATATTACAATTTTTAGAAAATAATTTACCAATTTTTATAAATGAACTGATCCAAATGTAATTTTCTTAATAATTTAATTGGTCTAAAAATGTCATGGACCAGTCCATGTCAGTTACCTGGTGTTGAATGGGTTAAATAAACCTAAATAATGCAAGTTGTAGAAATTTTCAGTTTCTTTCTAAAACATAATAATGGATATCATTTAAAGGCTTTTGCAAACAACATAGATCCTGATCAGCCGCAGCGTGACGCTGCGTGCTGATCAGGATCTATGTTGTTTGCTACATAGCCAAGTGTCTTAGCAATATCATGTGAATAGCAAACAGCATAGAGCCTGATCAGATGGCACGTTCTGTGGCCGTTGATCTGGCTCTATGTTCTTTGCAAATACCGTTTGAACGGTATCCAGAATGAAATGGGTTAACACATTTTTTAAAAATTAAATAAGCCACTTTGAGACCATATTGTACCAGGACTGCATTGAAAGCATTTATAGAAACAGCACCTAATGTGTTTATTAAAACTTTATTTGTTAATACATATGAACATTTGTTCATATCTTGCAACAGCGTGGTACTTTTTTGGCAATCAATTATGCATATACTCAGACAATGTGGAATAAATAAGAATTTTAATAGACTATCTGCAATTGTGTTAGGTTACAAGATAGACTATTTTGAATATCGAGATATCAATTTGTTGTTCACCATAATTGGGTTTTCTATATACAAGTCTTATATTATCAGTGAAAACAGACGGAAATATGTTGATATAATGAAAATAATGAAAAGTGAAATAACAATTATGAATGAATATTCTAAACGTAACAAAAATACTTTCTTTAGGAAAATTGAAAATATTTTGAAATCTTAATTCAATTCATATATATCTATGCATTATTATAATGTACATTGCTTTTGAATGTATGATTATTGTGTTAATACATGTGTGTATTATTTTGTAAATATTTGTAAATAATGAACTGAATAAACCTTAAAAAAAATAAAAAATTGTAGGTATGGAAGCTTTTGAGACACACACTGTAGTAACTAATGTGTTTATTAAAACTTTATTTGTAGGTATGGAAGCTTTTGAGACACACACTGTAGTAACTAATGTGTTTATTAAAACTTTATTTGTAGGTATGGAAGCTTTTGAGACACACACTGTTGTAAGACGCACTCCAGACTTGGTTGAAAATACTACCAGAGAAAGTATCACTCCAACCAATGAACTGTTTGACGATAACTATGACGAAGATATCAACGAAGAGTTTGTCGATATACAAGGACCAGAAATAGATCTGAATAAAGAAATGACTGACATGGAACCATCTAATGCCATTGTTTATGAACAATATGATACACTGAAGTATGGAAGCTTCAAAGTTGATGTAAAAAGTAAAGAGGAAAGCAGAGAATCCCTGTGTAGATCTGGTGATGTTGAAGATGTTGAGTCTAAGCCAAGCGACATGAACAATTGTGATGTAAGATGGTCTGATGAAAGGAAGGATGTTAGTGACGACATAGTGGAGGGTATGATTGCTGAGGGTATTAAACAGGTTTCACAAGATTCGGAAGATGATACCGTACAGTACCCAGCAGGCAGCAGGTTTGTGAATATGCTATTTCCTGCATGTACTTTAATTTATACACAAAAAGAAAAGTGCAGACATTCCTAATTTTGGGAGGTTGTATACAGTCAAGCCTGAATTAGTGGCCACCTCCATTAAGCAATCAGCCAGTTTCCAGATACCAAATATGATGTTTTATTTACATTTACTCTATTAAGCAGCCACCTGAGCTATGTAGCCACCATCTGTGATTCCCTTGGCTGGCTGCTTAAGACGGGTTTGACTGTAGCAAAGATATGTATTTTCTCTCGTCTGGCCTCACTTTCACAGACTTTTTGAGCAGTTCTGGGGCATCTAGAAATGTTCAGGGATTATAGTAGTTGACTAACAGCAGGTGGGAATGTTTTAATTACATACCAATGGGCTTATTATCTCCCGCCATTTTGTTGAGGATGTTATTTTGGCGTCGTATGTGGGTCCTTTTCTGCATTTTATTTACAATGTTTACGATCTCCGCGAATTGAGAGAATTGTGGTTAGCGTGTGGGGTAGTGGATCGCATGATACCCATGTTTTAAACTTATTTATCGTCGCTACCGGTTACCCATATGAGCGACGCCTCCTGAAGATATTTGTCATTTTAGATTTTTGGAGGATAGTGCAATGATACAGACAGAGACCCATTCCAGAGTCTCCTCTGGTTCTTTTACGTGCACGGTGTAAAGCACCGACACAAGACCTTGGTTTAAAGTTCCATCTGAAAGACTGTTAATTTTATTAGGGTCAGACGTAGGGGATCAAATCTGCGATCCCTGGATTACCAGTCCAGTGTGTTACCACTGGACTACAGACCGGTCCGCCTCCGTGGTCGAGTGGTTAAGGTCGCTGACTTGTATACCACTGTAGCCTATCATCACTGATGGTCACGGGTTTGAGCCCCGCTCAGGCCGTGTCACATTTATATGAAAAAGTTGGCAGTTTCTTATGGAGGTTGGTGCACCCAAGTACTGGTTAACCACTGGAGCCTGCCCAGGAAAGGTGTTGTTAGGTCAACTGCCCGCCGGCGATATAGCCCAAAATGGTGCTGATGCAGGCGTAAAACCCAAAATATAATAATAATGGACTACTGACCCGTCTGTATATAGCTAGTCATTTTATTGTTTGTGCAAGATATAGCAGACGCTCCAATTCCAGAAGCATCTCTGGTTCTTTTACATGCCTGGTGTATAGCACCTCGGTTTACAGTCCCTTCTGAAACACTGTTTACATTATTGGGGTCAGACGTGGGAGGAAATCGTATTCCTCATCTCTCTTTTATTGCAGGAGTTATGCACATGAAAGTGAAGGCGTTCTGTTTCAAAATGTATGCGGACCAGATCTAGAGGACTTTGACAACATGTCCGAGATATCCCAACGTTCAACAGAGGCCCCTATTGTCATAGATAGGAGTTTGCATTCAGTCACTAGAGGTAATTTGTCATTCACATATCTCAGCTGATGACTCAAGGGAGGCAATTATGATTTGACCTTTGTTGTTTCATGGATTTTGTTCAAACACGTTCCTATGTTATATTTGACTAAAAGCTTTGTTCCTTCGGTAATCGGCCATTTCCAAAAGAAAGTAGCTTGTAAACACTAGCATATTATATATAAATACTAGGTCTTATTACTAGGTAAATACTAGGTATTATTTGGACAAAAATTTATTCAGTCTTAGTCACAAGTGAAATATTTTTAAACAACTTTCGAAAAATATAGGTAAAATTACAGAAACTCCTTGTAAACCTGATAGCAGCTCTATTTTAGTGAGCAGTGATTCAGTCTTGAAACTGGGTCATCAGACGCTATCAAAACATTGGAATTGTTGGATCATTAGTTCACTGCCTATAGTGTGTGTGTGTTTGTTTATTATAGTGTCACCTCTACTTAAAGGGCCAGCCATTTCTGACTTATGAGACACCTCTTTTTTTATGAACATCAGTACTTCTCGATTCCTATGCTTGTATGTCAGGCTGGTAGGCAATCGGTAACCATTATTTAACTAGCTGGCGGCTCACCAACCGGTCATATCAGAACGGACCACTGACAAGATTCGAACCTTCGACCTCCTGCTCCGTAGGAGGACTGACGCCTTAACCACTAGGCCACAGAGACTGTCTATAAATAGACATATACTCTATATGAAGGGTGTATGTGAGGCTAGTTTATATCGTCTAACTTACCGGGGTAGTAACTTGCTCCTTTCAGTATCGGTAACATTTTTCCAATTTTGACTTGATTTCGGCGTTTTACGATAGCGTTTACGGTCGAGTAAACATTCGATGACACTTTAATGTTTCACTTTAGCAAAATGGTGTCCAAATAAAAATGTTTCCCTCGAGAATTTGGGCCCATCGAGAACACGTGAAGCCACTATACAGGGATCATTCTAGAGGGCGATGTGGGCGAAATTGTCGCCCTAGGGACCCTGACTTCGCCATCTGGGGTCCCCACTTTTCCCTAAAAAAAAAAATTATTTTTTGGTTTTTATGATTTTCAAACAAAATTTTGTTTAGTAAGATACACTGGCCCATTATAAAGCACTCCTTCTATTCAAATGTTGTATTTAATGGTTGTACTGTGCATTTTAACCCTATTTTGCAGAAATTTATTAAAGAACACTATTTAAGGAAGCGATCACGTGCTTTCTCAATTCTCCCAAAAATTCTGACCTAGAATGTACTATATGTATCTGTCAAAGTAATATTTGTTATAAATTCTTAATTGTGTTTATTGTATGGTTGTGTTTGATCTTTCAGAGAGGCTACCAAGACTGTTGCGCTCCCCGGAGAGTCCGGAGATGCTAATCGAGGAAGAGAAGTTTCCTTCACTGGAGAACTCTCCATACCCTGGGAGCCTGGAGAACTCTCCATACCCTGGGAGCCTGGAGAACTCTCCATACCTTGGGAGCCCGGAAATGTTAATTGACGAAGAGAAGTTTCCATCACTGGAGAACTCGCTAAGGGAGGCAATCATTATAGACAGAAGTTTTCAGACGCCAAGTAAAGGTTATCTGTCCATGTGTTATTGCGAATAGTCAGATGTGTATTTTGAGTTCAGCTAAAAGTAGTTACATAGTGGTTACTAAGCACAAATTGTTTTATTTTACAAATTTATTTTAGCTCGATTGCGAAACAATTTCTTATATTAATAACTCTCGAGACCTCATTCCTGATGGAATCTATCGCCACAAGGGAGAGAGAAGAGGCATGTGGAATTTAAATGCCTTGCCTAACGGCTCCAGCGGGGCTCGAACTCCGGAACTTTCGCACCTGAAATGAACGCGCTACCACTGCGCTATCATGACTTCCACAAATTGTTCCAGCTTGTTGTCTCGCCCACTTTTAGTTGAAAGCAAGACTAAGCTGTCGCCTTTCCGGCAACAATGCCATCAACAATTGCGTATTTGCCTATAGCTGAAAAACCGTCAACTCTTAATGCTTTGATAAATTGCATACTGTTTCTAGGAGTTGTGCCCTGTCCTCCTAACAAGTCCACCCCCACCCACCCCCCATAAATGGTCGGATTTCAGAATTATTTATGCATAAAAAAAACCCTCAAACATTGTATCTCAAATAATTGTCGGAGGTTATTGTTTTTAAGCTTCGCATGCACATCGAAGGACTAATTCTCTACATATACTGTAAGTCTTTCATCCTCCCAACAGTGACCTTGAACTTGAATTTTGTCAAAATTTCAGGTATTATTTATGGGTCAAATAAAACTCGAAACATTATCATTTCTCAAAACCCTACAAAGCTATTGAGTTGAAACTGTTCATACACATCCAATGACTAATCTGCACCCACAGTAAGTACCAACCCCTACCGTGACCTTGAACTTGGAAATGAACCAAAAACGGACTTATCTCGGAAATTGTTTATTTATAAAAAACACTCAAAACATTTCCTATTTGTATGTAACTTCACATACACATTCGAGGACTAATTCTATGTCCCCACCATATCACTGACTTTGAAATTTGGAAATTCGTTGGAAAGCATAAAGAACATTTTTTATTTAGCTGAACCAACACTCCGTGGCCTAGTGGTTAAGGCGGGAGGTCGAAGGTTCGAACCTTGTCTCATCAGGGGTTTGTTCTCATATGGCCGGTTGGTGAGCCGTCAGCTAGTTAAATAATGGTTAACGATTGCCTACCAGCCTGGCGCAAGACATACAAACATAGGAATCGGGAAGTACCGGTACTGATGTTCATAAGAAGAGGTGTCTCATAAGTCAGAAATGGCTGGCCCTTTAAATACGGGTGACACTATAATAAACAAACGCACATGGCAAGACACAAGGTGGTCTAAACAGGTCACCTGACCTCAGTCCATTGAATTGAATGCAACATACATTATATAACTGGAAATTAATCTTGTGTACTAGATAAGACTGGTAATCCAGGGATCGCAGGTTCGATCCCCCGTCTGACCATAATAAAATTAACAGTCTTTCAGATGGGACTTTAAACCGAGGTCTCGTGTCGGTGCTTTACACCGTGCACGTAAAAGAACCAGAGGAGACTCTGGAATGGGTCTCTGTCTGTATCATTGCACTATCCTCCAAAAATCTAAAATGACTAATCTCTTCAGGAGGCGTCGCACACATATGGGCAACCGGTAGCGACGATAAATAAACGTAAAACACACGTGTGCTAGATATAGAGGTACATTCCAAGGGTCGTGACAGCACCGTGGATGCGCGTTCGCTTCAGGTGCGAAAGGTCCGGAGTTCGAGCCCCACTGGAGCCGTTACGATTGTGCCCTTAGGCAAGGCATTTAAATTCCACGTTGCCTCTTCTCTCTCCCTCGTGGCGATGGATTCCATCTCGAGGAATGAGGTCTCGAGAGTGATTTATATAAGTTGAAATAACTTGTTTCGCAATCGAGCTAAAATAAATTTGTATAAACTAATTCCAAGGGTGTTTACAATCGAGATTCTCTAGCAGGAAAACGTTGCTGTCATCTGATTGCAAATCTGGAGAGCATCATTCTGTAATGACAATGTATTAAAGTTTGCTCTCATCAGAAACAGAAAGAGAATACAAATGTACTTAAGTAGAGTCTGTCAGCATACAACAGGCCCCGTGGTTATAAAACTTTTCTCACTCAAGTGATCTGATTGGTTGATTCTGAGTGTTACTGTCAACTGAACCAATCAGACGACTGAGTTTTGAGATTGGAGAAACAGTGTTATACCCTCCAGGCCAGGCATTGAGTATTGGGTGTATAATGTAGAACTGTACCATCATAGTTCAGACTGGAATGACTATCTAATATTTCCCTATACACCAGAGTATTGGGTGTATAATGTAGAACTGTACCATCATAGTTCAGACTGGAATGACTATCTAATATTTCCCTATACACCAGAGTATTGGGTGTATAATGTAGAACTGTACCATCGTAGTTCAGACTGGAATGACTATCTAATATTGTTCTATTCACCAGAGTATTGGGTGTATAATGTAGAACTGTACCATCATCATAGTTCAGACTGGAATGACTATCTAATATTTCCCTATACACCAGAGTATTGGGTGTATAATGTAGAGCTGTACCATCATCATAGTTCAGACTGGAATGACTATCTAATATTGTTCTATTCACCAGAGTATTGGGTGTATAATGTAGAACTGTACCATCATCATAGTTCAGACTGGAATGACTATCTAATATTTCCCTATTCACCAGAGTATTGGGTGTATAATGTAGAGCTGTACCATCATAGTTCAGACTGGAATGACTATCTAATATTTTACTATTTACCAGAGTATTGGGTGTATAATGTAGAACTGTACCATCATAGTTCAGACTGGAATGACTATCTAATATTTCCCTATACACCAGAGTATTGGGTGTATAATGTAGAACTGTACCATCATCATAGTTCAGACTGGAATGACTATATAATATTTCCCTATACACCAGAGTATTGGGTGTATAATGTAGAACTGTACCATCATAGTTCAGACTGGAATGACTATCTAATATTTTCCATTGGTCATACCAGTTAATTAGTCGCAATAATAAATTCATTTTTTCAGAAACATCTGATGGACAACCTTTCTCTTCCACTGGAAAACAGTCGGCTAGTGGGGTCGGGATACAGTATGTGTCCCCTGGAGCCCTGCTTTCCATGTCTCTGCAAGGAAGACTGACACCATGTAAGTAACCACTATTCTGTCCCACTGGGCCCAGACAGCTTGTTGTCGTGGAATAGGGATGCAATCGCTGTCTCCTGGCGATCAGGTTTCTATATCTCTGAAGCCAAAACAGACATCATGTAAGTATCCTATTCTCTCCTGCTGGGAACCAGTCTGCTAGTGGAGTAGTGATACAGTATGTGTCCGCTGGAGCCCTGCTTTCCATGTCTCTGCAAGGAAGACGGACACCATGTAAGTAACCACTATTCTGTCTGGATATAAAATAGAATCAGAATGCTATAATGATGTTAACAATGTACTAAATTTGGTCATATTCTGTTTATGTAAATCTTACTACCAAAGGGAAAAGAGAAACTAAAAGAGATGACTGCTCTTGACATTAGAAAGTTATTTTTACACGAGTTAAAAATTGTACATGTCTACAGTCAAATCTGTCTTAAGCAACCAGCCAAGGGAGTCAGAGAAAGTGGCTGCTTAGCACAGGTGGCTGCTTAATAAAGGTGAAATATATAATAAAACGACCAGTTAGGAATCTGGGAACTGGCTGCTTAATACAGGTTGGCTGCTTAATGGAGATGACCACTAACACAGGTTTGACTGTACTTGAAAGAAAAGAAAAAGCTAACACCATTTATTGATGCAATTTCATAAAAGCTTATGATAAGAGAACAATGGTATAGCCTCTTAAGTACCCTCTTGTGAGTATGTGCGTTTTTTATGTTTATTTATCGTCGCTACCGGTTGCCCATATGAGCAATGTCTCCTGAAGAGATTAGTCATTTTAGATTTTTGGAGGATAGTGCAATGATACAGACATACCATTCCAGAGTCTCCTCTCGTTCTTTTACTTGCACGGTGTAAAGCACCGACACGAGACCTCGGTTTAACGTCCCATCTGTAAGACTGTTAATTTTATTGGGGTCAGACGGGGGATCGAACCTGCGATCCCTGGATTACTGGTCCAGCATGTTACCCTTGTGATTATGTCATGAAACTCCAATTATTTAATGTGCAGGTGCCCGTATAACTTACGTCCGAATCTGGTCGGTAACATGGCCATTTAATGAGAGACATTACTGGTTTTTCTATTATCTCCCTAGATGGATAAAGTCAGATTTATCCCTAAATGTATATTGTCCTTTTAGTTGGAATCCTTTTTTTTACTGTTGTCGTCTAAACAGATGTTACGTTAGGATATGTGTAATTTTATCAAAATCGTGTTAATTAATTAATGAACCAATTTTTACAGTAAGGTATCCATTGGACATGCTAAAGGATATCTGTTAAGATTTAATAATTTCATAATTATAAGACGAGAATACGGATGAGAATGGAAAACATGTGGTGCAAAGGAAACAACGATAAAAACAGAGGAAACCAATATATGGAATGTCATCAAACTTAATATCAAATTAGATTACCATTGTGCTGTGTTGTCTTGCATGTCTGACCCACATTGAAATAGTGAAACCAGAGTTGTTACCCTTGAATTTTTTAGTTTAAACATAGTTTATTTCAAACAATGATATAACATATACAAATGTACAATTTACACAAATATTTACATACATGTATGAAAAAGGATTAGAACCGAAAGCTAGAGCTTATAGAGGTCTTCTCCTATATTTAGATGTATATTGTAATTACAGTATGACAGCGTTTTAATCGTATATGAACTATTAATTGCAATTCGATAAAGATAAGTATAAAATTATATTAACCATGAACTGTAAACTATAATCTCAATAATATAATGAGATTATTAAGGTGATAGAAATACACATAGTAATTAAATTAGTAAGTTGAAATTAAGATTGACTGAGAAGATAGGCAAAAGGATAGAAGATGGAGGAACATGTAATCATTCGGATAGTTCAATGGGAGAAGCAAACTTGCTACATTTAGTGAACAGATGCTCATGAAAATCGTCTGCTTTCCCGGATGTAGTTTTGGACTGCTTCAAATATGTGTGCGTTGAGGTCATCGCTAAGGTTCCGGTCTCCGTGTAATAGAGTGTATAGTGTTATGGTACAATATTTAGAAGTAGTTGCTAAGAGACGAACTCTGATGTCATTGTAGTAGACACATTCAAAGAAGAAATGATGATTACTCTCAGGAAGACCACATTGGCAGAGTGGTGATGGAGAAATGTTTTTTGTGAACAAATGCTGGTTTAATGAGCTACAATTAGTACGGAGTCGAGCATGATAGACTTGCCATTTGCGGTCACCTAAGTAAAAATAGTTTGGGCATTTTGTGACGTCACTCTTTAGCTGCGATTTGAATGAGGAAAGAGATGGTGAATTTTGTAGTACATTTGATAGTTTGTTCCAGTCTCTCAGAGCCGATGGCAGAAACGCATTGTTGTATAGAGATGTTCTTGCGCGTATGGTTTGGATATCATCGACATTGCGCAAATTATACCTAGAAGTTTCTCCTACAGTAGGTGGGACTAGAGAAGAAAGATAATCAGGAGTTAGGCCGTTCTTCATCTTGTACAGCATAATTAGTTTATGGTTGTGTCTTCGACGTTCAAGGGATTCCCATGGAACTTCTCTATGGAGTTCGTTAAGTGATACAAGTTTGGTAGCTCCAGAAACAATACGGGAAGCTTCGTGCTGAATTTTGTCAAGTTCCGATTTCTCATAGTGTGTGCAGTTGATATAAACAACGTCCGCGTATTCAATAAGAGGTCTAATGAAGGATACATATATCACTTCTAGAGATCTTCTATCTAGTTGGAACTTGAGTTTTCGCATGATGTGTATTCTTTTCCAGGCACGCTCTTTAATTGAGTTGATATGAGAATGCCAAGAGCAATCATCGGAAAGGTGGACACCAAGATGCTTGTGACAATTGACTAGTGTAATAGGTTGATCGTGCATAAGTAGAGGTGGATGAACGTGTTTATGAGTTTTACGTGAAATTGTCATAGTTTCTGATTTGGAAGGATTAAACGTAACTAACCATTTGTCAGCCCAATTTGATATTTTTTCAATGTCGGATTGTAGAGTTTCTGCAGCAGAAATAGGATGATCAACAATGATATGTAAACTGGTGTCGTCAGCAAAGAGATGTACTTGAGAACCCATGTCGTCGACAATGTCGTTGATAAACACTAGGAATAAGAGTGGGCCAAGAATAGATCCTTGGGGAACTCCTGCATTTACCGCTGACCAATTAGATTGAGTACCCGGTAGAATAACAGATTAACCCTTGAATTTTGCCTTATGTATTGCCATAGTATGCAGTTGCACGTATAACTTTCGTCCTGATCGGGTTACTAATACCAGAGTTATGACCCTTTAATTGCTTAAAAATTCAATAAGTTAACCTTAATAGGTCACCGCTTAATAGATTTTCATGAGTCAGATCTCTGTACCCAATAGGTGGAATTTCATGAAACTCCATTATATATATCTATTTAGCGTCATGGTGCGCAGGTGCACGTATAACCATTATCCGCATCGTGTCAGTAACACCAGAGTTATGGCCCTTGAGAATTATGGCCCTTGAGAGTTATGGCCCTTGAGAGTTATGGCCCTTGAGAATTATGGCCCTTTAATTGATTAAAAATTCAATAAACTGGCCATAGCTAAGTAACCGCTGTATGGAATGTCACCAAAATTACATCACCATTGACCGAAATTGCAATAGTAAAACCAGAGTTATTGCCCTTGGATTGATTAAAAAAAATCCTTTGAATTCATTAAAATTTCAATATTTTCACAATCACCAATTAACCTTAATGCCATAAAAACATATCACTATAGCGATTCGAGTTATTGCCTTTGATTTGATAACAAATACAACATAAATTACATAACTTAATATACATATATGCTATCTGCCCTCTTTTATTTAGTTTAAAAATATCTTCATGCCTGATAATTGTTAGCATTTTTTGTTTGTCTGTCACCTGTTAGGGCGACAATAAACTTAAATTTATTTTCAAATTATCAAAGAAAACATAGTCTATTCTATTACGCATGCACAAGATATGAAAAATTATTATTATTATAGGAGCCACCTGATTAATCTTGCCATTTCATCAAATTAATAAAGGATCATTTTAGGCGAGGCAACCAATTCAACGAATTTGCTTGTTTCCATTTCCCTGTATGAAAGACAGACATCTGGTAAGTAGCCAATTGCTGTTGGACTGGTGCCCTAATATCCATGTCTGTCCATGACATACTGACGCCCGATAAATAACCACTCTCCCCAGATGAAAACAGTATTAGTATAAAAGGGAAGCAGCGTGTGTACTCCAGTCTCTGCAAGGAAGACTGACAACCCAGTCTCCCTAGCTGGGAACCAGAGATTGTAGAATAGAGAAGCAGCGTGTGTACTCCAGTCTCTGCAAGGAAGACTGACAACCCAGTCTCCCTCGCTGGGAACCAGTGATTGTAGAATAGAGAAGACATGATCTGTGTCCTCTGACACTCGGCTTTGCTTGTCTGCAATAAAGACTGACATCTCATGTCTACGGTATCTGTGTCTGATGGAGTGGTGGGGGGGGTCATCATTTGGGCAGAGGGGATGGGTCTTCCACCAACATTTAAATTTGGAAAGTCACCATATGACCTACCTAATAGCTATCACAGAGCCATCTTGATATTGTTTGTCGTAGATTTCTCATTACTGGGCCACGTGATCTTTGGGGGCAATTAGCGACTGGTATTTCTAATAATAAATAAAATTCATAGATGTAAGTTTACGGTGTGTAAATGCTGTTTGTTCATATTGGCTTTATAAATATTTGGTTACAGTTTGAAATTTGTGGTATACAATTTGGTTTGTAAATGTTTGCTAATGTTGGTTTATGCGTTGTAAATGATAGTTGACTGTTTGTACTTGTTGGTTACTGTTTTTGCTTGTAAATGTTGGTATGCACTTTGTAAATGATTCAAAGTCAACTCTTGTGATAGATTTACATCTTAACCCTACAGACTTCTAAATAGGCTTACAAAAAGTGTAAATCCAGATGAGCTGTCTCCCGTCTCATCAGGATTGCATTTTTTGCCAGTAATATTACTATTTTTAGATAAAATTACCCATTTTGATAAATGAACTGGTCCAGATGTAATTTTCTGATTAATGTATTGGTCTAAAAATATCATGCACCAGTCCACGTCAGTTACTTGGTGTTGAATGGGTTAACTGTTTGTTATGAAAAATGTATGTACGTTTTCACTGTGATAATTCTATAATAAGTTATACATTTCTTTATAAATGACTAATCTGTGTTTGTGTTCTATTTTGAATAGCCGACAATACATCAATGACGAGAGACTTACTGTCCAGGTCATTAGTGATGGAACGTAGTCCATTGAGTGAAGAAATTCGGAAAATGTTTCAGAAGGCCGTCAACGATATACCATTATGTATACCATCACAAGAAGAACATATGTCCGCAAATGTTGAACAAAAATATGGTATGTAGGTTTACAAACTAATTGACAAAAATTGTATTAGTGGCTGCTTAGCACAGGTGGCTGCTTAATAGAGGTCAACTGTATAATAAAACAGCATCTCTGGAAGCTTGCTGCGCTTAATAGAGGTAAGGACTAACACAGGTTTGATTGTATAGGGAAGTGTACCGAGTCCATATATCCTAATACAAACCTGTGTTAGTGGTCACCTCCATTAAGCGGCCACTTTCTGTGATTCCCTTGGCCTGCTGCTTAGGGACAGGTTTGACTGTATTCCGATTGTACAGGCCCATATATGGAACACCATGTATATGTACACTACAGGGTGTATGCCACTATTCTGTCCCGTTTTATATATATATTGTCTTAATGAGGGATTGTTAAACACCATTAACGTGAAACGGTACTTCTCTGTATATGGTCCCAGCCCAGATCGGCTAACAGAGGCTCTGGTTTTGACGTTGTTTTAGCTTACCAATCTCCTGAAACCAGGTCAATATGGATGAAACTTGGAATGGAGCATTGGGGCAACTAGTAGATAAATAAATTTGGATCTGATCCAAAATTCAAATGGCCACCATTTTCGACTTCTTTTCTTGAACATCCTGTTCTATGCCAAGTTTCATCAAATTTAGCTAAAATCGATGGGGCGATTTGACATGAATTCTGTGCGTCCTCTTTCGTAGAATATGGGGTATGGTTTTGTAGAGGTCCATCGGTCCTGTTTTCATGTCACCATATCTGTTGATACTGCCGGACCTTTTTCACCATAATGAGTTGACATGTCACACGTATACTGCAAGTTCAATGTTCAATGTAATGCACTGAACCGTCTATGGTCAGAAATGGGTGCAGTATATTGTCTTGCCCCATATTCTTTAAACAGACTGAACTGTTTTTTTAAAATAATCTCACAAACAGGGTATGTTGTGTTTTGTTACTACGGCAATGACGTGAATATATTTGGGGGGGGGTTTAACGTATCACCAACAGCTTAGGTGATATGGCGACTCTCTAGCGTGCACCTGGGTAGAACCACCGTCCTTCCACAAGCCAGCCGGTTAGCTTCCTCTCTTGAAAGAATTCGACATCCCCAGTGGGATTCGAACCTGCAGCGGTGAGGGGTAAGTTATTTGAAGTCATTGACCTTAATCACTCGGCCATGGAGGCCCCACCCCCCGACTTGAATAGTAGATGGAAAACAGCTAAGATATTGTTGTATCATTGGTCTATTTCACAGATATAGATGATGAGTTAGAGTTGCCACACCAGGCTGACACCATTGGTGACCACGGCAACAGCATTGATAGCTCTACAGGTCACCATAGAAACATTTTGAAAGAAAGCGACATTTCTTGGGATCTTACAGAAAACCTTGATGATGTTGAACTACCTGACTTAGATGAGGATGTATATGATAATGTGAATCTGCTGGATTCTGTGGACAGAGTAACACAGTTAGTAGAATTAAACGACGATGCAATCGATGACTTCTTCAGTAGTAAAACCCCCGAGTTACCAAAGAGGCGTACCTTAGTATCAGCTGAGGGGTCAAGGACATCACCAACAGGTCAAGGCCAGTTTGAAAGGTCACTCGGAGAGGGCAGCAGTATGGAATGGCCGACATTTCCACACTGTGGAAGTATAGAAGACGAATCACCACTTTTCGCTACATTCGCTCCTTAAACATTTGGCATTCTTATGTGTTAAAAAAGAATTTATTTTTCGTATGCAATATGAATTAATTTTGTTGACTGAGGAATGTCCTCAACTGGTATATTCTGATGTTTTTACAGTATTTGAAGCAAACTAATAACCACATAATAGCAAATATTAATATCATATTATTAGACACATTTGATTACAGATCTTTATGCAATGAATTGCTTCATAATCTGGAATAAAATGCATAACTGTATGTATGTTTTACGTTTATTTATCTTCGCTACCGGTTGCCCATATGAGCGATGCCTCCTGAATGATTAGTCATTTTAGATTTTTGGAGGATAGTGAATGATACAGATTGCTACCATTCCAGAGTCTCCTCTGGTTCTTTTACCTGCACGATGTAAAGCACCGACACGAGACCTCAGTTTAACGTCCCATCTGAAAGACTGTTAATTTTATTAGGGTCAGACGGGGGATCGAACCTGCGATCCCTGGATTACCAGTCCAGCGTGTTACAACTGGACTACAGACCCGTCTGTGCATTAACTGACAAGATGAGAAACTATTTATACTGTATCATCAGTTGGCTCCAAATATAATAAAACACCAGAAATTTGTTGAGTGTATGCTTGATTGCAACTTCACACAAGGCTTGTGAGAATTGTGAAAAATGAGCTAGAGATAAATCTTATAGTCAATGTTATGCAATATATGGCTCTTTTGTCGACTTCTTCTGGTGAAAGTTGTTGTGTGCAAGTTTTGGACTACAGACCTGTCTGTGCATTAACTGACAAGATGAGAAACTATTTATAGTGTATGATCGTTAGTTGGCTCCAAATATAATAAAACACCAGAAATTTGTTGAGTGTATGCTTGATTGCAACAAGGCTTGTGAGAATTGTGAAAAATGAGCTCGAGATAAATCTTATAGTCAATGTTATGCAATATATGGCTCTTTTGTCGACTTCTTCTGGTGAAAGTTGTTGTGTGCAAGTTTCTATCTGGTCTATAACATTCTAGCCGTTTGTTTTAATCATATTTTATTGCTCGATTCGTTTTACATGTACATGTGAATACAAAGCACGACCAATTAAAGAAAGGCAAACGGGTCGGGCCACAAGTTCTAGTAGCATTAGTAACCCATGTGTGTATTTACTTGAATACAAATTATAATTGAACTGTATTGTGTTTCATATTCTATTCTGGTTGCCGTGCAACTGCCACAATTTCTTTATTTCATAGAGTATGTACTCTACCACCCCTGTCTGTGCATCATACCTCTCCCAGGAGTTACCGTTATTCAACCCACCAACATTTGCTCTCATTTGATAAAATCAAATTGTTCGTCTATATTTGTTGTTTTTTTTGGGGGGGTTTTACATGTTCTGAGCCTGATCTTATTTTTGACATGTTCATGCATTTTGCGAGTTACTTGGTGAATCTTTTTTATTTATTTGATGCATTTTGTAAGTTACCGGGTGAATTTTATGAGTTACCGTACTTGGTGCAAAATATGGGTTCTTGTAGTTATATAGCGGATGTCCATGATGTCCGGATCACACATTTCTATTATACAACTACAAAACTACCTTTGCGGCTACAAGTTCCTTGCCGGTTATTGTTTTTACTTTGAAACTTTGAAACCGTAGTGCGACACAGAGTGGCACCAGAATAGACTATTATTAAGTTACCATGGAATAATTGTGTGGCAGTAGCTGTCACTAGGCTAGGCATGACCAACAAGCATGGAACACCTGGGGGAGGGCTGGAGCTAGTATTTTTTTAACAATCTGACTTTTTAAGCATTTTTTTTTACTAAAATGGTAACAGAATTTATGTTTTTTTATGTCAAAATCTTCACAAAGAGTAATGGAATCACAGTTGAGTGAAAATGTGGTTTCTGCGTGTTATAAACATACAAAATATCATTTGTCTAAATTTAAATGATTGTTTTGCTGTTCCTAGAAATTGAACTTATTAATCCATAAAATGCTAATCACCTCAGAACATGTTGTCTGATCACGCTCTATGCTGTTTGCTGTTTGGATAGTGTAGCTAAACCACTTGGCTGACATAGATGGTTACGCCGCGGTTGATATGGATCTATGTGCACATTTCTTCCTATTTATTCGGCATTTTAAGGGTTAAAATAAATGATTGTGTGTAATGTACATGTAGATAATAATTTAAATGTAAAGCGTTGTAATCAGTAAATGCGTATCAAAGATATAAAGTGTCGATCTCGGCAGAACCTCGTTCTTTGCACGCATGTTCAGCCCTTTGGTGGAATTTCCTTATCTGCAACTCTTGTAGATGCTAGATTTATATTCTCATGCTTTTGATGCACTTTACAAATTATGCCAGCCTATGTTTACACGCATTAATGGCGTATGAATTTACTATAACGTGATGAGGTCATTGGAATGTGACAGTTTACTAACACTCGAGACCTCATTCCTGATGGAATCCATCGCAGAGAAGAGGCATGTGGTATTTAAATGCCTTGCCTAAGGGACAATTGTAATGGCTCCAGCGTGGCGTGAACACCAAGTCTTTCACACCTGAAGAGCTATCATAACTTCCAAAGTCATTCACCATTCACATTGATGTTGATTGTCATTTAAAATTAAACACCACATGCATGTTAAGTTTAACGATTTCAATTTCTTTAATGCTGAACACTCGCACGCATCAAACACGGGTAAAGAATTCAATAAAGTCGTAATTAACCCTTTCAACACCACAGACCTCTAAATTGGCTTACAAAAAAGTGTAGATCCAGATGAGCCGGCTCGTGACGAGCCGTCTCATCAGGATCTGCACTTTTTTCAAGTAATATAACTATTTTTAGAATTTTTTTACCCATTTTGATAAATGAACTGATCCAAATGTAATTTTGTTATTAATTTATTGGTCTAAAAATATCATGGACCAGTCCATGTCAGTTACTTGGTGTTGAAAGGGTTAAAGGAAATAATACATAACAAGGGAGATCAGATATTTACAAATAATGCAAGTGCATTGTGGGTCAAAGGGTAATAGTAGTCACGTGAACAACACATGCATGGTGGCGATACGTATTGCCCATATAATGATGTAACTTCACGGCAGTGTTCGAATTTTACCATTATCCAATGAAATTATAATATAAAATTGGACGCGGAAATAAACGGAAACTACTTGATTTGTTTGTGATAAGACAGACTTATCTCATACCTCTAAATTGGCGCCAGATTTCCAACTGAACTGACTGATCATTCTTTTAAAACTTTATGCTGTTTGCTATTCGGATAGTGGACCTAAAACACCGGAACATCGGAAATAGCAAACACCATAGATCGTTATGCCGCAGCTGATCCGTATTCAGCAGGTTTCCAGATGGTGAATTGTTGTCAGATGGTGGTTCAGTAGTATACTGGGATGTTATACAGTCAGCAGCTGTATTGTTTGTGAATACAATGTCTAGAACTGTTATCAGATGGTGGTCCAGTAGTATACTGGGATGTTGTACAGTCTGCAGCTGTATTGTTTGTGAATACAATGTCTAGAACTGTTATCAGATGGTAGTCCAGTATTATACTGGGATGTTGTAGTGTCTGCAGCTGTATTGTTTGTAAATACAATGTCTAGAACTGAACTGTTATCAGATGGTGGTTCAGTAGTATACTTGGATGTTGTACAGTCTGCAGCTGTATTGTTTGTGAATACAATGTCTAGAACTGTTATCAGATGGTGGTCTAGTATTATACTGGGATGTTGTACAGTTAGCAGCTGTATTGTTTGTGAATACAATGTCTAGAACTGAACTGTTATCAGATGGTGGTTCAGTAGTGTACTGGGATGTTGTAGAGTCAGCAGCTGTATTGTTTGTGAATACAATGTCTAGAACTGTTATCAGATGGTGGTCTAGTAGTATACTGGGATGTTGTACAGTCAGCAGCTGTACTGTTTGTGAATACAATGTCTAGAATTGTTGTCAGATGGTGGTCTAGTAGTATACTGGGATGTTGTACAGTCAGCAGCTGTATTGTTTGTGAATACAATGTCTAGAATTGTTGTCAGATGGTGGTCCAGTATTATACTGGGATGTTGTACAGTCAGCAGCTGTATTGTTTGTGAATACAATGTCTAGAACTGTTATCAGATGGTGGTCTAGTAGTATACTGGGATGTTGTAGTCAGCAGCTGTATTGTTTGTGAATACAATGTCTAGAACTGTTATCAGATGGTGGTCCAGTAGTATACTGGGATGTTGTAGTCAGCAGCTGTATTGTTTATGAATACAATGTCTAGAACTGAACTGTTATCAGATGGAGGTTCAGTATTATACTGGGATGTTGTAGTCAGCAGCTGTATTGTTTGTGAATACAATGTCTAGAACTGTTATCAGATGGTGGTCCAGTAGTATACTGGGATGTTGTACAGTCAGCAGCTGTATTGTTTGTGAATACAATGTCTAGAACTGTTATCAGATGGTGGTTCAGTAGTATACTTGGATGTTGTACAGTCTGCAGCTGTATGGTTTGTGAATACAATGTCTAGAACTGAACTGTTATCAGATGGAGGTTCAGTATTATACTGGGATGTTGTACAGTCTGCAGCTGTATTGTTTGTGAATACAATGTCTAGAACTGTTATCAGATGGTGGTCCAGTATTATACTGGGATGTTGTAGTCAGCAGCTGTATTGTTTGTGAATACAATGTCTAGAACTGTTATCAGAAGGTGGTCGAGTAGTAAACTCAGATGTTGTACAGTCAGCAGCTGTATTGTTTGTGAATACAATGTCTAGAACTGAACTGTTATCAGATGGTGGTCCAGTATTATACTGGGATGTTGTACAGTCAGCAGCTGTATTGTTTGTGAATACAATGTCTAGAACTGAACTGTTATCAGATGGTGGTTCAGTAGTATACTGGGATGTTGTACAGTCTGCAGTTTTATGTCTAGCACTGGCACCAATAACATGGATTAACATGTTAGAAGAAATAGCTGAAATGTTATGAAATAGTTTTGGACGGCGGGTAAACATAGTCCCCCGTTGACTAATAATGATAATGACTTCCGTGAAACACACATTTCTATTATACAATAACTTATCATTATTTTAATACTAACTACTATTCGTCGCATCAGTTTGCAAGTGTTTCAAATGTGTTCATGTCGGGAAGCTATGCAGCTTGCTGGCGGAAAGTCGGAGGTTTACACGGGTGCATGCCCTTGTCTGCAGTACTGCTCGGAGGAGCACACGAGGGTCTTTCATCAATCGAGGCTGGAGAACCTAAGCTGTCAATTTAGATGCGGTTCTATAGAAGTCAATTTTCACCTCTTTCACTGGCATTTTTACGATCAACTCTGCACCAATTTGTTAACTTAAACATACTCCATCTAGGTTACATTTATAAGAATTTTGCAAACAACACCGTAATTTTCTTTGTTGTACACGAAAGCATTATTGGCAGTGAAAGGTTCTGAGACTGTTAACATGGTGGAATCCAATCCGAATGTCGTTATTGACGTAACAACCGGTCTTAGTCAACTAACATTTTGTTAAATTAATCTCTTCTTTTCAAACTCCTATTTGATACTTTATATTCTTAGACTTTCTTCAAATATTCATTTAAATGTTAACCATTTTCTAACAGCCAATAAACACCTTTCAACAAACAAACTATATGTTTGACTTGTATATTGCAAATAATTGCTGCTCGACCTTTGTATTTCACTTCAACAGAAATACTATCTAAAACTTCTGATAGTTCGAGACCAATTATGTGTACAAACCAAATGATTTGTAATATCGGTGCCTGTCATATATAGTCGAATATATGAAACATAACATTGACACGGATACACGGGACAAGGTTAATAACCAGAGATAATATTCATTAATGATAAATGTAAATATGAAAAACTCTGGAAAACTGCATCCATTGTATTTCGGAGGTGTTTTCTCTACTTTACTGACAACCCATCATGTATTGTTTGTAGATTAACCCTTTCAACACCACACCTCTAAATAGGCTAACAAAAAGTGTAGATCCAGCCGTCTCATCAGGGTCTGCACTTTTTGCCAGTAATATTACTATTTTTAGACAAAATTACCCATTTTGATAAATGGCCTGGTCCAAATGTAATTTTCTGATTAATTTATTGGTCTAAAAATATCATGGACTAGTCCATATCAGTTACAAGGAAATCTGTATGGGGCATATATATGACGTAGTATACAGTCCTTGAAAATCAAACAACTCAGAGTCTCCATGCAAATAATCGACAATACTTTTAATCACTATATACCCCTAGTGCATATTTAGCATTTTAATGATTTAAACAGTTGATTTTCAACAAATTAAACATGAACACCAACTATATGTCTAAAGTGTAAAACAAGCTATCATGCCGCTACAATCAGAATCCTTCCATGTTGTATTAAACGTGTGTACATACAAGAATATATGCAATTTCTGTATTAAATGGAATACAAGAAAACTTATGTGGTAATAATGGTAATCACATGTATTGCTATGTCTTATGTGATTGACTTCAGTCTGTTACACACTATGTCCGCCTCCGTGGTCGAGTGGTTAAGGTCGCTGACTTGTATACCACTGTAACCTATCATCACTGATGGTCACGGGTTCGAGTCCCGCTCAGACCGTGTCTCATTTATATGAAAAAGTTGGCAGTTTCTTACGGAGGTTGGTGCACCCAAGTACTGGTTAACCGTTGGAGCCTGCCCAGGAAAGGTGTTGTTAGGTAAACTGCCCGCCGGCGATATAGCCCAAAATGGTGCTGATGCAGGCGTAAAACCCGAAATATAACATAACATAGCTGTTACACAGTAATCATACAATGTATGTAGATTTGCTAGAAACATGATTCAAAGAAATGAGCATTATTGTGAATGTTGCAATAATAGGGATTGAGAAGACGAGTTTCATTTTATCAGTGTGTGTCGATGTTATGCAGAAAACAATATATAAACAGGTATTATAATGCACACATTTTTAGAAGATCTACAATGTTCTGTGTAAATTAGGCTTAATTAGCGATATACAATACATAAATAATGGTTTATAGCTTAGTTGATACAAATTTATTTTAGCTCGATTGCGAAACAAGTTCTTACAACTTATATTAATAACTCTTGAGACCTCATTCCTGATAGAATCCATCGCCATGAGGGAGAGTTAAGAGGCATGTGGAATTAAATGCCTTGCCTAACAGCCCAATCGTAACGGCTCCAGCAGGGATCGAACTCCAGCCCGTTTGCACCTGAAGCGATCGTGATCTCCACTGCGCTATCACGATTATAATGGATTATAATAATGAAGTACTCGGTGGGTTAATCTGTGACAATCTAACGGTTAATGATGGTACAACACTAAGTGGGCTAGTCTGTGAGATGGAACTAATGGTTAATGGTAGTACAACACTAAGTGGGCTAGTCTGTGAGATGGAGCTAATGGTTAATGATGGTACAACACTAAGTGGGCTAGTCTGTGAGATGGAACTAATGGTTAATGGTGGTACAACACTAAGTGGGCTAGTCTGTGATGGTGTTGATGGAGCTAATGGTTAATGGTGGTACAACACTAAGTGGGCTAGTCTGTGACAACGTTTGGGTGTGTGAATCTAACGGTTAATGTTTATGAAACA
Organism: Archivesica marissinica; assembly: GCA_014843695.1. NCBI lineage: Eukaryota > Metazoa > Mollusca > Bivalvia > Venerida > Vesicomyidae > Archivesica > Archivesica marissinica. Next base: position 19,078,339 of record CM026399.1, on the reverse strand, counting down.
CTGAGTGGGCTAGTCTGTGACAACAAACTAACGGCCAATGTTTGTGAAACACTGAGTGGGCTAGTCTGTGACAACAAACTAACGGCCAATGTTTGTGAAACACTGAGTGGGCTAGTCTGTGACAACAAACTAACGGCCAATGTTTGTGAAACACTGAGTGGGATAGTCTGTGACATCACATCAAACTAACGGCCAATGTTTGTGAAACACTGAGTGGGATAGTCTGTGACAACAATCTAACGGCCAATGTTTGTGAAATACTGAGTGGGATAGTCTGTGGCATCAAACTAATGGCCAAGACATCAAACTAACGGCCAATGGTTGTGAAACACTAAGTGGGCTAGTCTGTGACATCAAACTAACGGCCAATGGTTGTGAAACACTAAGTGGGCTAGTCTGTGACAACAAACTAACAGCCAATGTTTGTGAAACACTGAGTGGGCTAGTCTGTGACATCAAACTAATGGCCAATGTTTGTGAAACACTGAGTGGGCTAGTCTGTGACAACAAACTAACGGCCAATGTTTGTGAAACACTGAGTGGGATAGTCTGTGACATCACATCAAACTAACGGCCAATGTTTGTGAAACACTGAGTGGGATAGTCTGTGACAACAATCTAACGGCCAATGTTTGTGAAATACTGAGTGGGATAGTCTGTGGCATCAAACTAATGGCCAAGACATCAAACTAACGGCCAATGGTTGTGAAACACTAAGTGGGCTAGTCTGTGACATCAAACTAACGGCCAATGGTTGTGAAACACTAAGTGGGCTAGTCTGTGACAACAAACTAACAGCCAATGTTTGTGAAACACTGAGTGGGCTAGTCTGTGACATCAAACTAATGGCCAATGTTTGTGAAACACTTGTGGGTTGTGTGTGTTGTGTAAGTGGGATAGTCTGTGACGACAAACTAACGGCCAATGGCTGTGAAACACTAAGTGGACTAGTCTGTGACAACAAACTAACGACCAATGCCGACGCGCTGACATAAAAGTATCGGTTAATGATGATAAAACACTACTTGGGCTCGCTTCGCTTTTATGGAACAACAGATAATACCCCATATTCCATTAGTTACACCAATACATACTCGATTGTGTGATTACACTGATAAATCAATCGACACATTATATAATATCAACAATCCACTAAGAAAATCAGCCAGAATGATAGTGTTGCTATTTCAATTAATTTGTGCATACAACTGTCTATATAGTAAAAGTCCCTTGACATTCCAGATTGCAGCGGTTGTCGTCGGAATGTCATGGGATATCCCGCCGAAGCGAATCGAGCCCACTTGTACCCAATATGTGTGAATCGTGACCACCGCATCACAAATAACCAGAAATAAATTATGTACAGTCTGTAAACCAATCAAAAGCCTCTACTTCATATAAAAACGGTGAAATTATTTCCATATTGCGACAGTTGTTTTTTTATTAAACCAATATGTCACTTATTGATTGCATGTCGATATTGGATATGTTCCGCCAACGGAGTTGCAGATATAATGCGCAACTCGGATAGTGGAGCCCAATGTACCGGTACTATATAATGTAGATATGTACAAACCATAGGTAGGAGCACACTTTCAATAAGCGACGGTGTGTGCGTACATCTACTCACTGTGAATAGGCGACGGTGTGTGCGTACATCTACTCACTGTGAATAGGCGACGGTGTGTGCGTACATCTACTCACTGTGAATAGGCGACGGTGTGTGCGTACATCTACTCACTGTGAATAGGCGATGGTGTGTGCGTACATCTACTCACTGTGAATAGGTGACGGTGTGTGCGTACATCTACTCACTGTGAATAGGCTACGGTGTGTGCGTACATCTACTCACTGTGAATAGGCGACGGTGTGTGCGTACATCTACTCACTGTGAATAGGCGACGGTGTGTGCGTATCTACTCACTGTGAATAGGCGACGGTGTGTGGTACATCTACTCACTGTGAATAGGTACGGTGTGTGGTAATCTACTCACTGTGAATAGGCGACGGTGTGTGCTCATTACTCACTGTGAATAGGCGACGGTGTGTGCGTACATCTACTCACTGTGAATAGGCGACGGTGTGTGCGTACATCTACTCACTGTGAATAGGCGACGGTGTGTGCGTACATCTACTCACTGTGAATAGGCGACGGTGTGTGCGTACATCTACTCACTGTGAATAGCGACGTTGTTGCGTACATCTACTCACTGTGAATAGGCGACGGTGTGTGCGTACATCTACTCACTGTGAATAGGCGACGGTGTGTGCGTACATCTACTCACTGTGAATAGGCGACGGTGTGTGCGTACATCTACTCACTGTGAATAGGCGACGGTGTGTGCGTACATCTACTCACTGTGAATAGGCGACGGTGTGTGCGTACATCTACTCACTGTGAATAGGCGACGGTGTGTGCGTACATCTACTCACTGTGAATAGGACGGTGGTGCGTACATCTACTCACTGTGAAAGGCTACGGTGTGTGCGTACATCTACTCACTGTGAATAGGCGACGGTGTGTGCGTACATCTACTCACTGTGAATAGGTGACGGTGTGTGCGTACATCTACTCACTGTGAATAGGCGACGGTGTGTGTGCGTACATCTACTACTGTGAATAGGCGACGGTGTGTGCGTACATCTACTCACTGTGAATAGGCGACGGTGTGTGCGTACATCTACTCACTGTGAATAGGCGACGGTGTGTGCGTACATCTACTCACTGTGAATAGGCGACGGTGTGTGCGTACATCTACTCACTGTGAATAGGCGACGGTGTGTGCATACATATACTCACTGTGAATAGGCGACGGTGTGTGCGTACATCTACTCACTGTGAATAGGCAACATTGTGTGCGTACATCTACTCACTGTAATAGGCGACGGTGTGTGCGTATATCTACTCGCTGTGAATAGGCGACGGTGTGTGCGTTCATATACTCACTGTGAATAGGCGATGGTGTGTGCATACATATACTCACTGTGAATAGGTGACGGCGTGTGTGTACATCTACTCACTATGAATATGCGACGGTGTGTGTGTACATCTACTCGCTGTGAATAGGCGACGGTGTGTGCGTACATCTACTCGCTGTGAATAGGCGACGGTATGTGCGTACATCTACTCACTGTGAATAGGCAACGGTGTGTGCGTACATCTACTCGCTGTGAATAGGCGACGGTATGTGCGTACATCTACTCACTGTGAATAGGTGACGGTGTGTGCGTACATCTACTCACTGTAAATAGGCGACGGTGTGTGCGTACATCTACTCACTGTGAATAGGTGACGGTGTGTGCGTACATCTACTCGTGAATAGGCGACGGTGTGTGCGTACATCTACTCACTGTGAATAGGCTAAGGTGTGTGCGTACATCTACTCACTTTGAATAGGTGACGGTGTTTGCGTACATCTACTCACTGTGAATAGGCTACGGTGTGTGCGTACATCTACTCACTGTGAATAGGCGACGGTGTGTGCGTACATCTACTCACTGTGAATAGGCGACGGTGTGTGCGTACATCTACTCGCTGTGAATAGGCGACGGTCCTTCCTGGAATGGCGACGTGTGTGCGTACATCTACTCACTGTGAATAGGTGACGGTGTGTGCGTACATCTACTCGTGAATAGGCGACGGTGTGTGCGTACATCTACTCACTGTGAATAGGCTACGGTGTGTGCGTACATCTACTCACTTTGAATAGGTGACGGTGTTTGCGTACATCTACTCACTGTGAATAGGCTACGGTGTGTGCGTACATCTACTCACTGTGAATAGGCTACGGTGTGTGCGTACATCTACTCACTGTGAATAGGCTACGGTGTGTGCGTACATCTACTCACTGTGAATGCACCATGGCTGCTGTCACAAGGTGAGCATTAAACTCAAAGTAATGATGTAATTGTGGGAGGGGCAAACGGATAAGTTTCTTATTGATCACATATAAGGTTATAATTATACAAAATAAGTGCTGCGGTTCACTAGTGCTTGGGCCCTTGCATTTATTTTGCATAATAATATATATATAATCAATAACCGATACATATTTAATATTGATACTAAGATGGTGTGAACAGACGGATCTGTAGTCCAGTGGTAAGACGCTGGACTGGAAATCCAGGGATCGCAGGTTCGATTCCCCGTCTGACCCTAATAAAATTAACAGTCTTTCAGATGGGACGTTAAACCGAGGCCTCGTGTCGGTGCTTTACACCGTGCACGTAAAAGAACCAGAGGAGATTCTGGTTATTGGTCTCTGTCTGTATCATGCACTATCCTCCAAAATCTAAAATAACTTATCTCTTCAGGAGGCGTCGCTCATATGGGCAACCGGTAGCGACGATAAATAAACGTAAAACACACAGATGGTGTGAAACGCTTTCCTCAATATCGAAATACGGCCACTTCACAAATCGCCAGAATATCATGGTCATACTTATATACTTTGCTTATTTTGATACTCTGTCCATATAAAGCGTTGTTACAATGGACGCAATTAGTCGCTGGCCCTGCGAATAGCTGACACAAAGTGTATGTTTTTGGGCTCGTTCCTGGTCCGACCTCTATTGTGACGTTTCGAAACTTTGTACCTATAAATAAAACCCGTAATGTTACATCCACCATTACACAGTTGTGTATTATCGATCGTAAGTTCCTTTATTTATTCTTAAAACACCGTCGTGACGTCATACGTTTGTACTTGCAGTTCATTGTTAATAATATTGGACTGGTGTCAAAAGGCCAGAGTATTATATTAAATACTACGCGTACATGCACGAAATTAACACGTTTTATTATAGGATTGTGTGTGTTTTGAGTAAGATATAAGTCTCAAACGGATCCAATATGTAAAATATTGGTACTGTCTCCGCGCTATGCGCCTCACACAGTCCAATATTTTACATATCGGATCCTATACATCTATTGTCAACAATATTTCTCCGTGCTGTATATTTAAATAAGCTTTGAGTAACATGAACACTTATATTAATTCCTCTCCAATGGAAATGTACATACTAAATATTTGCAACGTTTTCGGTAGGTATAAAGTATAATACTAAAATCGAGTGTAACTTGAGGAAGATATTCTATATACATTTATGCGAGAAGTACTGTTCTAAGAAGGGACAGTTGGACTTGAAAATACTTAATAATCATTCACACATCGAAACCACACACCGATCAACAGGTCAGCAAGCGAGTGTTTTGTTGATTACATATGTATATTTGACGGACGGACAGCATACTGTCTGTATACATGAATGATACTTATATTTGACGGATATCACGTGATGTATGCATGAATGATACTTATATTTGACGGACATCACGTGATGTATACATGAATGCTACTTATATTTGACGGATATCACGTGATGTATAAATGAATGATACTTATATTTGACGGACATCACGTGATGTATACATGAATGATACTTATATTTGACGGATATCACGTGATGTATACATGAATGATACTTATATTTGACGGACATCACGTGCTGTATGCATGAATGATACTTATATTTGACGGATATCACGTGATGTATACATGAATGCTACTTATATTTGACGGATATCACGTGATGTATACATGAATGATACTTATATTTGACGGACATCACGTGCTGTATGCATGAATGATACTTATATTTGACGGATATCACGTGATGTATACATGAATGATACTTATATTTGACGGACATCACGTGATGTATGCATGAATGATACTTATATTTGACGGATATCACGTGATGTATGCATGATTGATACTTATATTTGACGGATATCACGTGCTGCATACATGAATGATACTTATATTTGACGGACATCACGTGATGTATGCATGAATGATACTTATATTTGACGGACATCACGTGATGTATGCATGAATGATACTTATATTTGACGGATATCACGTGATGTATACATGAATGATACTTATATTTGACGGACATCACGTGATGTATGCATGAATGATACTTATATTTGACGGATATCACGTGATGTATGCATGATTGATACTTATATTTGACGGATATCACGTGCTGCATACATGAATGATACTTATATTTGACGGACATCACGTGATGTATGCATGAATGATACTTATATTTGACGGACATCACGTGATGTATGCATGAATGATACTTATATTTGACGGACATCACGTGATGTATGCATGAATGATACTTATATTTGACGGATATCACGTGATGTATGCATGAATGATACTTATATTTGACGGACATCACGTGATGTATGCATGAATGATACTTATAGTTGACGGACATCACGTGATGTATGCATGAATGATACTTATATTTGACGGATATCACGTGATGTATACATGAATGATACTTATATTTGACGGATATCACGTGCTGTATACATGAATGATACTTATATTTGACGGACATCACGTGATGTATGCATGAATGATACTTATATTTGACGGACATCACGTGATGTATGCATGAATGATACTTATATTTGACGGACATCACGTGATGTATGCATGAATGATACTTATATTTGACGGATATCACGTGATGTATGCATGAATGATACTTATATTTGACGGACATCACGTGATGTATGCATGAATGATACTTATAGTTGACGGACATCACGTGATGTATGCATGAATGATACTTATATTTGACGGATATCACGTGATGTATACATGAATGATACTTATATTTGACGGATATCACGTGCTGTATACATGAATGATACTTATATTTGACGGACATCACGTGATGTATACATGAATGATACTTATATTTGACGGATATCACGTAATGCATGAATGATACTTATATTTGACGGATATCACGTGATGTATGCATGAAAGAGAAGTTAATAGAGCTATAAATATACTGGCACCATTAAAAACTGTTATATTGAGTGCTACCTTTTCGTTACAATTGTTAAGAATTATGAATTTTACTATTATGAGTGAAGAAAATAATCATTCACAAATTGCATTAATTTACCCAATATTTCGCACATTTTGTTACCAAATTTGTAAGTATATATTTTCTAAAAGGATATAAATTTTAACCTGTAATGCAAGTGCACAGTTTCTTTTTGGTGTCAGTGTAAGTAGTTGAGCGTATGCTGGTATGTCGGAGTAAATGCACAGCACTGACAGGTATATGAATGAGAGGTTACTAACGAGTATATACCGATATATATCGACGACTATTCCCAAGCTATGACAATATATAGTTGTTTTAGTTAATTCCTCATCAACACAATATCAAAACCGTCGCACTACACAAATTCCTGTTGCGTCTAAAGAAAAGCAAAAGCAACATACCATGCTCGTGGTTTCTTGTTAGTATTTGTAGGCGCTTAACACGCACAACGCGCCCGAGATCTACTTCCCACCATGCTTCAGACACGTATTTTCCAGTGACTGCGCATGCGTTGTTGGAATCATCTGCAGTCCATTGCCCGTCAACAGCGTTCCGTGCAACGCTTGTATCCACCTTCGTAGAACTCTGGTTGACTGATTTCCAGACAGTCATATTGACATCCTCTGAACGTAACAAAATCATGCACATTTTTGTTATTGCACATTTTAGTATAAGCATACCTTATAGCGAGCTAGATTCGATATGTAATATACCTGTATATTCCTACCGGAACATGAATTGTGGAAGATTAGTTAATGGAGACCGCATCCAGGCAGGCTGGACGGAAATAGATAATGAGGCACATCGAGGTCCGAGCGCATTCTTAATGAGAGAGATTAGTCCAAACGCGTTCTTGTCAGCCAGATTTATATTCACTAACACAATTTGATAGTGGAATAAAATAATAAATCGCAATATTACGGAATAGCATAAACATTTTTTCGGCAAATAAAATACACGGCAATTGAACGATCGTAATAACGCACCGTTGGAAATAGCCTAAACTCGGACTTAGCTTTTCGAATCGACAGAAAAATGGCCGATTTAATTAGTCTAAATATTCTGATGTAAGGAACGCGCGCGCACATGCGAATATATATAAATTTAACATGCTGTCAGATGCATTGGAAGACTTTAGTATAATGGATAAATCATTGGCCTACAAACCCGGCTGCCCAGGAACGGATACCAGTATGGATACCCCTCCCCCCAATATTGTTTTGAATATTTCATAACTCTAATTGTGTTTATGGGAATCAATTGTTCCAGTACATAATTCTATGAAAATATTTTTTCTTTGCAAGAATTTCATTATTATTGCATGCACGCATGCACGTAAGCCACGCCCGCACGATCGCTCGCACGCCACGCCCGCACGCCCACACACAACACGCACGCCACACACGCACGCTAACGTTAACAACAAAAGATTGTGACGTAATAACATAAGCTAAGGCGATTGATTTTTACTGTCACAGTTGATAAATAAATATAGCTATATTCGACATAGTACATAACAAAATAAAAAGTGGAAACATATTGTGAATATACGTTAATTGGACTAGCGTGTTAAATTTTTGGAATATTACGATGGATAATATGGGAATAGAGGAAAACAAAACTGACAGGTTAGTGGATGAAAACAAAAATGGCGTCCCACTCGTTTTCATGAACTATATGAAGCGATTGCCACTATAATAGAACCATTTCACATTACCGGACTTCAAAGTGTTGGCGGTATGTGGCGAATATACTTGGAAAACCTAGAAGACAAAGTTACTTTGATGGCCAAAGGGGTTCCATTAAGGGGGAAACAGATTCCGGTATTAAGAACCAATCTCTACCGTTTTGACAACGAGAATACGACATTAGTGCGTATTAAAAACATTCCTCTGTCAGTGGAAGATGCAAACATCACGAGAACTCTGACCTTGATGGGCATTGAAATTATAAATATATATAGAGACAAATTGAGAATAAATGGCAAACTGACCAACTGTGAAACAGGCGACCGTATGTATGTTATAAAAACGTCTACCATAAAAGAACCCCTACCAAACTTCATGTCCTTTGGCAGGTTCACCAGCAGGGTTTTACACTACGGATAGGTGAAACGTGAGCCTGCAGAACTAAAACAGTGTTCAAAATGCTTGCAAGAGGGCCATACATTTAAAGAATGCCTAAATGATTGGAAGTGTACAAATTGTAAAGAAACTGGACATAAACGTACTGAATGTACGGTAGATCTATCAGAAATCTCCCCCTCGGGTGACTCGTCTGACTCTGATGACGAATCATACTTTGCATCCAGCAATGAACCAGCCGTGAAATCGAACATTCCTGAGAACAAAGGAAAACATGAAAACAGTACTGAAAACTCCAGGCTTAACAGTAAGCCGAAGGAAAAATACATGCGCAAACAAAAGAGAAAGTCAAGAAATCTAACTGGACAACCATCAATTGACAGTTTCATTACTACTGATCGTAACAGTAATGAAACACCGAACAAAGGAAGGCTCGTGGATCCAGCGAACAGATCACCACCTACGCCAATCGATAGGCTACAAAGCAAGAAATGCAAGAGTGACACACAGCTGGACATGATATAATGCACGACTATTCGATGCAACTCTATTTTCGTTATATGGACACTGATTCTAGGACACGGACTATCTTACACGTACCGGACCTGCAATTAACAGATTTTACTGAAACACACTTTTACATATACCGTATTACACAGTTAGTTAATCATGCATTGCGTGATAGTATAGCTACAGATATTTCGAGAATTGTTGTACATTTTATGCGCGATTCAACAAAGCCTATAATTGGTCACCTGACAAGAAACATATTCATTCAGGTAGGCTTAGTTATACACTATTTTAATTCATGCATATCGCGTTCATTTATAGCTATAGCCAAGCGTCTTATTAAATTAAGTAATACACTGATACTGGTGCACTGTATATATACATGTATATATTATTTTATAATGATTGATATTGTTTTGTTTGCAGAAATACTCTTATGTACTGGCATGCTGTTAATAATAGCACAATGCACTCTCAATAATAGGTATACAATTAATAATATATATTCCTCTTCATGACAAATGAAATGGTAAGTTCAAACCCTATACACTTGAGTTCTTTAAACTGTCAAGGCTTACGGGATATTTCTAAGAGAAGCAGATTAACACAGTGGATAAGAGAACAGAAAATCGACATTTTATTTTTACAGGAATCACATTTTACTCCAGATTTGTCAGTCAAATTAAATTCTGAATTGATCTAGTAATAGCAGAGGTGTATCTATATTTTTTAATAAAGATAGGCAAATAAACATACTAGATTGCGAAACTGACAAGCAAGGAAGATACATTATCATTAATGAAGAATAAATAAGACAGTTATTACATTCACCAAACGATACAATTTCAAGAAATAATTGTTTTGTTGATTTCGGAGATGAATTGAACAATTGAAAATGCACAAGGCTTAAAAATACTAGGTGGAGATTTTAACGACACCTTAAGCCAAAACGACATACTAATACAGTCCAAAAACAAGAATAAACCAGTTGAATCATTAATAAAATTAATAAAAACTAACAGACTAAATGATATTTGGAAAAATAGAAACCAAGATAAAGACCAATATACATGGAAAAGAAAACAGAAACAAGTAGAATTGATTATTGGCTTATAGACTGTAATATAATACCTCTAGTAAAGAAATGTGATATTCAGCCAGCGCAGATTCAATATACAGATCACGTAGCAATATCCTTGAAATTAAGTATACCTACTAGTCGTGGCCCGGGATTTTGGAAAATGAATAATTCCTTCCTAACAGATAATGAATATATAATAACAGTTAAAACCGCAATCACTTCAATATTAAATGATCTTAAAAATCAAGAAGTATCACACCGGACGACATGGGAATTCATAAAGATTGAAATCAAACAAGCATCAATAGCATTTGCAAAAATGAAAGTAAAAAATCAGCTAAATTATTTATTAATGCTAGAAAATAAACTTCAATCTTTGTTAACTATTCAAACACAGAACGAAACACTCTTAAATGAAATTAAATATACTGAGGCTGAAATTGAAAATATTTATATTGTAAAAGCAAAAGGTGCCCAAATAAGATCCAGACTACAAGTTATAGAAGAAGGTGAACGAAATTCGAAATATTTACACTCATTAGAAAAATCCCGTCAAACAAGAAAAATCCTTAATTCCTTAAACGTTGATGGTAAAACTATAGACAATTTTAAAGACATACTTGAAGAAGAAGTTAAAATTTATGAAACTTTATACCCATCAACAATAACAGACATTGATGTTAATGAATATTTAAATAATACAAGTTTTACCAACATTTTAAACAACAATGATGCAGATTTATGCGAAGGACTAATAACAGTAAATGAATGTGCACAAGCTTTAAGAGAAATGAAAAACAATAAAAGTCCAGGTAATGATGGAATATCTACTGAATTTTATAAAATCTTTTGGAACCAAATAAAAGATCTTGTTATTTCTAGTTTCAATGAGAGTTATTTAAACAATGAATTATTATTAACACAACGCGAAAGCATTATCTCATTGTTATACAAAAAAGGTGATCCAACCAATATCGAGAATTAGAGACCTATTTCGCTTTTAAATACAGATTATAAATTATTAACAAAAGTTTTAGCACATCGTTTGCAAAGAGTATTGCCAAAAATTATTGAATTAGATCAACAAGGATATATAAAAAATAGATACATAGGTTTTAACATTAGACAAATACAAGATATTATTGACTATACTGAACAACTTGATATAGATGGTGCTCTCCTATTCCTTGATTTTAGAAAAGCCTTTGATACTATCGAACGAGAATTTCTGTTTGAAACGTTACGACATTTCGGATTTAAAAACGGATTTTAAGTTGGATTGGTACTATATACAACAACATTTCTTCTCGAATTATTAACAATGGTTGGATGTCAAGGTCATTCCGGTTAACAAGAGGAGTACGTCAAGGTTGTCCTCTAAGTTCACTACTATTTATAACTGTGGCAGAAGTTTTAGCATAAAGGATAAGAAGCAATGAAAACATATGTGGTATTTGTGTATCCGTAAATTATTATTATATACCAAACTTATATAGCGCTCTTTTCATCTAAAAATAAAACGTCCAAAAGCGCTTTACAGCCTAAAATATCACAAATATTGATAAAAACTTCCACATACAATGAGATAAAACAAGACAAAATTAGCAAACACAATTACAATGGATTCTAAATATGCTATAAAATATTAGGATCTAAAATTATAACAATTAAAATAGAGGTAATAATTAAATAAAATGTGTTCATTTGCAGTCTTAATCCTGATTGAGCACAGACACAGTTCGATATTTATGTTCCATATGAACATTTAAAAAGGTGTGTCTTCAAAGCCTTTTTGAAAGAACACAATGTTGTTTCACTTCTAAGAATTGATGGAAGAGAATTCCAAAGTTTCGGGGCAGCAGTCATGAAACTTCTATCTCCGTATGTGACAGTCCGACTTCTTGGTAACACAAGAGTAGCTGCTTCATTTTTAGACCGTAACTCTCCTTGGTATATAAACCTCAAGCAAGTTTCTCATATAAATCGGTGCTTCTCCATTCAATGCTTTATATGTTGTGAGTCAGTATTTTATACTTTATTCTTTCTTGAACTGGTAGCCAATGAAGTTCTTTTAGAATGGGCGTTACATGACTGAAACGGGATGTTCTGGTTATGATGCGAGCTGCTGTGTTTTGAACAGTTTGTAATTTATTGGAAGTGTTTTTTGACACGCCGTACAACAGTGAATTACAGTAGTCGAGCCTGGATGTAAAGAGTGAGTTTATGAGAGTTTTCGTGGCGTCTGTTGTTAAATACTGCCGAATGTGTCCAATCCGCCGGTTCTGCGCATAACATGATTTTGTCACGGAATTTACATGTTTGTCCATATCCATTCTTGAGTCTAGGAAAGCTCCTAGATTTATCACACATGTTGATGGTTCTGTATTTGAGTCTCCTACTTTCACATTTATGTTTTCAATGTGTTGAAAATTTCGCTGACTAGAAAACATAATCATTTCAGTTTTATCAGTATTGAGTTTTAACATATTGGCATGCATCCAAGCAACAATGTCTTGTAGACAGTTTTCCACTCGAAGTAGTGTCTCTGCTTGTGAAGCTTGAACTGTTGGTTTGAATGAAAGGTAAAGCTGGGAATCGTCAGCATAAAAGTGATGGTTCAGTCCATGGTGTTTACAAATGGCTCATACAGGCATGGTATACATAGTGTAAAATTTCGGGCCTAAAACAGACCCCTGTGGAACACTGAAATTCATGAGCACTGAGTTGGATAGCTTTCCCTCGATACATACGGCTTGATAACGGTCGGTAAGATAAGATGATATCCATTGGAGAGGTTTTCCAGTAATTCCAAAATGAAATTCGAGACGCTGTAAAAGTGTTCTATGGTCGATGGTATCAAATGCAGCAGATAGGTCCAAAAGCACAAGGATTGTAGCATTGTTCTGGTCCAGAGATTGGAGTATATCGTTTTGGACTTTCAGTAAGGCAGTTTCTGTGGAATGAAACTTCCTGTACGCAGACTGATGTACCTCGTGTAAGTTATTGCTTGTCAAATGTTCATCAATTCGACTATTTACTACTTTTTCCAGAATCTTCGAGACATAAGGCAGGTTTGACACGGGCCTGTAGTTCTTCAAAGTGTTTTGATCAAGGCTTGGTTTTTTCAGCAAAGGTCTTACCCGGGAGATTTTGAATGACTGGTACATTGCCTGTTTCCAATGAAATATTTACAATTTGTGTCACTATTGGTAGGATTTCACTAAGACAAGATTTCAGTAGCCATGTCGGAATTGGATCAATTTCACAGGATTTATTTGGCCCTTTTTTAATGAACTGTTTGACTTCTTTCTCATATGATGGACAGCAATTGTTCAAGCAGTTTATGTGAGGGAGTTTCTCTGTTTCAATGTTCAATGGACCCCGTTCTGACTGGGAGTTTGAAGATATGTCATTTCTAATGCCTTTCACCTTAGAAATGAAGAAGTCACTGAATTCCTGTGCAAGTTCATTGGGATTTTTGCCTGATGGAAGCGCTATTTCACTATCGCCTTCAAGCAGGTGTTTAGTGATTTTGAACATGCTTTTTTGATCACGACCGCAAGATATTACTTTATCAGAAAAGTAGTCAAGCCGTGCTTGTTTCAACATTTTATTAACCTTGGCACACTGACTCCTGTATATTTCATGGTCGACAGTTAATCTTGATTTTTTCCACTTGCGTTCAAATTTACGCTTTACATGTTTGGCATCGTGGAGTTCCTCTGTAAACCAGGGACATGAAGGCCTTAATGTAATCGTTTTTGTACGTAAAGGGGCGTGTTTATCAACCAATGCAGAACGTTCACTGTTGTATATGCTGACAAGATCGTCAGCATCCATGCATTGCAAACTATTACGAAGTTTTTCTGATGCCATGATGTCACTTTTGAAAGTATCTACATCTATTGAACGGAATTTTCTATACGACACTGTTTTTCGTACAGGAGCCGGTTTCGCCGCTCTTGCATGAAATATGACTGCGAAGTGGTCTCAAATACAAGAGAACATCATTTAAAAATCACGCAATTGGCCGATGATACAACACTCTTTCTCCGTGATGAAACAGATATATCAAATGCATTAGATTCAATTGACTGCTTTGGTAATTACATAGGTTTAAGATTAAATATTAATAAAACAGTAGGCATCTGGATGGGCAAATCCAAAACTTCTGACAAAACTCCTTGTAATATTAAGTGGTCCAAAACGGTTAAAGCGTTAGGTATTTATTTTAGCACTGATGCTACGGAGTGTGAACAATTTAATTGGGATATAAACATTGAAAACTGCAGAAAAACCATTAACATTTGGAAAAAAAGAAATTTAACCATGTATGGAAAAATAACCGTAATTAAAGCCATCCTACTACCAAAATTCACATATATTATGCAATCATCGTACATACCTATAAATAAACTAAATGAAGTAAATCTAATGGTCTACCAATATCTTTGGAATGATAAACGGGAAACAATAAAAAGAAGCACTTTAATTAATACATGCACAAACGGTGGGCTTAATATGATAGATCTACAATCCTATTGTAATATGTTAAAAATAAAATGGGTGAAATCCCTACTAAATACGGAACAAGCACATTGGAAACTTATCCCAAGATATCATCTAGATAGGTTTGGATCCATTTTTTAGTATTTTATATGAATAGAGACTCTACCAAAAGCCTACCAAACTCTTTCAAAAGTCTCCCTAAATTTTACCAAGAATTACTTAAATCTTGGATAACCATTAATAATTCTAACTAGGAATTTCTTTGAAATACGCACACAACTAATATGGGGTAACAGAGCGATTAAATACAACAACAAGTGCCTAATATTCAAAAATTGGATTAACTCGGATATATTTTTCGTTAATGACATAATTAACAGAAATGGCGTTATAGACGAACCATTCATTTTAAATAAACTAGTCAATAAAACCAACTGGATATCGGAATTAAATATAATTAGAAAATCAATTTCGCAAGTATTGAAAACTGCTATGAAAGCTGATGAATCTTTGAAAACACACGTTAAGACGATACTTAAATCGTTACCTAATATTAGACATAACTTCAACAATACGACAAACAAAGATATTTACAATTATTTTCTCAAAAACAGAACATCCACACCATATATACACGCTTACTGGGAACATACACTCTCATTACATGTTCAGTGGTCACACTTTTACACAACGCTTCAAAGCAGCATAGATAACAGATACAAGCAATATAAATATAAACTTATTAACAATATCTTACCAACAAGAGAACATTTATTCAAATGGAAATTAACAAATTCTCCAAACTGTTTGTTATGTAACCATGTTGATACATATGAACATTTTTCATATCTTGCAACAGCGTGGTACTTTTTTGGCAAACAATTATGCATATACTCAGACAATGTGGAATAAATAAGAATTTTAATAGACTATCTGCAATTGTGTTAGGTTACAAGATAGACTATTTTGAATATCGCGATATCAATTTGTTGTTCACCATAATTGGGTTTTCTATATACAAGTCTTATATTATCAGTGAAAACAGACGGAAATATGTTGATATAATGAAAATAATGAAAAGTGAAATAACAATTATGAATGAATATTATAAACGTAACAAAATACTTTCTTTAGGAAAATTAAGTTACAAAATTTGCATATTCTCTCATTTCGTGGTACATTAAGATACCTTCCTCTTTCAATTTCTAAATTATGTGATGAAAGTCTAAATCTGCTCAGGGCTATACTAAATTTTTTGTCCGTACTATTATCAAGGTGTGTTTCTAAATTAAATGTATGTTTGAATCTACAGTATGTTGATAGTCTCCTTGAGTTGTTTATGTCTGCGTACCAAGTTTGGTGATATTGGTCAAAGATTCTTTGTTTTATAATATGCAGTTTAATTTCATAAGTTTGTTGGTGAAGCCATAGATTAGATTCAATTCAATATATTTTATTTGGCGATTAGACATTCCCAGATTTTCCAAAATCGATTTTATTTGGTATGCCCAATTAGAACCATTATACGTCACATTATTATTTGCGTCGTTTTTTAGCATTATATAAATTCGTTTAATGAGTGCATTATCATTCATGTTTAAAATTTTAATCCAATATCTTATCATATATACTTATCTATTTATTTTCAAAGGGACTCTTCCAAGATCGCCATATAAACCACTTAATTTTGTGGATTTATTTACAATAAGAAGTTTTCTGCAAAACTTTGTATGAATTAATTCTATATCTTTTCCTGGGTTTAACCCCCAAATTTCCGAACAATAATTTAGGACAGATGCAACAAGAGTATCAAACAGTTTCGATTTCTCAAATGTCCTAAATTCATATTGATTAAAAATAGAAAAAAGTCGGTACATGGCCTTTGATGCATGTTCAGCTATGCATTTTTGCGTTCGGTGCCAATTGCCATTTTTAAAGAAGTATATACCTAGGTATTTAAAAGAGGAGACAATTTCAATTTGTTGATTGTAGAGATAAAAATTGTGAGTAGTATGTCTTCCTCTCTCGAATATCATAACCTTCGTTTTATTAGTATTGATTTTCAGACCAAATGTATTACAATAAATGTCTACGTCATTCAACATAGATTGCAATGATGTCGGTGATGTAGAGAACAGTACTTGATCGTCTGCATACAAAACAATAAAAAGCTGTAGTTCATCTAATGAAAATATTCCATTTAAATTTGAGTTTATATTATTCATTATGTCATTCACGAACATCATGAATAAAAGACTTGAGCTCGGATCACCTTGTTTCACGCCGAGATGTGAATCAATGCAGCTGGAATGAATTTTTCCATTATGTTTTATGGCAGATCGTACAGTACTATACATAGATTTTACAGCTGTTATCATTTTTGTGCTGACTTGTTCAGCAAGTAATTTTTGCCATAGAAACGCACGATTTATTTTGTCAAAACATTTTTCGTAGTCGATAAACACGGAATAGAGTTTTTGACCTGTGTGTATTACTTTGGATATTATAGAGTGTAGTATAAACACACAATCGACCGTGCTTTTGCCCTTTTGGAAACCAAATTGAAAGTCTGATAATTTTTCGTACTTTTCTGATCATACTGTTAGTCTATTAAGAAGAATTTGTGAATATACTTTGGCTAGTATATTATTTAAAGTAATGCCTCGATAATTCTTTGCTTCTTTTGGGTCACCGCCTTTAAATATAGGTATAATATACCCCATACCCCAACTATCTGGATATTCACCGGTATTAAATATGCTGTTAAAAAGAGATACTAGGTGAGTTGAAATAATGCTATAAGATGCTTTAATAATTTCAGCCGGTAATTCGTCGGGTCCCGAAGCTTTACAGCTATACACTGCTTTATGTATTTCAAATTATGTTATAGGACAATCTAATTCATCGTTTAATACGTTTTGCATATTAATATTATCATTGTTTACATCAATGTTTGGCTCTTCGCCATATAACGTGTTGAAATGCTCATGTAAATCATCAACTTTAATTTCATCATTCTTAGTATATGATTTTTTATAGCAGTTTTTAACAGATTTCCAGAATTTACGCGGCTAACACTTTGCAATATTTTCTAGTTTATGTCCTTCTTGTATTTTATATTTTTGTTTTGCACGATTTTTGGTTCTATTGTATTTCGTACGCATCTTGGTAAAACTCGTTCTATTTTCTTCCGTTCAATTCATATATATCTATCTATACATTATTATAATGTACATTGATTTTGAATGTATGATTATTGTGTTAATACATTTGTGTATTATTTTGTAAATATTTGTAAATAATGAACTGAATAAACCTTAAAAAAACAAAACAACAACAGCATTAGATCACCCGTCTAACCATAGTAATATTAAACGTTTTTTCAGACGGGACTTTAAACCGAGGTTTCGTGTCAGTGCTTTACATCGTGCACGTAAAAGAACCAGAGGAGACGCTGGAATTGATCTCTGTCTGTATCATTGCACTATCCTCCAGAAATCTAAAATGACTAATCTCTTCAGGAGGCGTCGCTCATATGGGCAACCGGTAGCGACGATACATAAACGTAAAACACACTGTCCAATAGGAGTTGATTGCTTCATCAGTCCTGGGCGATGCAAGTATTTGCACTAAGGACTGGCGTTTACTGATGTTCGAACATAAAAACTTGCGACCATCGTCCAATCTCCAAATAGTGACCATTTTAGACTATATATCTTATATGAAGGGTCACACTTGTGGAATGCCCGCCCGTATCACATCAAAACAGCTAATTCTGTTCCACATTTCAAAGCTTTATATATCAGGTGGTGCAAAGAACAGACATTTACCCAAATAAGTGATACATTATAATTATACATGTATATACATTAGTTCTTGTAGCTTATATCTTATTTCCAATGAAAGTTTTACTGGTCATTGTTTACATGTTTCATTATGCTATTCCATGTTTTACTGGTCATTGTTTACATGTTTCATTATACTATTCCATGTTTTACTGGTCATTGTTTACATGTTTCATTATGCTATTCCATGTTTTACTGGTCATTGTTTACATGTTTCATTATGCTATTCCATGTTTTACTGGTCATTGTTTACATGTTTCATTATGCTATTTGATGTTTTACTGGTTACTGTTTACATGTTTCATTATGCTATTTGATGTTTTACTCGTTACTGTTTACATGTTTCATTATGCTATTTCATGTTTTACTGGTTACTGTTTACATGTTTCATTATGCTATTTCATGTTTTACTGGTTACTGTTTACATGTTTCATTATGCTATTTGATGTTTTACTCGTTACTGTTTACATGTTTCATTATGCTATTTTATGTTTTACTGGTTACTGTTTACATGTTTCATTATGCTATTCCATGTTTTACTGGTCATTGTTTACATGTTTCATTATGCTATTTGATGTTTTACTGGTTACTGTTTACATGTTTCTTTATGCTATCCCATGTTTTACTGGTTACTGTTTACATGTTTCATTATGCTATTTCATGTTTTACTGGTCATTGTTTACATGCTTCATTATGCTATTTCATGTTTTACTGGTTACTGTTTACATGTTTCATTATACTATTCCATGTTTTACTGGTCATTATTTACATGTTTCATTATGCTATTCCATGTTTTACTGGTCATTATTTACATGTTTCATTATGCTATTCCATGTTTTACTGGTCATTGTTTACATGTTTCATTATGCTATTTGATGTTTAACTGGTTACTGTTTACATGTTTCATTATGCTATTTTCATGTCTTACTGGTTACTGTTTACATATTTCATTGTGCTATTCCATGTTTTACTGGTCATTATTTACATGTTTCATTATGCTATTTGATGTTTTACTGGTCATTGTTTACATGTTTCATTATGCTATTTGATGTTTTACTTGTTACTGTTTACATGTTTCATTATGCTATTCCATGTTTTACTGGTTACTGTTTACATGTTTCATTATGCTATTTGATGTTTTACTGATTACTGTTTACATGTTTCGTTGTGCTATTCCATGTTTTACTGGTTACTGTTTACATGTTTCGTTGTGCTATTCCATGTTTTACTGGTCATTGTTTACATGTTTCATTATGATATTTGATGTTTTACTGGTTACTGTTTACATGTTTCATTATGCTATTCCATGTTTTACTGGTTTCTGTTGACATGTTTCATTATGTTATTCCATGTTTTACTGGTCATTGTTTACATGTTTCATTATGTTAGTTGATGTTTTATTGGTTACTGTTTACATGTTTCATTATGCTATTCCATGTTTTACTCGTTACTGTTTACATGTTTCATTATGCTATTCCATGTTTTACTGGTTACTGTTTACATGTTTCATTATGCTATTCCATGTTTTACTGGTCATTGTTTACATGTTTCATTGTGCTATTCCATGTTTTACTGGTCATTGTTTACATGTTTCATTATGCTATTTGATGTTTTACTCGTTACTGTTTACATGTTTCGTTACGCTATTTCATGTTTTACTGGTTACTGTTTACATGTTTCATTGTGCTATTCCATGTTTTACTGGTCATTGTTTACATGTTTCATTATGCTATTTCATGTTTTACTGGTCATTGTTTACATGTTTCATTGTGCTATTCCATGTTTTACTGGTCATTGTTTACATGTTTCATTATGCTATTGCATGTTTTACTGGTCATTGTTTACATGTTTCATTATGCTATTTCATGTTTTACTTGTTTCTCTTTACAAGTTTTATTATACTATTCCATGTTTTACTGGTCATTGTTTACATGTTTCATTATACTATTCCATGTTTTACTGGTCATTGTTTACATGTTTCATTATGCTATTCCATGTTTTACTGGTCATTGTTTACATGTTTCATTATGCTATTCCATGTTTTACTGGTCATTGTTTACATGTTTCATTATGCTATTTGATGTTTTACTGGTTACTGTTTACATGTTTCATTATGCTATTTTATGTTTTACTGGTTACTGTTTACATGTTTCATTATGCTATTCCATGTTTTACTGGTCATTGTTTACATGTTTCATTATGCTATTTGATGTTTTACTGGTTACTGTTTACATGTTTCTTTATGCTATCCCATGTTTTACTGGTTACTGTTTACATGTTTCATTATGCTATTTCATGTTTTACTGGTCATTGTTTACATGCTTCATTATGCTATTTCATGTTTTACTGGTTACTGTTTACATGTTTCATTATACTATTCCATGTTTTACTGGTCATTATTTACATGTTTCATTATGCTATTCCATGTTTTACTGGTCATTATTTACATGTTTCATTATGCTATTCCATGTTTTACTGGTCATTGTTTACATGTTTCATTATGCTATTTGATGTTTAACTGGTTACTGTTTACATGTTTCATTATGCTATTTTCATGTCTTACTGGTTACTGTTTACATATTTCATTGTGCTATTCCATGTTTTACTGGTCATTATTTACATGTTTCATTATGCTATTTGATGTTTTACTGGTCATTGTTTACATGTTTCATTATGCTATTTGATGTTTTACTTGTTACTGTTTACATGTTTCATTATGCTATTCCATGTTTTACTGGTTACTGTTTACATGTTTCATTATGCTATTTGATGTTTTACTGATTACTGTTTACATGTTTCGTTGTGCTATTCCATGTTTTACTGGTTACTGTTTACATGTTTCGTTGTGCTATTCCATGTTTTACTGGTCATTGTTTACATGTTTCATTATGATATTTGATGTTTTACTGGTTACTGTTTACATGTTTCATTATGCTATTCCATGTTTTACTGGTTTCTGTTGACATGTTTCATTATGTTATTCCATGTTTTACTGGTCATTGTTTACATGTTTCATTATGTTAGTTGATGTTTTATTGGTTACTGTTTACATGTTTCATTATGCTATTCCATGTTTTACTCGTTACTGTTTACATGTTTCATTATGCTATTCCATGTTTTACTGGTTACTGTTTACATGTTTCATTATGCTATTCCATGTTTTACTGGTCATTGTTTACATGTTTCATTGTGCTATTCCATGTTTTACTGGTCATTGTTTACATGTTTCATTATGCTATTTGATGTTTTACTCGTTACTGTTTACATGTTTCGTTACGCTATTTCATGTTTTACTGGTTACTGTTTACATGTTTCATTGTGCTATTCCATGTTTTACTGGTCATTGTTTACATGTTTCATTATGCTATTTCATGTTTTACTGGTCATTGTTTACATGTTTCATTGTGCTATTCCATGTTTTACTGGTCATTGTTTACATGTTTCATTATGCTATTGCATGTTTTACTGGTCATTGTTTACATGTTTCATTATGCTATTTCATGTTTTACTTGTTTCTCTTTACAAGTTTTATTATACTATTCCATGTTTTACTGGTCATTGTTTACATGTTTCATTATGCTATTCCATGTTTTACTGGTCATTGTTTACATGTTTCATTATGCTATTCCATGTTTTACTGGTCATTGTTTACATGTTTCATTATGCTATTTGATGTTTTACTGGTTACTGTCTACATGTTTCATTGTGCTATTTGATGTTTTAATTTGTTGAGGGCCTGATGGTAGATTGACTTAATTGTTCAAATGAATTATATAGTTATGTAAATTCTTTATTATTATTATTATTATTATTATTATTATTCAGAATATGAACACATTGAATGTGTCTGATTTGCAAAAGTTTTGATTTTCTTTTGTTTTTGTATACCAGGATTATTGTTTTCCATGATTTAAATTTACAAATCAGCTAGGCGTTTCCTTTGACGTTCTTTTTCCAATGATATGCGGTCGTTCACCATCGTCAACAACAACAACAACAACAACAACAACAGCACCAACAGTGACTTTCAGGAGATTTCTTATTTTGGGTAAAGCAATGATTTACGGTTTCAACGATTGACATAGAATAATAGACATAATAGAATGTAATTACAAATCATACAAAACAAGAAACGCTGTACTATTCAAGGGAGACAATGTTCATATCATTATTCATATGCCATTAATACTACTGTCATAGTAAACGACTAGATCAGTTGATATAATCAGTTGGTATAATTCACATGAGTCCATTCATAATTGTTTTTAGTGCGAGACACTTCGAAAATGACACGCGGTGCACGAGCTTCATGGATTTTAGGTGTTCGAAGACGGGAAAACCCGACAGACAGACGTGTCTAGATATAGTTTGGCCATTGAACAATACTTATGCATGTGAGGCGTAACTGACGGATTTTCATTTCAATGTGTTTATATGGACGCGTGTGTACAATGTCAACAACAACAACAGTGAGCATGTTGCCATTCATGACGATGCCTATTGGGGTGTTGTGAAGACGGATGGTGGACATTGTATCGTATTGCTCCAAATGTTATTTCACAAAACAGGTTCGTTTGTTGCCACATGTTGCCAATTATACATTTTACCGTAATCATTTTTATTTGAAAAATGAAAATATAAGACAATAAATCACACTATCTAATCATCCGCTGCTTACACTATGTCGGTGTGCTGCACATTCGAAGTAAACGTACCTAGGGGCTTTAATTAAAACAAACTTAACATAGAACACTTACAATGATTATCAGATGTCTGTGTTTTCACTGTAAACATCAGTAAAATATCACCGTACCGTTAACAAGTTATAACCATTTTAATGTTAGCTAAGTAGCATAGTCCGCCTACGTGGTCGAGTGGTTACGGTCGCTAATTTGTATACCACTATAACCTATCATCACTGATTGTCATGGGTTCGAGCCACGTGTCTCTTTATACGAACATGTTGGATGTTTATTATGGAGGCTGGTTAATCGCTGGGGCCTGCCCAGGAAATGTATTGTTAGGTAAACTGCACGTCGCTCAAATGGACAACCGGTAGCGACGCTAAATAAACTTAATTAAAAACAATTATATGGACAAATACTAATTGTCGTTTTGGAACTCAAGTCTTATTTAGCAAGTAAAGATAAGTGTAATAAGATATCTGTAATGTAAGACAAACATGTTCGAATATTTGCACGTACACTTTATGCAATTATTTGTATTACAGGCCTGAGTGTCATAAAACGTTTGTCATATCTCAAACTCTGTCTCAAGCTTCTGATTGGTTCAGCTGAGAGTACAGCTCGGAATAAATCAATCAAAACCAGTCAAAACTCGATTATGAGATTTGTGAAAAGCTTTAAAACCTCCAGGCATTATGTTTGTCATTATTATATTCGAGCGTACACCTTTTAATTTAATACCAATGCTCTATCGTTGTACTTTGTACAAATCGAAATAAATTATCTGTTCTGTTCTATCATGTTAGCATTACATTTTCAAAGAATATATATTTTATTGTCCACCGTGTTGGTTTTCCCACAGTTTAAAAAGAGCTAATCTGGTATAGGTTGTGTCATATACACAGATGGGTGTGCGTGTATGTTCGGTTTTGAGATTGGATTAAACATATGTATTCGTTCATAATGCACAGTACATATATATTGTATACAAAATGAAAATGGATGTAATCGAAAGCTTAAACCTTATTGAGATTATCTCCATTTTAAGTTTTGTATAGGACTGTCGGCCCGAATGCACTATATGTATGAAATCCAAGGTCGCTCACCCAGTTGAGGCTTTTACCCCGTCATGTACCCCGTCATGTACCATTCACATCTTAAAGCTGCTTCTTTAAAGTTTGAATGTGGTAGATTTTGATGAAAGCTGCTGTGTACTTTTTTATTTGAAATTATCATCGCTATTATTGGTGGAGGAAGACCATGGATGTTGATCCGAACAGGTACGGTCGAGTACAAGGGTAGAACCATCGATCTTCCCCGAGCCAGCTGGAGAATTCCTCACATTTCTGTTTCTTGTAACATTTGCAAATACTGTATATTTTCGGATTGTATGTACTTTTAGTGAAAACGTACATTTTGGCACTGTTTGGTCAGTGGAGGAACATTCCACCATATTAGAAATTATCAAAGGGAGGAACAGTCCAGCAAATAAAAGTTACCTGCATTCTGAGGCATACCTAGTTTGATATACGTTCTACAAACGGAATTGATGGATCATGTACTCACTCACCATCACTCATCAATCAGTATTGAATCCATGTACAATGTTTGTGCGTATATTATTCGTGCTTGCGGCGACATGCAAACTGTTTATCGAGTCCAATAAGTGACAACATTCGCCAAAGTTACTGCACACAAATACAACGTCACGTTATGAAATACTAGTATACCATGACGTCACTATGTATAACTAATTGTCAGTACACTAGTGTTAGGTAATCGTTGCGAACGAAGCTGGAATCGTAAATTGCACTAAATTAGTATGACATACTCTACCTGTGCAAGGATATGTCTGTGTCCATTGGCCAATTGGGACACATCTGATATTTTTAATAGCGCCATGCTGAAAGCATTACTATTTAATCACAGCTCCCACGTTCAACACGTTTCCAGAGTGTGCATTATAGAGAGATGGTATGCGGTCACAGTCTGCAATCAAATAATAGAAATTAGATATTTAAATTATATACTTAGTTTTAATGTATTATGTATATCTTAGCACAGGAAGCATTTCAGGGGTTTGTTGGTGACGTTGTCTGGAAGTGATTGAAAGCAATACCACTATGTCTGTTGCTTTCAGATTGCGACGTGTTATGGCCATGTTCCTTATATGAGTTACGTATACATGTTTACATAGTGCTTACATTTATATCTTACTAATTTATTCTTGGAATATATATGCATGCACCTTATGTTTATATTTGAATAAAACATGAGAGAAGTCAGCATAGCGAATACCTCCGTCATGTTGTGTTAAACATCATCATAACAAATTAATGGATTGTGCAATAGGCCTTAAATGTATGAACACACTACGCGTAATCCAGACGGAGGTTATTAGTAATTGATAGTACTGAATATTTGATAGACTATCCAGTAAACATGGCTTTTGAAAATAGTATCTAATAAAACTAGGATATAGTATTCTGTCTGTATTTGTACATTGCCAGTGCCAGGAGAGCATACACAATAAATGATAAGGTATACCTATCACAGCACATGTTCCATTACATTCCCGATATTCTGAAACTAGTAACAACGGTTGAACAACTATTGAAAGGGCAAGCCATTTACGATTGTTAAGACATCTCTTATGAACAGCAGTACTTCATGAATCATATTCGTGCAGGCAAGGCGCCATGCTGATAGAAAAACAGCAATCAGGTAATCAGATGCGGTTCGAACCTTCGTCTCATCGCTTCATACGTAGGCATACGCCTTAACCACTCGGCCATGGATTAGGCTTGCATAGCACAATGTATAGCACATAAGTAGACTTGAACATATGAATTAGTAGTAATTCATCCAATCTTCTTTCGTCATCAAAATACATAATTATAGGTTCGTAACAGAAGTTCGACTTACTTATATCGCGTATTAATATTTACATTGTTATTACACCAGCTAGGTTGAACCCCTTCCAGTCTACTGGGTTTACCGGTATGTAAACGCAGGTATCCATGATACGTTGCTGATTTATTAGAGTTATGTTTGACGTCACAAAGAGCACGCTATATACCGTTGTCAATAATACGCCTAGGTGCGTTTGTAAAATCAATGTTCCATTAATTGAAAGGAAACAGCATCATGTGTGTACCATTTCTGCTCATTTACAGTATTGAAACCCTTAGAAAATGCAATGTAAATATAAGGAATACAATCAGCATGTGTTTCATTTATTGTGGCATTCACTTCATTAATTTGTGCTGTTTAAAATGTATGTGGATTGATGAGAATGTTACAATATGAATCATTAACACGTCCTATTGAATATAATTTAAATCTCTACTAGCCTTGATATAAACTAAGGCATTGCCTCAAATGGGAATCGATCATCAACATATCCTTTTAAAATTAATACAAATGTATATCTCTAAGGAGATGACAACCGTAAGATGTATGGGTTTCTGTCCAATTCCTTATTTCAATTGTTGTAAATAATCATGTACATGGTAGAATATAAATATGCTTACGCTAAATGTATACACTGTACGAGTGTATTTTCGCATATTGAACCTATGCTGGACAGATTTAGCTTGGGGAGTGGGTGGTGCGCGCCCTCTAGAGCTTTACTAGCATAATCAGTTAGCTGAACACCAATGAGTTTTCACATTTAGTGGAATGGGTCTGGGTCCCCTCAAGATGGGACAATTGTGTCGTAGATGACCATAAATGGGGAAATGAGAGATATGTTCATGTCAAAACTGGACATTATTTCGGTCGGTTATCCAATAATTAGAGGTTATTAAACCGCGGAGGTGGGCCATTTGTGGATATTGGCGCACCCTATGGAAATATTGGCCCGGGGGCCGTTAGGCCACAAATGGCCCATCGCAGCCGTTTAATAACTTCTTTATTGCATACATAGCCGTATGTTTCTTCTGCTGTTATTTGCTTATTTCGCTCAGCTATTTTACCGTACAATTTACCGTACATTTTACCTGACAACAATCTGTCAGACAACGACTTTAGTGTTGCTTCGGCGGCCATGTTTACACAATGTAGTTACTATGTTGTTGCTACCTGTGACACGTGCTCGTGATTCACGTGCACGCGCTAGCCAATATCCCATATTGGCCCGGCAGAGCCGAAAATCGAAATATATTGCCCGCGTCGACCAGATATTTTGCTTTTCTACCATTAAATTTGTTACTATGTATAGTAACGTATGCAATAAAGGCATATAGTTTTAAATTTCAAAATTGCTTATAACTTCGTCGATGTTAAGCACGGATTGGACAATATTATTGTAAGTTTCTAGACATTACACAGACAAATGATATAGTCGGGTATGTGTTTATGAAACATGCGCTATATACATCTACATAATTGATATGATACATACAATGTTCAGCTATGTACAATAAAGAGTTCACAGTGCAAATTTGTCATAGCTTTTGGTAAAGCACTAACATTTGTATTTCTAAGAATGAGAAACATATTTCGGTAATCATGAGGTGAAATAATTACATTAATAAACACACTTATTTATGATTTCCAATGTGTTTGGCTAATATATTTGTTATCCAATTTTATATATTTGAACTGCCCCTGCTGGGAACGCCATTTCAATACAATACACAACCGCGTTATAAGATGGACACACATGTCTGTTATAATTTTCAAGTTAGTGTTCTGTCTGATTTCAATTTTGAAAACAACAGTAGAACAGACTCTTTTTGAACTATCTGCCAGAAAATATTGTCAGAAAATAGCTAAAGTACATGCAACTGCAGTGGTGCAGAAAACAACATTCCAAAACGGTGAAAGATAACATTTTCTTTCACTGAGAAAAGTCAATAATACATTGGAAAGCAGAAAATGTCACCCACTAAATCTGTAACTAAACCACATGCGCCGCTGAAAAGCACAGACGTACAGTACAGCTAGCATTTTCTTTCGATTTTGGCATTTAGAGGGATATTTTTGTTTACCTTTTCTCACAACCTCAACGGGATTTGTCGGAGCTAGTACTAAAGTCTACGTAATGTATAAGTTCCAGAACATATAGTTATTATATACGTTCTGTAGTTTCCTCATTTAAGCTGTTAAGTAGTAGAGTGCTTAAAGTGTCATACAAGCACGTTCATCACGGTATTGTTGTCAAACGCGGATTTGATGCAAAGTTGTAAGGTTTGTGGGTAACAACCAATATCATCCCATGAGCTGCAGCATTTTCCGGGCATTGACCTTCCGATTTGATTATCAAATTTAAACTTTGATGGTTGGACGCTATGTGTTCGGCTGTGTGGTTGGTCAAATGGACATTTGACTACAGTTCCAAGTGATCATCAATCATTAACGCGGTGTTCTGTCATTGAAAGTAGTAGTGTAAGCATTAGTAGTAGCTAAAACAAAGGTTTCTGGAACAACCATGTTCTTTGATAGCCTGTGGAGGTAGCCTGTGGAACCGGCATACTACCATTGACGTCACGATTCATATATCCTATTATTTATTCATACTTCACTCGTGTTTATCGAGGTATTTATAATTGTACTGCGGTAAATAATTCGCTTGTTATTGAACTGTCACTCTACAGTATTACCCGCGTGGTTATATTCTATATATATATAGTATATGAATATATATGTATATACCCTAATAGTCCGACAATGGAAATGTATCTCGCTTTATTGGTGGAGACAGGTATGGATACCGCAAGGATCAATAAGCGAGTGGCATTCTGGACATATAGTAAAGCTAGTCGTTCATGTAGAAATATGCATTTTAATGTTAAGAGCCATTATGAGGCTAATGATTTTCCTATGTACACTAGATTTGGTAATCCTATATCTCGTTCTTTCACACATAATGTTGAGGTCAAAGCATACGATAAGTATATACACTCTTGGTCAACCAAGATAAACAATGTCACAGACCCCTCTGTCTCAGGTCTCGGAATACGGCCGAATAAAGTGAGAGTGTATAAATTATTTAAAACTGACCATATTGCAGAGCAATATTGTAAAATTGTATTACCACCCAGACATCGTTCTGCTTTTAGAAAATGTCGACTGGGGATCGCGCCCATTAGGATAAAGACTTGTCGGTATGAAGGTGTACCAGAGGAATCTAGGATGTGTCCGTTTTGTGATACTGCTACTATTGAACATGAGATGCATGTAATATTGAATTGTCCAGTTTACAATGATTTAAGACAAGATTTATTCTCAAAGTCATACGCGTGTAATATCGATTTCTGCTCAATGTCTGATTATGATAAATAGTGTTTCCTGTTTTCAAACAAAGGGATGATTCGTATTTGTGCCAAAACCTGTTTTATTATTCTACACAGGCGTCAGTTTTTATTATGTAAATAATTTTTAAATTTGTGAATAATGTCATTATTTCTTTGTATTTTTAACTGCATTTGTTTGATCTCGTCTGTAATATCTCTGCTAATCATATTCGCTATGATCTGATCAAAGCGAATTTAGATTTCACATGACCAATTCTTAATCAATGTGCAATAGTACCTATTTTGTATTTCAGTGTTTTATTATTGTTTCAGAACAGCTTTTGATAACCGATTAGCAGGGATATTGCAGCTTTATCCCTAACATACTGTGATAAATGAGTATGTATATTTTTTTTCATCTCTTATAACTCCATGTTGGAGTGGCATTGTACTTTTATTATGTAAACTATGCATGCAATAGTATTGTAAATATTGTACGTACAATGATGAGATGTAAATAAAGATTACTACGTCTACCGATATATTAGGCAATACAATTACTATCAAATACATGTACATGTATTGAGTAACTCAATAGTTTTGGAATGTGAGAAGATGTTATTAATTTCTAAATATATATTACGATATGATTGTGTTTGTGCAACAGAAATACCAAATGCACTTATCATCAAACTGCACAACCACAACTGGCTCGAGAGTTTCGCCCTATCGCTTTCGTGTGAGCTATAACCACTAACCCCAATATTTACATAGGCATCTATGATTATGAACACCGATATGTATTTGTCATAATTGTCTGCTATAATCCGCATCTCCAATTCTAAATTTATGACACATTCAGTGTTGTTTCCAATCCCACTAAGCATTTATCTCCCAGCACCATAATTATGTAATTCAATTAAATTGAGACCGTCGCACACATCGTCCATACCATATCATCACAACCACCCCTCAGCCACCCACCCACCAGGAAGTAACAGATATGTGCATAATTTTCAAGTTACGGTTGCGTTATCTTTGCCTCCATACGATGTTCACGGAAAATGTTTCATTAATGGTAATGATATTAAAATAAGGCATTTTCCTCTGAAGATATACTTCCTCAAATTAAAATGCATGACTATAACCACACTGTGACACAAGTGTTTTAATGCAAAGTTTCAAATTTATTATAACTGCAGATTAACATATAGTGGCTCGAATATGGCAAAATATAAAGTTATAAACACATATACGTGCAGATTAACATATATTGGCTTGAATATGGCAAACATATCAATATAAAGTTATAAACACATATACGTGCAGATTAACATATAGTGGCTTGAATATGGCAACAGAATCAATATAAAGTTATAAACACATATACGTGCAGATTAACATATAGTGGCTTGAATATGGCAAACATATCGTAGATGTAGGAAAACGCCGACAATGTAACACATACTGGAACGCCGTGATTCTTTTCCAGGATGACCTTTCTTCAAATTCTTATGCAATGTTTAAAGTACAACCTTACACTTTA
The DNA here is from genome assembly GCA_014843695.1 of Archivesica marissinica. NCBI lineage: Eukaryota > Metazoa > Mollusca > Bivalvia > Venerida > Vesicomyidae > Archivesica > Archivesica marissinica. Next base: position 19,046,910 of record CM026399.1, on the reverse strand, counting down.
CCAAACGGGAGCTATTTACTCCCAATATTTAGTTTAGTTTCAATGGGCCTACTCGGAACCCCACTTGTCAATGAAAAGCAATGTTTGATACAAAACTACTCGAAACATTGGGGTGAGGTATTTCCATTTGAAATAGACGAATGTACGAGTAGACGAAAGCCCATATACCTATCATTTGCAAGGCAGGTCATAGTAATATTATGAATCCGTATGACTACCGTGCTATGTTGGTTACTGCCCCAAGCCCCCATGCTAAGCATAGACTACCAAACATAGACAAAACCTCTGATAAACGCACCGGGAAATAGATGACATTTATTACACCTACCGTGTCCAAGCCAGATAATAGTAACATTATATTTCCGTAAGACTCTCGTCATTGTTGGTTGTAGTCTTCCATGTCCTCTTGCTACCGCATCAACAACCCACACTCAGCTTAGTACCACTCATTCTAGGAATTTAAGCGCGAAAAGCAGAAGCTGGTTCCCTGTTTCATATCTCCTCAACTGGAATAGACGGGCTACCTGTTGACAACCCTGCAATTTACGCTATATGCAGACTTGGTGCTCGTGCATGTTATCGTAGAGGAATCAAGCCCGTGTGAAAATGATTGTTGTACTAATCTTGGGATAGATTCCCTATTACTACATTACAAGTTATGTGTATGTTATTAAACTAATGTTCACAACTTACCACTAGTAACTCAGTTCGCAACTCATACATGGAGGCAGCGTAGCCATGCCACCGTACGTCTGACATTCGTTCGTAGTGTTCTGATAACTTACGACAATACATGCGTTCTGACAGTCATCTGGCAAAGTTGTATATGGGTGGGTGCAAGTACTCCAGGATAATTTCCTTGCGACCTGTGCTTCCAATAGATATACCTCTAGCCATGCCGTCGTACATCTTATATTCGTTCGTAGTGTTCTGATAACTTATGGCAATACATGCGTTTTTGCAGTCAACTAGTGGCACAGTTGTATCTGAGTAGGTGCAATTACTCCAGACAAATTTCCTTGCGACTTGTTCTTCCAATAGATATACCTCTAGCAACGCCACAATAAATAACTAAACATAGTATAAGTGCAACTGCTTATTATTCTAAATTGACTATTTGGGAAGCTACTCAAACCGGCATGAACACTGTCCTGAGTAATAGCAATTCCAGTATTGGTCTTTTTTCACAAACACTACCACGTTGTTAACAGCAGATATTCGAACCGCGCTACAAAAGTCCAAGAATACATACTTACGTGGTACACTTCTGAGTTGTAAATATCACTCTTAATGGAAGTTGCAGTTACACTACCTGTATACCAGGTTCATCGCTATATTAAATCACAATACACCAGTACGTCCTTTTGAAAATTTAATTGTGAACGGAAACAAAATGGCAACATGTAATATTTCAATAACTCAGACACAAGGTATAACAACATGCATTCCAAAGGAAAATAAACCTAAACCTAAACAATTCTTAAAAAACCAGAGACCTATAACTCTTATCAATACAGTTTATAAAATTGCATCAGGTTGTATAGCAAATATAATTAGAACTACCCTCGATACACTTATTAGTAAAGACCAAACAGGTTTATTAAAGAAAGTTATATAGGTGAAAACTCAAGATTAATATACGATATAATGCAATTTACAGACGAAAATGATATCACAGGACTACTACTTCTTGTAGATTTTGAAAAGGCATTTGACTCGTTATCACGGTCATTTGTCCAAAGGGCCCTGTCGTATTTTAATTTTGGACCAACACAAAAATGTGGTTTGATACAAAAGCGCACAATCAGCTGTCAATCAGTGTGGATAGTTATCAATGTTTGTTAATTTATTTTTTCAGCTACGAGGAGTAGCCCGTTTATTTTTTTCATGTTGTAATTAACAATTACATAATTATGTAAACATATAATATCAATTACAGTTGTTTTACAATAATCTATCGATACTATATAATTATTAGTATAGTATATGTACAAATGCATTTATTAATTTTTATAAAGAGAGAAGGCATTAGGTTTGAAAGTAAGATAGCAGGAGAAGAGTTGAAAGATTTCCTATCCAGAATACAAACATCTTTTCAATATCAGTTGCTAATACGATTGCTGTTACATGCTTGTGACTACACTTCTATCAGTCAATATCAATTTGTTCCACTTTCTATTGTGAGCTTCTAGTTTATTTTTCATAAAGGCTATATGTTCTTTGATGTATTGTCTTTCTTTTAAATATCTGATAAAGTTTGGAACACATTTTTCTATTTTGCTTTTAAAAATATAATATTTTTCTGAAATAATTATGAAATCTATCATAATATGGGGATGCTCTATACTTTGATTACCAAATGAAACCGTTTTATAATCTATATTAAACTCTATTTGTTTGTCTATCAAATATGTTTTTAATCGCGACCAAAAATGTTGACCATGAGAACAGTCCCAGAATAAATGTTTTAATGTCTCTGTATGCATATTGCAAAGTTCACATAGAGTTGAGTTTGTTATTTTTAATTTATAGAGTAGTTCATTAGTTGGTAATATTCGTGTCACATATTTATATTGGAATGTTCGTAATTTTGTATCGATAGTACATACAAATGGCATGTTGTATATTTTCTTCCATTCCAGGTTTTCAAAGATAGCTTTCCATTTTGTTTCGGCTTTATTTTGTGGAGTTTTATTGTACGTTTTTAGGAATGTTTTGTATAGGAATTGTGTTGGTCTTTTAATATTTTTTATTTCCTCTAGCAACGTATTTGAATTTCTATCCATTTGATTATTCTCTTTTATTTCTTCGTTCCATTTTTTAGAAATATTTGACACTAGCATGTGGTATTTTAAAAAATCTGAACGGTCTATTCCATAGATGTTTTGTAGTTCTGTAAAAGTATGAAATTTTTTTGTTATTCGATTATATATATGTTCTACATATTTAATTCCCTTTTGAAACCAGTTCTTATAAAATAACGTATTTTCTCCGACCCGTATAAACGAGTTGTTCCATAATATTTCGTTTGCATAACAATCTATTTGTGTCTTGAAATTGACTTTTGTCCAACTGGTAACAACATCTCTCAAAAAGCTATTTTCAAGTTTCGAAGCAATGTGCTTAGCAGATATATTTGATTCAAATAGAAGTTGTCCTCCAAATTTATTCAATTGTTTTAGATATGTTTCTTTCCAATGACCTTCATTTTCGGGGTTTATTAATCGTTTTACCCACGCAGCTTTTATAGAATTAACATATGCGTTTATATCAACCATTTTTAGCCCCCCCCCATCTTGATAGTCACGCTTAATAATCGATCTTGCGACTTTATCTGGCTTCCCATCCCATAAGAAAGAGTACATATTTTTAGTAATTTCAGCTAATACATTTTCATTAGGACTTTCGAGTACAGTTAATGGATAGATAATTTTGGGCAATGCAAATGTTTTTATAACTGTGATTTTACCCATTAGTGTCAGTTTGTGATTTCTCCATTTATTTAAACACGAGTACATTTCTTGTATTTTATTATTTATGTTGATTGAGATTCTGTCTCTTTTATTATTCGTAAACAGTATGCCCAATGCTTTTACATCGTTCGATGTCCATATAAAAGATTTCATTTTACAGTGAATGTTATCAGAGTTCCTAAGGGACCCGGCTCTTAATACCACAGATTTGTTTGTATTTATTTTCAATCCTGATATATTACTGAAATCATCGATAGTTTGTACAAGTTTTTTTAAAAGATCTTTCTGATCCGTCAGTTAAAAAAGTTGCATCGTCTGCAAATAATGAGTTTTTTATTTCTTCATTGTGCAATTTTATACCATTGATGTCTTTGTTTGTCCGTACCTTTAATGATAATATTTCAATGGCAATAATAAAAAGATAAGGCGAAAGCGGACATCCATGTCTTACTCCGCGTTCTATATTAAAGAAATCCGACATATGTCCATTGTTGCATACACAACTCTGTATGTTGTTGTAAAATACTTTAATCCATTTCATTAATGAATTCCCAAAATTAAAATAATGTAATGTTTTAAAAATAAACTCATGGTCTAAGCTATCAAAAGCCTTTTCAAAATCTGCGAAAAATAACAAACCAGGTGCATTGGTATCGTTTAAGAAGTCTATGGAGTCGTATATTAGTCGTATATTTTCACCAATATATCTACCTGACATAAAACCTGATTGAGAATGATGAATTATAGTTGGGAGTACATGTTTTATTCTATTTGCTATGGTTTTTGTTGCTATTTTGTAATCTACGTTTAACAGTGACAATGGACGCCAATTATTCAAGTCAGTCAGTTCTTTATTTTTCTTGGGAATAAGGTTAACGATTCCTTGTTTCTGAAGTTGCGTGAGAGAACCATGTTCGTAAGAATAGTTAATCGATGCAAGATAATATTGTTTCAAATCTCTCCAAAATATTTTATAAAATTCTGCAGTTAAACCGTCAGATCCAGGGCTTTTATTGTTTTTCATATCTAAAAGGGCCTTTGCGCATTCTGCTTCCAATAATGTACCTTCACATGACATTTTTTGGACTTCATTTAGCATATCATTGTTTGACGGAAAATATTCTATGTCACTATTCGGTAATTCAACCTTTTTATATAGCTTTTCATAAAATTGTTTTATTTCATATAGTAATTTCTTGGATTCAGTAATCACGTTATCTTTTACAATTAATTGTGAAACAGTTTTTTTGTTCGTTTTTCTTTTTTTCTAGATTTGAAAAGTATTTTGTATTTTTTATCCATTCCTTCGATGTATTGTGATCTTGCTCTAATAAAATATCCACGAGTTTTATTGTTTATAATAATGTCAAGTTCATCCTTTTTATTTTTAATTGAAGTAAGTATGTTCTCGTTTGTGGAGTCATTTATTAATTTTAACTCTAGTTCATCAATTACTTTTATGAGTTGTTTTTCATTTTTATTATTTTCCTTCTTTTTCCATGAACAATATTTGATAGTTACATTTCTGATACAACCTTTAATCAATTCCCAAAGAGTATTTGGATTTGCACTTACATTGTTTGCTGCTATTTCAGTAACACTAGTTCTGATTTGTTTTTGATAATCTTCCTCAAGTATCACATAATTGTTCAATTTGAAATAACCCGGGCCTCGGATTTGGTTTGTAACATCTAGCGTTAGATAAATTAAGGAGTGGTCTAATTTTACATGTTTTTACTTTGTTTGAAAGGTTAGATGATATTAAGAAGTAATTCAGTCTACAGAATATTGGAGGTTTATGATTAGAATGCCATCTGTCATAGTCCTTGAATTGTATTTGCCTTACAAAGGAGTCCAATTCACCTTCAGAAGTTTTATTTTCACCCTTAAATCTGGCAAATAGTTTCCCCTCGTAAGACCAGCTTTGTAGAATTCGGGATGGATCCTTAAGTCATACCGATGCCAGAATTATATTGTTGAGTGGGCGTTAGATCTTCGTTGACGTAGTTATCAAATTTTGTAAAAATTGGCCGTGGTTGTAGGCAAGGAGATCCTTTATCGTTTATATATTCATTTTGTGTGCAGAAGTGTTATCCCTGAAAATAAGAAACAATAACTACATTAAAGGAATTAACATCAATAAAGTAAAACACAAAGTATCTCAATTTGCAGACGATACGACTATGATATTAGACGATACGACTATGATATTAGACGATACGACTATGATATTAGACGGATCGGAGACATCCTTAAAACAAACATTAAATACCCTTACAGTAAGTATTTGAAGTTGAACGTTGTTTATGTAAATGTCAATATAAATAAGATGTTACTTTGCAAAGTTGTCTCGGATATCTGTACTTAGTTATATTGTTGGTAAACTGTCTTGTAGCCTTATACTAAATTGCTACGTATCTTGTTTGTTGATGTACAATACATCTATTATATATTGATTATACTTTTCAATCATTAAGTATATTATAGTCGTCCGAATATAAACTACGACAACAGTGATACGAATGTACCAGTACATGTACATACACACCAATAAAGAAACTATTATACATGTAATGTTAGCAATATGCATGTACGCTTGTATAACTGTATCATGCACGTTATCCATTGCGACGTGCAATTAAAATAGCACTAGGAATGTGATGCAATCAAGTACACTATTGTTATGTAGTACCAGGTTTAAAATAGCAGACATTGTCATAGGCATTCAGTTGGAGAATTGAACAAGCAAACCAGTAACACATACCATGTTTTGAGTTTATCCAAGTGCACCATTTGCAGATCAATTGTATTTCCATTTTTGATGGATCTATCATAGCTGTTGGTTATTGATTTTGCAAGTGCGTGGTGGGGTATATAAAATTAGAAATAATTTGATAAAGGGATATATGCCAAGTATATGCGGAGTTATATGCCAAGTATATGCGGCGATATCTGCCAAGTATATGTGGAGTTATATGCCCTGTATATGCGGAGTTATATGCCATGTATATGTGGATCTATATTCGAGTTATATGTCGCTTATAAAACATATATGCTATCAACTCACATACATCTAATGTGCATGCAAAATATATATAAACGCCGTGTAAGCACCTTAAACGTGCACACATATATAAGGCACATATATAACTCTCGCATATCAATAATTGTGGTGAGGGATAACCTGTCACAAGCAGAGGACTACGAAATTTAACAAATACAACTAGAATGTCTTCGTATCATTTCGGGTACAACCAAATTAGTATCAAAACCGTATTCGGAAACTGGGTTCCTTCCGTTGCGCATACGACGACAACAGCACAAACTTCATTCAACTCACCACGCATTTCTGCTGATCTAACAGATATCACTTCCAGCACCAGCGGATATATAATGGCGACCCATCCAAACCCCGTATCCATCCACATTTCTCTGTTGACATGTTCACTATATCTAAATTCTATTTCGTAGTTTAATCATATTTTATTTGGCGCTATTAGGACACAGAATATACATACAATATATACAAAAAAGGCAAACAAGGGTCGAGCCACACGTTCTTACAACATTAGAGAAGGCTCTTCGAAAATAATAGTTAGAACATACAAAACAGCTATAAATAAGTTCATTTATAGTGCAAATATAATGGTAAATGTTTTGATTTACGTTAAATTTAACAATACGTTTGAAACGAAAGTGATGTATAGTAAATGACTCTTCTATTTCTACATGTTCATAGATGATAAAAGGCACATATATACAACCTGACTTATCTATTTGTCATGTGTATATCATATGGCCTCCCTTTATCAAATAATGATTTCTAATTTTATATTCCCCTTCAAGCACTTGCAAAATCAATAACAAACAGCTATGATAGATCCATCAAAAATGGAAATAAAATTGATATGCAAAAGGTGCACTTGGATAACATCACAACATGGTACTTGTTATTGATTTGCTTGTTCAAGTCTCAAACGTAATTCCTATGTCTTGTTCGTTCCACTGTTTTAAACCTGTCTCAAACGTAATTATATGCCAGTGTTCGTGCCACTGTTCTAAATCTGAGACTATATAACAATATGGTACTTGATTGCACATTTATAACGTAACTTCAACTGCATGTCGCAAGGTGACACATAATGTAATCAACTGAACTGTTACAGTAGACATTTTATTAATTTGCAAAAGGACGTACCGGTGTATTGTAATTTAATATTGCGATGAACTCGTTGTGATTTAATATCGCGAATAACTCGTTGTGATTTAATATCGCGATGAACTCGTTGTGATTTAATATCGCGATGAACCCGTTGAGAATTGGTATACAGGTAGTGTAAATGCAATTTCCATTAAGAGTTATATTTACAACTCAGAAGTTTACCATGTAATGATGTTTTCTTGGACTTTTGTAGCGCGGTTCGAATATCTGCTGTTAACAACGTGGTAGTGTTTGTGAAAAAAGACCAATACTGGAATTGCTATTACTCAGGACAGTGTTCATGCCGGTTTGAGTTGCTACCCAAATAGTCAATTTAGAATAATAATCAGTTGCACTTACATTATGTTTAGTTATTTGTTTATTGTGGCGTTGCTAGAGGTATATCTATTGGAAGCACAAGTCGCAAGGAAATTTGTCTGGAGTAATTGCACCTACTCAGATACAACTGTGCCACTAGTCAGCAATAACGCATGTATTGCCGTAGGTTATCATAACACTACGTTCGAATATAAGATGTACGACGGCATGGCTACGCTGCCTCCGTGTGAGGGAGACGTTGTCATTCTGAAAACTGATTTACTAGTCGTAAGTTGTGAACTTTTGTTTAATAACATATACATAGCTTGTAATGTAGTAATAGGGGAATCGATCCCAAGATTCGCGCAAACCCATTTTCACGCGGAATTGAACCCGCTACGATAACAATCACGAGCACAAAATTCTATATAAATGTCCGGCTTGTCAACAGGTAGCCCGTCTAATCCAGTTGAGGAGATATGATAACAGGGTACCAGCTTTTGATTTTCGTGTTTAAGTTCCTAGTCATCGGACTTTATCGCAATTCCAAGCGTTCATGATCCTGAAATGACGCCATCTTGAATCTCATACATCACGATTGAAGTTTGAATGCGTGAATGAGCGGTACTAAGCTGTGTGGGTTTTTTTGATGCGATTGCTTGGGGGCTGGGGCGACTACCACCAATAAGAGTGTTACGGAAATATAATCTTACTATGATCTGGCTGGAACAAGGTATGTGTAATAGATTTCGTCTATTTATCGGTTCGTCTATCAGATGTGTCGTCTATTTTTTATAGTCTATGCTTAGCATGGGGCTTGGGGCGGTTCCCAACATAGCACGATAGTCTTACGGATTCATAACACTTCTATGACCGGACTTGGAAATGATAGGTATATGGGCTTTCGTCTACTCGTACATACGTCTTTTTCAAATGGAAATACCTCACCCCAATATTTCGAGTAGTTTTGTATCAAACATTGCTTTTCATTGACAAGTGGGGTCCATTGCAACTAAAAGAAATATTGGGAGTAAATAGCTCCCATATTGTAAAGTGGTAGGTGGTACTTTAAACTTTGCACACGAATTTGAAGGAAGATTATCCTGGAAAAGAATCACGGCGTCTCAGTATGTGTTACGCTGTTGGCGTTTTCCTACATCTACTGTTTACGTTAACGTGTCAAACTTTCACTACTTATTCTTACACTGTATTTACAATGGAGAGGACAAATATAATTGTAAACATGTTTTAATTCCCTTTACCTAGATAAGGATCTCGCCAGATGGTAAAGCGATCGATACATGTTTTACAAAGATAATTTTTAAAAAACGCTGATATCAAATCGAACCAGTAATATGGGCAGTAAATAGCTCCCGTATTGTAAAGTGTAAGGCTGTACTTTAAAGCTTTACACACGAATAAAAAACCGCTGATATAAGTCGGTACAGTACTGTATTACTGGGAACTATTACAAGTTTATTTGCCTGTAATATTTCCAAAACTTAATGCGGTCTTTGTCTTGTATGTTCGTGGGTTTTCTGCAATTGTTCACTGTGTGTAGATTTAATAAAAATAACAATTATAAATTATATTATAGTTTAACAGTGTTTTAATCACACAGCAGGATCCATTAGTGTAAAAATACCGATTTTCCACCTAATTCCACTATTAGGACACATAACGAATTATGTATGCCTCATAATGCTGGTAGCATTTACTTGCTGCCTAATTAAGTATCTACATAGTTATGGGTAGATGTAAAGATACAACAAATAGTTGTGATAATTTAAAAGTAGTTCATTTATTTTGCAAATATGATTAAGTGTGGAAATAAATGCATGCACACACAATAACTGTTCATCGGAAGGGAGAAATACAGCACGTATCAACATTAGTTATAATAGTATTGTTCTGATATTATCGTTTTGAATCGTTGAATTAAAACAATTGCGTCACAATGTAGTCATTAATTTTAATGTATTTTCTTCAGAGGAAAATGCCTTATTTTAATGTCATTACCATTAATGAAATATTGTCCGTGGATATCGTATGGAGGCAAAGATAACACAACCGTAACTTGAAAAGTATGCACATATATGTTACTTCCTGGTGGGTGGGTGGCTGAGGGGTGGTAGTAGCTAAGGACCTCTCTATAGATCTAGGTCACGCTATATATTCAATATAAACACTCCGGCGCAGGGAATTTTCAGAGCTGCTCGAGCGCGACGTATCAAACCAGTCGTGAGTGGTTAGCGTAGCAGACGACGTGTTTCAGTATTCAGCCATCTTGTTTATAGTACCCCTCTATCTAGCAGACGATATTTTACTATTTACGGATCTAGGTCGCGCTATATATTCAATAGAAATCAGCAGGTGCATGGAATTTTCAAGGTGCATGCAAATTTTACTGACGTATAGTGTCTATTTATAGACGAGTTGTGCAATAGTTGTGATATATATATAGTTAGATTGGGATTTCCGTAGGTCAGGTAAGTTACATCCCTAGGCGTCTGCACAGTAAGTACATAGGTTGTGGGTTCGGATAGTACTGTTTCCTTATTCCAGGATGGGTGTTTCAACCACAGGGATTTGGCACGTTTGGGGGTACAAGCGTTGAAACGAGCGTTCTGATTGGATTATGATTATTCTTCCTATATAAAAAAACATCTTGTTACATTCTAATAATCCAATCAGAACGCTCGTTTCAACGCTCGTTTCAATGCGAATTGCGCCGCTTTAGAAATTTTCAAAACAAATTGAAAATGCTACGAAATCTCTTTATGACGTACATTATTGCCGAATAAACCTACACGTTAGTGTAAACACATTTTATTGATAATGTTATTCACAGTTAAAACTCTCCCGTCGAAGATTTTTTTTTGTTGCTGACAGAACCCGTGTTCTAGTATGGAAATGTGACCTGCTATGGCCATTTATGTGGCAATTGTTTGCAAAGTATACATGTATGCAGCTTAAAGTTGTGTTTTATTTGAAGAACAATATAAAGACTCGGGATAGGCGTTGTATTTGGACATATTTGTACAAAATTGTTTCAGATAGGGCCATTTTACTGATCGATGCGAAATCTGACATCCCACAGAGTAGAATCCCTGTACTTAAATATATATACTAGTCCCCCCAAACGTGCCGAATCCCTGTGGTTTCAACTATTATATATCACCACTCTGTAAAACAGGAATGTAAACATCCTTAGGCGGCGAAAGGCAATATTGACAACCAACAACAGTAGTTTCCAACTATGTTTTATTACATATTGCATATGACAAATGTGTTTGTCATCTTGTAAGAAATTCATGTAATAACATTGTTTATATATATATATATGGATATATGGATAACATTACATTAATCTAATATATACAATGACACTCTTGTTGATAAATGAAATACTGTTCTAATACCCATAAGGATATGATGTATACGTCTTACTAACTTACGGTCCTTCCTCTCACACTTAGTGATTATTTGTGCAGTATCTCTCACTCTTGCGATTTTATGAGCGTTTACCACATATACCGAAGCATTTGGGCGTTTTGTTACGAAGTTTGTAAGAACTTCAACATTTACATTCAACTTGTTCCTGTAATTAAGAGTATAATTATAATGCCTCTTATTTTACAATTCGTGAAGTTACCACCTTTGTCGGGTTTTTCTAATCTATAAGCATCGTTTTTAGGACCCCCAGTAACAAAGGTCAGAATACGATTGGCAGACACCTCGTCAGTCAAATCACCCAGAAAGTCTCCTAGACGAGGTTTGCACTCGCCAGTTTTTGTCGAAAAGATCACCGAGTCTGTATCTGCATATAGCGCTCTTGTCCCCAACTGTTCTAAATATGAATACAGCTTCAGTCGCCCTTGCGCAGTGGTATATGCCGCAATGATGACATTGGTTTTGGGATTAGTGTCCACAAAGTCATGTCTGTATTTCCAACACATTTCAACAAATTCGTCTGAAACGTAGTTATCACATGTCACTTCCTCTCTATCCGAAGTTAGTTTGTCGAAATAAACAGATGGTTCGTCTACCAACTGAACTTGAGGCATGCTTGATCTCTGTCCAAATTTCCCCCAGAAGGAGTTTAGCATAAGCTTTGCTAACGCTCTTAACTCTGGATTCTTTTTTATTATATTGTACTCTAGTTGAATGCCCTCCTTTTCGTAATACATGCAATGTATTTGTATTTGCCTTCTTCGGTCCAGCACCTGTCAGGCCACCCACTGGCTTCCTACTTAATTTTCAGGAATGTGTTCACGTTTTCACGTGTTCAAAATACCTCTTGGTGGAATAACTTTACATTTTATGAGACCTTCGTAATTCTCCAATGCGTTAAAATTTCCAGTAATAATTTGAGGATGGCCTAATGGAATTTTCCCCGTTTTATTGACCCATGGATAGAGAGATGTGACATCATAATAATTAAGGTCTTCATCGACAGAAGCCTCCTTATATAATGTATAGGCCTATGTACGACCGCCGTCAAATGCGTCAAGTGGTTCTAAAGCAGTAACCAATTCCAACGTGTCAATATGACTTCATATCCGAATTCTTCTGATACTGTCTGTTAAAATCAGTCTCCCAAATACATTTATATATGTATCCGAGGTCTTCCAAATATTTTCTTTTCTCAATAGTCCTGTCATACAAGTCCCCAATGGTCATTTGCGTCACAGGATTAACAGTAGAACGCGAATATCGAGTTGGGTTTCCATGCCAGAAGTGGCCATGAAATTCCAACACTACATTTTGACCAGAATCGGCTTCATAGTAGACATCAACGAGATAAGGTCCAATACATTTCTCGCCACCATTTCTAGCATGTTGTATGTCAAGCCCTTCACTATACGAAATGTACTTTAACCACTGCAGAGCTTTTTTGGACTGTTTTTGTTCAGGATTGTAGCAATGATTAGTGATGAAAGCAATGGTTTCTGCTTGTAGAAAGTTTGTTCGAAACATGAAAAGGAAAATAGAGCAACGCCTTTAAATATCAACATCAGATCTACAATAACCTAACAGTTCGGTCTGGAAATTGAAACTGTCGTCCTTGTGTCCATCATACCATTTCATAAATGTCTGTTGTAGTAAGGAATATCAGGTAATCTATCAAGAACCATGGACTGGTTTTCTTTGCGGTTAAATAAATGGGGGAAATACCCTTTCTTCAGTTCAAAGAAACCAAACATCGCTGGTAGCTTTGCCAATGCCATGGGTAGGACATTGATTGAACCAATAATTCTGATTTTGCACGATGGTACGGTGAAACTCATGACTTTGGCGCCGTTAGGTACGACTTTTGGGAGAATAGCATTTTTGTAGAGATACTGCAGAATAGGAAATGAATCGTACCCTTAGAAATTATGACATAAGACAGTTGAGACATAGTTATCCTCTGAGAACAGCCACTCACAGAGCTCATGCAATGTGCTATCACCCTTGAAGACACGTTCTCGTAAACCACATTTTTCACATTCAATTTTCTTATCCATACACACCGTAAATACTTTTTGAGCCGCATATAGATTAGGCTTATGCTCATAGTTCCCGCAGTTAGTTTTTGAACAATTTTGACATTTACCATAGGCATCGGCGCTATAGCCTATATCGCACTGTATCAACTCATCTTGTGTACATTCGAAATCAAAGAAAATATATGTTTTTGCATTCTCGATCTCATCTATAGCTTGCTCTTCTATGGACATTGGTTCATGTTCAAAGTCGTTCTCCTCAGGCATCATGTAACAACGGTGACCCTCTTCAAAATAGTCTTTACACACAGCGCAATGTATTTGTCCGCACTTGTGCCTCTTATCCAGTTTCTTATTCACTGTCTTTCCTCACCCATTGCATCTATAAATCCATTTGCACGTGGAATTTCCTTTAGACGTTCTGCTCTTGTGGATATCAAAGCAATGCTGGCCTCGAACAAATCGATTGCATATTTCACATTCAATCCATGTTTGGTCACGCTCTTCATGCACTTTTCAATAGTTGTGAAACACGCTGTTGCATACATGCTTTTCCTTATGATCATACCCTTTGCTACATTGTGTACACAAATAGTTCTTGCAAAGAAAGGCCGACATACTGGTAATAGCACCATAGTGGTTGTCATGGTGATAAAGATATATTTTCTTTTCTGCCTCTGGTCCACTGTATACAATGCCATTGAAATACTCTTTAGACAGGACGTTTATTTGATAGTCAACTAACATAGTTTGGAACTTCCTAATATCGTTCACCCCACAATGTCCAGGAACAACACCTGCTTCATCGTGAAGCTGTCTAGCTAACTGTTCTTGTAAACCTTTACCGGTACGTAAACTGTTCCATTTCTCATGTTTATCCAATTTAGCTTTCGCTGTTACGATGGCTCTAGCACAACATAATTCGTCGTCGTTATGGATCTGAATTATGCATTTTTTGTCAATCAAGAACTTGTCTGTGTTCACATATTTACATCTTTTCTGAGCACCACCTTTTGGCATATCTACAATAGTGACCTCAAATATGAGTGATTCATCAATGACAAAATCCTCATTGGATTGCAGAACCCGCTCGATACCCGCCATAAATCTGTCAACTGTGAGTTCCGGTGTCCTTACAAAGGGTATGACTATTGGATAATCCAATGATGGTGTTTGCACAGTCAGTCGTACTAAACCCCTTGATCAAGTTCCCAATAATGGCTGAAACTATTCTCTTGAGGGTCGACAAAGCGTCCTCTGTAACCTCAATGTCTTTGAACAAGACCTTGTAAGTAGAGGATGTAGTTTTAAACTTGTTAATACGTTGTTCTTTGATCTTGGTGATTTCGAAAAAACGGCGAGGCTCATCGTTCTTCTTCAATCGTTTGATTGGTCCAGGTTCTGTGAGCTCTTCATCTGCAGGCCTCTTCACGCCACCACCACCTGATTGGTGAACCCGCTCTCGATGTCTATTTAGGGTGAATGGACAACTAAACACCTGGCCACAATGCTCGCAATGTAAATTATTTTCTACGTCATGTTTCTTCGTATGTTGGTCCAAATTATCTTTCCTAGTAAACGCTTTCCCACATACATCACACGTGAACTTTTGCCAATGGTTTTCTAATCTTCTATGCTGTAGTAATTGGCTACGTTTTGGGAAATGTGCCACACACTGCTCACACTGATACGGCATGTCTACACCCTTTTAATCTGAAAATATAATGAACTCAGTATATATAATATAACCTGTTCCTATAAGTTTGTATCGAAAGAGCAACATTTCTGGTTAGTCAATGTAAGTTGTCCTTAGTTCTGATTGGTTGTCTAAAACTACAACATTGCTGCATTGCTGTAATAGCTGATATATTATCTTTATTAGTATTAGTGACAGTTAAATAAGGCTTAGCTTAATAATCAGTCATTATTTCTGCTGTTAATGACCTATGGCTTTATCAATACAACTTTTGATTTATGAACATGAGTTAAGCTCTAACTTTTCTAGTTATCTTCTGTAAAAGCGTTTTAAACGTTTGTTTCACTGCTGAACATTTTACAGTAATGTTCACTCTCTGTGTGTCGGGCTGAAAATGAATTTACTGTTGTGAGCAATGGCTATATAAACTCATATTATTGCGCATGCGTAATGACTATTAAGTTAAGGGATTTTGTTTGGTTATCAATACATAAAAGCATTTTGATTGGTCATAAAGAAGGAATAAGGACGTAATCAGTGCTTTATCGAGGAGAGATAATATGTTAAGACATCGGGGGCTGAAGCATGTGTAGGAAGAGAGAGAGTTAGTGAAGCGTATCCTCCTCCTCCGAGAGGGTATATGCCTCCTCCTCCTGCTGCTCCGAGAGGGTATATGCCTCCTCCTCCGCCTTCTCCTCCTGCTGCTCAGAGAGGGGACATGCCTCATCCTCCTCCGCAGGGAGCGCCACAGGGATCGCCGAGAGTGATGTTGCAGCATCCATTCACCATGATGATCTCTGGGCCAACAGGTAATCGACTTGTTTTATTAATTGTCATAATTATTTTCAAATATTGACATATAGTGTCATTCTATGTATGTAGTGTATTTTATTTGATGACTTATACTATGTTATGTATTTCAGCCTGTGGAAAGACCACCTTTGTGAAGGATTTGCTACAGTACCATACTTCTAGAATACAACACGAGATACAGAGAATAGTATGGTTATACAAGAGATGGCAACGACTCTATGATGACATTAAGAACACAGTTTTACCCGCTGTAGAGTTTATACAAGGAGTTCCGACGGATTTAGATGATGATGAATTCTTCGATCCCAATGTGAACAATTTACTGGTGTTGGATGACTTAATGTCGGTTTGCGGGAAAGATCAACGCATCACGGATCTGTTTACAGAAGGTTCCCATCATAGATCACTTACTATCGTCTCAATCCATCAGAATCTATATGCCAACAAGGATCCAACGCAGCGGAGGAATTGTCATTATATTGTGCTGTTTAACAATCCCGTAGATCGACAATCCGTCATGACGTTGGCTAGACAAATGTACCCGGGACATACGGACAGGTTAATGAAAAGCTTTGAAAAGGCAACTAAACATCCGTACGGTTATCGGTTTGTGGATCTTAAGCCTTTCACAAAAGAAGATGATAGATTGAAATACGACTTAAAATGGAAGGAGCGTCACTGGGCTGAATTGACCAATCAGATTCAAGAACCAGCACCGACAGCTATAAAAGACATAGACACGCAAGCAGTTCATCATTGTTCGGTCGGAGTTCAAACTGTTCACATCGACGAAGAAAACACGATGGCAAATAAAGCGCAGGCTTGTGACGAGTGTGGATTATTGTTTGATTCCACACATGACGTTCAGAGGCACGTGACATGCGGTTAGTGCCCCGTAAATAACGAAATGAAATTGATGATGACATCGAAGATAACGAGGGATATAGACATATATGGGACTTTGCTCAAGGCTGTAGGTAATACAGGTTCAATAAGTTATACGATCAATACATTGACAATGGAGAAAACGAAGATGACGCAACAGAAATAGCGGAAGAACGTGTGCAACCGTACAAAGAGAAATATTTCTTAGAAAGATACCAATCGTTGCCTGAAACATACTGGTTTCCACTGATGACAAATGATACCCATTGTACCATAGTGGAACAGATTGGCAATCTCCGTAGTAAAGGAACCAGCCTGACGTCTGCCGTATAAAGGGTTTTAAAGAAAAGCAAAAAGAGCTGTTTGAAATGAAAAATTCGGATAAAGAAGACGAAGAAAGTGAGGAAAGTGATGATAATATGGAATAAAACCGTGTAAAACTGACACATTGTATCCTTCGTTGCTTGGACAATAAACAGAGAGGACATGGCGCCTTGGGAGGATTATCTAAAAAGTATATACTTTGACCCATCTCATCCCGCCAGTTTTGAAGGGCCTCAAAAAGTGTACAAAGCGGTGAAAAGTGAAGGAAAATATGACATAGGGATACATAGAATCAGGAAATTTCTGCATAATCAAGAAGCGTACAGTCTACACAAGCCAGTGAGAAGGCGTTTTCAAAGAAATCACGTGGTTAGCGCGGGAATGGATGATCTGTGGATGGCAGATTTAATGGACATGCAAAAGTTTGAAAAATGGAACAAAGATTTCAAATATATATTACTAGTAATCGACACTTTTTTCAAGTACGTCCGGGCTCTCAAACAGAAAACTGGACTAGAGATGACTAGAGCTTTCGAAGGCATATTCGAGCTCACAAACTTACCTTGCAGGCTCTGTGGCGGCTTTTGTTGCCAACATTTCTCTTGCGTGTTGCAGAATCGAACACGGAATGCTATGATGAAGTTTCTGCAATGGCAGCTGATGACAACCCCGAGAGAGTTCCTGAGCTGATAGCGTGTCTCAGGCAGGAAATGTTTTACAGAGTTCTGAAAGATTTCGTTGCTAGTAGATCAGATGATGTGAACTTCGTCTTTTGGTGGAACTACATGGACATGGTCTAGATACTGTTGCATTTCACCCGAGCACAGCGTGATGGAGTATGGGACCTTCATCTCTACTCCTTCATTCTGATGTTGCCCTACATCATGCGATATGACCATCTGAACTATGCAAGATGGGTTCCGCTGTACTTGACCGATATGCACCAACTTCCAGAACCTGAGCTATCGGAGTTTCAAAAGGGAAACGTTGTTGTCAAGCGTTCGGCACATAAGTTCAACCTAGTAGACCCAGACCAAGCCATGGAGTGGATAAATGGTACAGGCAAGAAAGGAGGTGGAATCGTTGGCATCACAAAAACAACATCAGCTCTTACTAGATGGACCCTTTCGTATATTCTGAGGTCTCACATTGCAGCTGAAACGTATGACATGTACGATCACCATCCTGGCAGTGGATACGTTCACAATGAAGCCACCAAATCACGGCAAAAGCGAGACAACGATGGTGAGATGGCATTAGTCACGGCCTTCCAGGGATTCAAGGTGCTTGCATCAGTATCACCAGGGTCCTTGCACAACCTCGTCACGAAAGACCTAGCAACGGAGGAAATCCAGGACTCGTTACTTTGTGCCAAAGACCTCGGACAGGAACAAGTGAATACATTTGTTGAGGAGAGAATGATTGTACCTAAGCAATGTGACATGCCGGATGTCCCGATTCATGCGCCACTACACAAGAGTCGTGCCAAAACATTTGAATCCCTGTATGAAGTGGTCAAGGACAGTAAAGACAAAGACAAGAAAACTATCATAAAAGCAGTTAGAAACGTCATTCAACGCCTCGTCATTGCCTATGAGGCAGGTCGTCCTGTTGACTTGCACGCTGTCATGAAGCACGAGCTTTTGCCAGTTCCTATATCACTTGCTGAAATGAATGGTTCACTCCGGACTGGAAAGAAGTCCGTGCTGGCAGATAAGTTAACAGAAGACATAGTATGTCATGAAGCTATAGAAGTTCACAACTTGTCAGCTTGCCTTGTCATTGATGGACAAGCACTGGTGGTTGCTCTGGGAAAGCCTGAAAAAGCAGTGACCTTCGGGGACTTGGCCGACACATACGTAAGAGCAGTACTGAAGGCAGGTTCTAACTATCAACGAATAGACGTTGTGTTCGACAGGTACAGAGAAGAGACAATCAAGGGTGCTACCAGGACACGACGCACGAAAGCAGCTCGCCCAATCAGACGGCTTGTTGAAACTCGTGATGTGCCGCTTCCAAAACACTGAACAAACTTGTTGTCGCTTCCTGATAATAAAGTTGATCTTGCAATTGATTTCTTGTCTGGGGAAGTGTGTCTTCAGGCACCAGATGATAAGGAGATAGTAGCTGCAGGGGGATTTAGGAGGAACTTGAAGTTAGGTCTTCAAAGACAACAACCGATTTGACTCAGCTGAAAGCCACACACGAAGAAGCTGACACTAGGTTGGTGTTACATGTTGTGCAGTCAATTTAACACAGTTGTTGTGTCATCAAGGGACACTGATGTTCTGATGCTTTTGGTTTCCAATTTCCCACGTGTTCAGTGTGAACGTCTCTGGATGCTGTCTGGTACTGCCAAGAAACGGCGATATATACCCATTGATGCAGTTTTCAGTAACCTGCCAAGAGATTCAGCTACAAATCTTTTGCCATTTCATGCATTAACCGGGTGTGACACCACATTATACATCGCAAATCACACGAATAGGACCGCATGGGAAGTCTTTAAAGAGCACCATCAGTTGCTCAAGGACCTAGAAATCGCTGAACTCACAGAGGAGACCATTCGATCTTCAGAAACATTTCTTTGCAGAGTATACAATGTGCAAAAAACAGACTATGTTGATACGGCACGGCATATACTATTCTCTAAGACAGGGAAACCTGAAGCGATGCCCCAACGAGTGAGGCTTTCTGCTATCATGTGATGCGAGCACACTATCAAACAATGGTTTGGAGAAATGCTCACTGTGCTGTACATGAGCTTCCAGCCCCCGTGGACATGGGATGGGAACGTGCTGAATACTGATACAGGACTAAAGCCCAAACTAATGTCATTGAGTCCCATCCCTGAAAGTTGTATGGAAGTGATTTCATGTTCATGCAAGATACAATGCAAGACACGCCGGTGCAAATGCCGAAAATACAACTTACGATGCACAGAAATGTGTGCATGTGAGTAAGAGACTGATGACCAAACTCGTTGCATGAATACGGCCTAGCCGAACAAACATTATCTGCCTTTCAAAACTTGGTTTGTCAATATTGCATTTCTGGTTATGGAGATATTGGTTGAAACGGACTTTTCTGTAATGGCGGCCACTAATTTGCATATTCATGAGTATTGTTCACTACCAATGACCTCAGAAATGTCTTAATCATATTCTCTGCCCTTCAAAACATAGGTATAGACACTTGATTTGTCATTATAACTTGCCCGGTTACAGAGATATCGCAGAGGAATGGTCCAACATTTGCTATTTGGCGGCCATTTTGTTTATGCAAATTAGGTGGTCAAAAACTCAAAATTTCACTTGGGTACCGGGTTTATCGGATTCGGCATGCCTGAATTATGTTAAAAAGACTAGTTCCCAACTTTTACCCAAAAAACATATTTCTCAAAACCCACTATTCTAGAAGGCCGCATTCCCAAACGTTTAATTATTGATAAAGGTATGTGCACTATACAGTCAAACCTGTGTTAGTGGTCACCTCCATTAAGCAGCCAACCTGTATTAAGCAGCCAATTTCCAGATTCCCATTCGGTTGTTTTATTATATATTTGACCTCTATCAAGCAGCCACCTGTGCTAAGCAACCACTTTCTCTGACTCCCTTGGCTGGCTGCTTAAGACAGGTTTTACTGTAATACATAACATTTTATCTCCCCATACTACAAGATATAGCCAACAGCTATAACCAAACGTATCACAGAACGATACAAATGGCACCGGCAAATGTCCAAAACATTAACGATGAAGAAGTCAGATTATCGACATACTTTGCACACAATCCGAAAAGCGACGAGCCGAACATCAAACTAAGATATTAATATTGGTGATTACGTCAGAATAACTTATCTTAGAAATATCTTTACCCGTGCCTATGACGAAAGCTATTCCGGGGAAGCGTTTAAGATACACAACCGTTATCACAGAGGGACTTTACCGGTCTATCGTCTTGAAGATTTACAACAAGAAGAGATCAAAGGAGCATTTTACGAAACCGAGATTCAAAAGGTGGACTATGATGCAAATGCCACATTTAAGATAGACAGAATTTTAAAGACAAGAGGAACAGGACAAAATAAACAGTATTATGTGCAGTGGAAATATTATCCAAAACGTTTCAACAGCTGGATTAAATCTAGCTATTTACATTGATTATACAATTTGATGACATCTTGTAAATATCACTCGTATATATTGTATAAATAGCTTGCTTTGTCAAAAGTATTATGTAGCATATAGTTTGCAAATAAATTCTCTTAAACTACCTTGTATTGTTCTTATTATTACAAAACATGTATATTCGAGCCCCACTGGAGCCGTTACGATTGTGCCCTTAGGCAAGGCATTTAAATTCCACGTTGCCTTTTCTCTCCCCCTCATGGCGATGGATTCCATCAGGAATGAGGTCTCGAGAGTGATTTATATAAGTTGAAATAACTTGTTTCGAGCAATCGAGCTAAAATAAATTTGTATAAACTTATTACAAAACATGCGAAACGAAGTTCTTTCAACTTATATTAACCACTCTCGAGACTTCGTTCCTGATGGAATCCATCGTCACGAGTGAGAGCGATGCTACCGAGGCAGACTATTATGCTACAGATTAAAAACAAATTGCACAAATTATTCATTCGATGACACAGCGATTAGATATTCCCATAAATAAATAGTTATATAATGTCGTATTCGGGACATTACCTGCCTATTCATACCATAGAGATTCTAGTATAATTCCATAGCAATTATCGTGTAACATACTAGATTCCAGGCATAATGTGCGATGCAACTATCGTAACATAAATTTGTATGAGTTATTAATATGAAATAGACGGTACTAGTGATTGTCTTTATTTTAATCTCATTACAGCAAACACATATCAAACTAACACCGGGCTATGAGGGCTGCTGTAATCTAGTTTTTAGTTTATACAAATTTAGTTGAGCTCGATTGCGAAACAAGTTCTTTCAACCTTATATTAATCACTCTCGAGACCCCATTCCTGATGGAATCCATCGCCATGAAGGAGAGAGAAGAGGCAATGTGGAATTTAAATGCCTTGCATAAGGGCACAATCGTAACGGCTCCAGCGGGGTTCGAACTCCGGATCTTTCGCACCTGAAGCGAACGCGCATCCACTGCGCTATCACGACTTCCACTGTAGTCTCAGTGTGTGTGTGTGTTCAGATTTTATATCTCCGACTGGCACCACGCACGAATTTGTGCCAGCGAGAGTCTGGGGTAGACCGGGTGAATATATTACACGGTACCGTTATTCTTCTAAAATGCCTAAGCTTGCATTATAATTACCAGTCCTACTAAGGTTATGTGACGAGAGGCAGTACTAACTAATCAACGGGGAAAGCTAATACAGGCTAAGTCAAAATCAATTACTGAAACTGACATTATACATATACATTTACAAGAAAATGGGAAACATAAAAAAATGCATCTTGCCATTTTAGGCAAAATAAGACGTATTATTTCCTCCGCAATATTGTTTGCGTATGCATGTTTTGAATAGCTTAACCAATTCAACGCCAAGTAACTGACATGGAACCCTCGTACTGTCTGGATGATTTTCTAAAGAGTTTGGTTGAGGGAAATCAACTCAATCTGGAAATAATATTAACTCAATATACCATCAAGGAACTAAAATGTTGAAATGGCACATGTATTTAATGAATTCGTTGTCAATGTTGCACCCAACATCAACGATCCAGTCCCTGATTACTTAGACTTTGACTATATTCAAGATTTTATTAATGAACATGTATCTGATGATGTAATATTTGAAATATCAGAAGTTACATATAATAATACCAGAAAGCAATTGCTACAGGATTCGATAATATTGGAGAAGAAGAAGAGTCGTTTATTAACAAACTTATACAGTTCATGGTCTACAAACAAATGAATATACTAATTACTAATCAAGCAATCTTGTATTACATTTACACTTCTCTCACACATTATTCCTATGATGTATTATTAACGTGTTCTTACTTATTGAAGCTTTTATATGTTTACTATATTATTCATGTTAATCTCAAAATATCCAAAAAGCATATATTTCAAAGACAGACAGACAGATATGAATGATTACAATTCATGGGATGAGTTCACAACTACGCGACCACTTCACTAATTCGATGTGGTTACACCAGTTTCGCATTGAGCACTTGATTTGACCAGTTAATTCATTCACCTGTAATGCATTCCTCAATCCTGTGTAATATACGCTTTATATTTAGCTTTACTATAATTTGCACATCCATCCACTTCGAGAGGAAAACTTGAAATGACGAATTTATTCAATCTTTACAATTAACAAATTATTCAGAACAATAGAAAAAACGCTCCTTAAAATGATTCGCAAAGACAATAGACCGCACCTTATTAATCAATATATGTTCTATTATATTGGAACAATAACAATCCCTTAGTGAGTCATAAGTCATGTTCAAACTCGCAGATCTAAATAGTTTCCGGTCTGCGCACACATTACAAAAGACAATAACAGGATCGTATCATTTTACGGTAAGACGGTAAAACCTACCCATTGATTTGTGAAAATATGTATCGTTTTACAACGCTTTCACGTTTATAGTATAATACTGTATTACCAGGTAATTTATTATAAATAAAATAAGGTAACGAAAACGGGTTTGTTGTCAATAATATATGAAAATGCCCTGCACCTGCTGATTTCTATTGAATATATAGCGCGACCTAGATCCGTAAATAGTAAAGTATCGTCTGCTAGATAGAGGGTACTATAAACAAGATGGCTGAATATTGAAACACGTCGTCTGCTACGCTAACCATTCACGACTGGTTTGATCCGTCGCGCTCGAGCGGCTCCGAAAATTCCCCACACCGGAGTATTTCTATTGAATATATAGCGTGACCTATATCTATAGTGAGGTCCTTAAATATTTTATTGCATTCTATATATACAATGTACAATACAAAACAAATGAACACACATGTATAACTATCCATAATGCATGATTTGTGGCATTGTTTGCTCAAGGATTGTCATTATATGTTGAAGCAAATGGGTTGGGCCACAAGTTTTAACAACATTAGTTACGGCCCTCCCCATAAGACTAGATTGTAATTAACAAAGAGACTGAATACAAGAGTTGTGCTAGTACTTTACTAATTTAATGATACTAATAGAAAAAGGGTAAAATAATTAAGAGAATAAGCAGCATTTTAGGTAATAAGAATTTAGAAACAAAAAACAACAATAAACAAACCAAAAAAGTTTAGGAAATGTAACTGTAATAGCTACTACTATCAAGTGTCCCACCATACAACGTTACCCAGCCAGCCACACCCGTCACCACACCCTAACATAGACCGTCACAAGAGAACAGCCTATGTATATATATACAGATCATGTGGTTATTTACTCGAAGCGTTTAGTCGTTTTAATATATGTTTGAACTTGTGTGAAAATATATTCGTTTTCGTTGTCCGCTAAGTTTTCGAAGCCTAACAGTAGTTTTCTTGTATTTAAGGGATGATAAGTACGAGTGTTTACGAATAGTACGCGTCTGGAATTTACATAGAATAGACAGCGAAATAGATAGTGCTCCGCATCCTCATTTTCGTTAAGTTCACACAAGCATTTTGGACTATCGCGCAAATGATTATTATAAAGATCTGAATGCAGGTTGCTACAAGAATTTCGAATGCGAGCATGAAATACTTGCTGACGTCGATATCCAGATTTAAAAAATGATGGTACTATTGGTGGTTTGAAGATTTCTTTCAACCTCCCTTTAAATGACGACAATGTATTTATATTACGAATATTAATATCCAATTCATTCCACAGTTTTATTGACGATGGTAATACAGATTTTGAATAAATTTCAGTTCGCCTTGCTAAAGTAACAAAATCTGTATTGTTTCTTAAATTGTACGGATTTACTTCGTCAACAGTTGTTGGAAATAAGTCAGTTATGTAGCTTGGTACGTTATCGTGTATATGTTTATGAACTAAAATTAATTTTTGCATTTTTCTGCGATCAGAGAGTGAAACCCAGCCAATTTCTTGAAGAAGTTTCTCAATGGAAACTGATCTTGTAAGTCCCGTGACTATCTAGCAGCTTCATATTGAATTTTATCTAGAGATTTCATATAATGTACAACTATCCCAGACTATGGACGCATATTCTAAAATAGGTCGGAGATAAGATATGTATATTTGATTAAGGGTTTGGCGTTTTAATTTAAATTTTAACATTCTCATTGATCCTAGTGTTTTTGAAGCGGAAGTATTAATGTTTGATATATGCTTGTGCCACGTACCGTCTTCACTAAGTGTAACTCCGAGATGCTTGTGGTGATTTACGTAATCTAACTGCGTATTTTCGAAGAATAGCACTGGTCGATTAACGTTACCTAGTGATAAGAACATAACTTCTGTTGTTGCTGGATTGAATTGAACAAGCCATTGTTTAGACCATTTTGATATTATAATTAGATCATGATTCAGTGAAGCTTCTATAACATTTGAGTCGTTGGATGTCATTGCCAAGGAACTATCATCAGCAAATAATCTTGTTAGACTATAAAGAGATTCAGCAATGTCATTGACGTATATTAAAAAAAGTAAGGGTCCCAAGACAGAGCCTTGTGGTACACCAGCATTAAGACATTTTTCATTAGAGAATGCAGATCCAACAAAAACCTTTTGTCGCCGTTCATTAAGATAGCTAGATAACCACTTGATTATGTTTCCCGAAATGCCATACTGTCGAAGTTTGAAAAGAAGACCTTTTTGCCAAACTCGGTCAAATGCCTTACTAATATCACAGAATATAATACAAGTTGATTTACGTTCATCGAAGGCCTTACAAATTTGGTTGTAAATGTCAATTAACTGATACACTGTAGAGTGTCCCGGGAGGAAGCCCGATTGTCTTTTGTATATTAGTTCATTCTCGTGCAAATAGTTATATAAATATTTGAACATAACTCGTTCCATTACTTTTCCTACGCAACTAATTAAGGAGATAGGTCTATAGTTTGATGGAATATCGCGGTCACCCTTTTTGAACAGTGGCATGACATTTGCACTTTCCCAGCTAGCTGGATAAGTCTGTTCTTGTATTGACCTATTAAAAAGTATACAAAGCGGGCGACTTATAGTGCGAGAGGTTTCTTTAAGCATACGATGGCTAATTTCATCTGGCCCACTGGATTTTTTTACTATTAAATTTGATAAGATGTAGGTAATGTCTTGTTCAGTGATGACTATATTTGTGATTGATGAATATGTTTTTAAACTAAAATTTGGCAGATCTGTTTGAGAATCGTTTATTGTCGAAATGGATGCAAAGTAGTCGTTAAGAGTATTGGCTTTATCTAAATCCGAGACGGAATATGAATTATCATTTCTTAACAGTGGTGGTATCTTTTCACATTTTGTAGAATTTTCCTTAACTAACATTTTAACTATTTTCCAATATTGTCGCGGATTGGATGAGTTTAAGTCATTTAGTGTAAATTCAATGTTATTAAAAAATAGTTCTTTTGCGTGTTTTTTCATATTATTTACCTTGTTTCTCAATCTTTTATAACTGATCCAGTCATCTAATTTTCCTGTACGTATTGCAGTACTTTTATGCCTGTCGCGCTGTCTAGATATTTTCCTTAATTCTGAGTTATACCATGGTTTGTCGTTTGGACGGACTGTCACTAAATAAGTTGGTATACATGACTTTACTATGTTTAAGAATGTATCAATAAAAAGAGAAGTAGCAGTATCTAGATTATGTGAGTAAATAAATGATCAATCAGTTACACGTATTATGTTATTTAGTGATTCAAAATTAGCACGTTTATAGTTCCATACCCTTCGTTTATAAGGTCCATTCGACTGAAAATCGACTTTGATGTACGCAAAAGTACCGAAATGATCACTAATTCTATTTTCTGTTTCAAAGATACTGAAGTAATGAGTGTAATGAAGTAATGCTATTTGTAATTGCCACAGGATCAATTAATGTTCTCGAATGATTAGTTACTCTAGTAGGTTCATTAATAATGTTGGTCATATTGTTTAGTAGTAGGATGTTTCTTAATTTAGAATTGTTGTAATTCATTTGATCTTCATTAATATCTCCGACTAAGACAATATTTGTTGACATTTCGGATGCTCTTTCTATACACACATTAATTTTATCCCATAAGTCAACTGTAGAATTTGGAGGCCGATATAAATTGCAAATTAAATATTTTTTGGAATGGTCTTTAATTTCGATCCACATTGATTCAGCGAGTATATTCTCTAGTTCAATAATTCTTTTTGGTCTTAAATGAGATGAGGCATAAATCAATAATCCTCCAGAATGGGCTGTGTTATCTTTTCGAAACATTGTATCAAAACCTTCTAACCATATATAGTCATCATTAATTTCATGTGTGAGATGAGATTCAGTTATACATAAAATGTCAAAATCAAGAAAATTATCATTAATATAATCCAGCTTGTTTCTAATACTTCTAATATTTTGATGCAATATAGAAAAACAATTATTATAATTTATATCCGGTCCTGGATTTGTTTCAATATCTCCAGACAGTAATAACAGTAGTTGAATAAGTAAAGTATAGCCAATGTTTGTACTAAATGTTTCGCACATATCCATAGTTGAGACACTGTATGTTGATGAAATAATATATTTATGACCTGTAATAAGTAAAGCAGTAGTAGCAAAATTCAAATTGTAAGTGCTTGTATACAGTAATGTATTCAATACGAAATCCAGTTTATACAGTTTACAAAGCATTTGTCTAAGTGCATACAATAATGATTTTAAAGGATATGAATAGAAGGTGCATGATTTCTTTATCGGCTGTCCTCTACTAATATGATATAGACCAATACTCGATCTCCAAGAGCTCAAATCATTACCCATTCGGGAACAGTACAATATAATCATATGAGACCGTATATCGGACTATATTCATGGTAAAAGATATACATATATTGAGTATAATATTATATAGTTATTCTGGCAGAAGCAACATTTACAGATTACAGATGAAATGCGAACTTATTGTGTAAATTCGAATTACTAAACAGTGTTGATACAAAACGACAGAAAGGTTTGGACGTTATAAACAAATAAGAAGAATAAAAGTCTTTATAACAATGGGAGGCAAATAACGAGAGTGCTATAAGCAGGTGGATTTTAACAAAATTGCTACGTGTGACGGGGTTGTTTTAACAATAACCCGAAACCATAACGAAGAACTTCGAGACAAAAGCAGTAAGCAATGTATGACAGCATAGAGGAAGCTGGGAATATATACATATATGTACACGCCGGAAGGTTCCTCCTAGTTGTGGACACATTACATATTAACAAGTATATTACATATATATACAACAACAAACCAATAAAAGTTCATATTCTATAAAGCGAGCTATTTTCGTCAGTAAGTCGACGTTTATTTCTATAAGCGGGTCAGAAATACCGAGGTGTGGACATATTACATATTAACAAGTATATTACATATATATACAACAACAAACCAATAATAATTCACATTCTATAAAGCGAGATATTTTCGTCAGTATGTCGACGTTTATTTCCCTTTAACTAACTGTAAGCGGGTCAGAAGTACATGTGATTTCGGACTATTCCTCGTGCATATAAGTGATTATAATCACTAGTAGATCTACATACTTTTAAATCAAGAAATAAGATAACATACTGTAACTTTAGCCAAGTTAGGTACTGTGGTCTGTTGGACGGTAAGCATAATATAGCATTTTTTGTGCAGAGCATTATACAGTCAGTAAATCTAACCTCCAAGTTGCGTCAAACAGGTCAATTATCAATAGTATTTCACTCGGATCAATAAAACTGCCAAGTGTTAAACATTTATTTGTACGGAGACGCGTCAGTTGTTAATTTTGAGTACAGAAATAATGGATTACTCCTATTGTATGGACTATATAGATACATGTGTAAACATCATTACCTTGTACGCATGAACATCTGCAAACAAAATACATAACGGTATAATGCAATCAGTAAGTTTGAGGTTAAACGGTATTTATAGCACATAACAATTATATATTATATATATCTATAAATGTACATTGTAGCTCAGTATCTGTCACGTGTTGTAATAATTTACTGTGAATAAGAAACGTCTATATAGTGATTATAAGGAGGGATGGAATCGTAAATATAAAATCGAACTCTTATCGCAAGGTATGTTTCAATTATTTAAGTGTTGATTATTCTGCTTACACTTAGTTAGTAGAAATCAATATTATAAATATGACCCGACACAAATAATAAATATGTATGATACGCTCACTGGACATACAAGGTCAGTGTCCGTGTGTGTGATTGAACTACATTTCGGGTCACGCTATATATAGAAACTAAGAGTTTAAACATCATATATATAGTTAGGGTCAAGCTATTAATAGTAAAATATCACACAATGATCATAGTTGACCAATCAGCTCAGACTATATACACTGTCACATGATGTCAATATTTACTTGTCTAATATTTACACACACGCGTTAAACAGGTCTGCCTTCCCTGATGCACTCCACTATGTCCATGTCCTTTATCAGCACCTTTTTGTCCATGTTCTGGTCATTTCCTGGTATGGTGCCATATACACGACAACCAGCTACCCACGTTTTGGTGAGCTTTTTGGTTCGCACTAACTGCCTGGCCTCAAACGAAAGCCGCTCTCGGTATCGTGTGAGGTTCTCCTGCACGAAAATGCCATCCCCCAGGGTTTTCCTTGCTGAATATACACGATCGCGAGCCTTAGAGTTTGTGAATTTCACGATCACTTTCCGATGTGTAGTGGTTGCGGTTTTTCTGCCTAGTCTGTGGCACTTGTCGATGTCTCCACTTGTCAACTGCAGCCCTTTGCTGGATGCGTGGTCCAGGATTTTGCGTTCAATGTTTTCGTTGAAATCACCAGTATCCCCACGAATACCCGATATATTTAGACACATGCGTCTACCATATTGGTCCAGATCGTCCAGCTCAAGCATGGTATATTTCTGTGCATTCCGTAAATCCTTATTTTCGGCCCTCAGATTGTCATTTACCTTTTTTAATTGGGACATCTCCTCCTTAAGAAATTTAGTTTCAGCTTTTACTAGGGCTTGTATTTCTCCTTTTACTGCTTGTATAAGATCTTCTTTAATTTCAAGGATCAACATAGCACCGAGTTTCTTCAGGTCATCATGGGATAGACTAGTGGCCATTTTTGTAGTGGGTGGGGTATTTGAATGTTTTAGTGTTACCTCCGAGTCCGAATCATCAATCGTATCGAAATATAAACTCCCCTCGCTATCACGATCTTCACTAAATGTTCTATGTTTTTTCTGGCTTGGATTTATTGGTGAGGATTTGTTACGCTTACGATTCTTTTTACGATTATTGGTCGACATTGATTTTGCGCGCGTAATCTATTGTGTTCGCATTTTTGTTTTCATATGTATCTCACCATGTCAATAGTCCTTATTACTGTCTCAATTTCATTATGTTACTGTTGTTCTACTATATAATGTCACATTATGTTATACAACTCATCCAGGAAACTAAGAAATTAAGAAATATCACATTTTTTATCGGAACTCAAAAATTTATTCAGCCA
>CM026399.1:18935861-19015035 GCA_014843695.1 Archivesica marissinica | reverse complement strand
TTTTGACCGGAAGTAATTTCTTAACTACTGGTGGTTGTGATGATATGGTATTGGCGGTGTTCGCTACGGTCTCAATTTAATTACATAAGTATGGTGTTGTCAATTGAGAAAGCGCTTTGGGAGATAAACTCTTAGTAGGATTACAAACAACACTGAATGTGTCATAAATTTAGAATTGGAGATGCGGATTATAGCAGTAAATTATGATAAATACATATCGGTGTTCATAAGCTTAGATGCCTGATGGTCATAGTGGTTATATCTCACACTAATGTGATAGGGCGAACCTCTCAGGCCAATTGTGATTGTGCATAATCTTAGATGCCTGGTGGTCATAGTGGTTATCTCTCACACGAAAGCGATAGGGCGAAACTCTCAGGCCAATTGTGGTTGTGCAGTCTGATGATAAGTGCATTTTGGTCTTTCTGTTGCACAACCACAATCATATCTTAATATCTATTTAGAAATTAATAACATCTTCTCACATTCCAAAACTATTGAGTTACTGAGTACATGTATTTGATAGTAAGTTTATTGTCTAATATAACGGTATGTTTTGTAAATTGTTCGTAGGAAAGAGGTAACCATACAAGCAGGTTGCTTTCTCCTCAATCATCATGTATGTACATCTTATTTATAATTGACTATGCTAATTTAAAGAAATAAAGATTGTTTAAGCTAAGCTCCCAGGACTAAGCTCATATATATCATATATATATTCATTGTCCCAATCATGTAACATATACTATATACCAGTTTCTCTTATCGACCCAGGGACAGGTAAGTACTACATATACACATACGAAACGAATGTTGCCTAAACGGAACCCGTAAATATGTAAACAAGCACTGTACTATAAATATAACCACGCGAGTAATACTCTACTGTAGAGTGACAGTTCAATAGCAAGCGAATTATTTACCCCAGTACAATTATAAATATGTCGATAAACACATAATAATAGGATATATGATATAGTCTTATTGTGTGCTTTACGTTTATTGATCGTCGCTACCGGTTGCCCATATTAGCATCGCCTCCTGAAGATATTAGTCATTTTTGATGTTTGGAGGATAGTACAATGATACAGAGACCCATTCAAGAGTATCCTCTGGTTCTTTTACGTGCACGGTGTACAGCACCAATACGAGACTTCGGTTTAAGGTCCCATCTGAAAGACTGTTAATTTCATTAGGGTCAGACGGGGGATCGAACCTGCTATCCATGGATTACCAGTTCAGCGTGTTACCACTCGACAACACAGATCCGTCTTATTTACATGTTAACTATCTGTATATACTATGCGACACTCTTGAACAGTGGCTTCATATGTACATCTTCTTACACGCTATCAGTCGACACAGTGTCCTATATACGTGCTTGAATCGTGACGTCAATGGTAGCATGTCGGTTCCGCAGGCTTCGTCCGCAGGTTATCAAAGAATATGGTTGTTCCAGAAACCTTTGTTTTAACTATTTATGACTAATGGTGACAATACTATTTTCAGTGACAGAACACCACATTAATGATTGATGATCAATTGGAGATGAAGTCAAATGTCCTTTTGACCAAACATACAGCCGAACACATAGCGTCTAACCATCAGTCACGTGCCTCCAAGTTTACATTTGATAATCAAATCGGAAGGACAATGCCCGCCCGCAATATGGAAAGCGCCCTATCACAATGCTGTGGCTCGTGGGATGATATTGGTTGTTACGCAAAACCTTACAACTTTGTATAAAATCCGCGCTTAGCAACAATACCGTGATGAGCGTGCTTATGGAGAAAACTTGTAGAACACTTTAAGCATTCTACTACATAACCGCTGAAATGAGGAAACTACAGAACGTATATAATAACTATATGTTCTGGAACTTATACATTACGTATACATTAGTACTAGCTCCGACAAATCCCGTTGAGGTTGTGAGAAAAGGTGAACACAAATACACTCGAAATGCCAACATGGAAAAGGAAATGTTAGCTGAACGTCTGTGCTTTTCAGCCAGCGCATGATTTTTAGTTTACAGATGTTGATTTAGTGGGTGACATTTTCTTTTCTGCTTTCCAATGAATTATTGTGTTTTCTCAGTGAAAGAAAATGTTATCTTTCACCGTTTTGGAATGTTTTCTGAGTGAAAGAAAATGTTATCTTTCACCGTTTTGGAATGTTTTCTCAGTGAAAGAAAATGTTATCGTTCACCGATTTGGAAGGTGTTCTCAGAGAAAGAAAATGTTATCTTTCACCGCTTTGGAATGTTTTCTCAGTGAAAGAAAATGTTATCTTTCACCATTTTGGAATGTTTTCTCAGTGAAAGAAAATGTTATCTTTCACCATTTTGGAATGTTTTCTCAGTGAAAGAAAATGTTATCTTTCACCGTTTTGGAATGTTTTCTGCACCACTGCTTGTGTTTTGTATTCCTCCGCAGTTGCATGCACTTCTGTACTTTAGCTATTTTCTGACACTATTCTCTGGCAGATAGTTAAAAAAGAGTCTGTACTACTGAATATGTTGTGTCTGTCGTTTTCAGTATTGAAAGCTGACAGACCATTAACTTGAAACTTATAATAGACATGTTTGTCCATCTTATAACGTGTATTGTATAGAAATGGCGCTCTAAGCAGGGACAGTTCGAATAAATAAAATTGGATAACACATTTATTAGCCAAAATCACTGGAAATCATATAGAAGATGTGTGTATATTAATGTAAGATAGAATATTATTTCATCTCATGATTATCGAAATAATTCATTGGTAGAAATACAAATGTTAGTGTTTCATCAAAATATTACTGTGAATTGTATTGTATATAGCTGAATATTTTATGTATGCTATACATTATGTAGGTGTATATATCGTATGTTTCATAAACACATATCGATTATATCATTTGTCTGTGTAATGACTAGAACCGATGAATTAAGTTATAAACAATTTTGAAATTTAAAACTATACGGATAACCGACCGAAAAAATCTCCGGTTTACCGGTTAACAATTCTGACCGGTTTTGACATGAGCATATCTCTCATTTCCCCATTTATTCGTCATCTACGACACAATATCCCCTCTTGCGTGTGAACAATCACTGGTGTCCATCTAATTGATTGTGCTAGTAATGCTCTAGAGGGCGCGCACAACCCCCTCCCCAAGCTAAATCTGTCCAGCATAGGTTCAATATGCGACAATACACTCTTACAGTGTATACTTTTCGCTTAAGCATATTTATATTCTATCATGTACATGATTATTTACAACAATTGAAATAAGGAAGAAGAAGAAGAAGAATGCTTTAATAACTTAAACTGTACAGTTTTTCGTTATATACAAACATACAATGTTACATTCTATAACAATGATGCGATTCTGAGAAGAGGATGAATTTATGGATTTATACATACAAATTTAACATGGAACAAAGATGAGGGTAATTGGACAGAAACCCATACATCTTACGGTTGTCCTCTCCTTAGAGATATACATTTGTATTAGTTTTAAAAGGATCTGTTGATAATCGATTGCCATTTGAGGCAATGCCTTAGTTTATATTAACGCTAGTAGAGATTTAAATTATATTCAATAGGACGTGTTAATGATTCATATTGTAACATTCTCATCAATCCACATACATTTTAAACAGCACAAATTAATGAAGTGAATGCCACAATAAATGACACACATGCTGATTTTATTCCTTATATTTACATTGCATTTTCTAAGGGTTTCAATACTGTAAATGAGCAGAAATGGTACACACATGATGCATAAATGCTGTTTCCTTTCAATTAATGGAACATTGATTTTACTAACGCACCTCGGCGTATTATTGACAACGGTATATAGCGTGCGCTTTGTGACGTCAAACATAATTCTAATAAATCAGAAACGTATCATGGATAACTGTGTTTACATTCCGGTAAACCCAGTAGACGGGAAGGGGCACAACATAGCTGGTGTAATAACATTGTAAATATTAATACGCGATATAAGTAAGTCGAACTTCATTTACGAAACTATAATGATGTATTTTGATGACGAAAGAAGATTGGATGAATTGCTATTAATTCCTATGTTCAACTCTACTTGTGTAGTATACATTGTGTTATATACGGCTAATCCATGGCTGAGTGGCTAAGGCGTACGCCTACATATGAATCGGTGAGACGAAGGTTCGAACCGCATCTGCTGATTGCTGATTTCCTATCAGCCTGGCGCCTGGCCTGCACGAATATGATTAAGGAAGTACTGCTGTTCATAAGAGGTGTCTTATCAATCGTAAATAGCCTGCCCTTTCAATAGTTGTTCAACCCTTTTTACTATTTTCAGGATATCGGGAATGTGTGCAATGGAACATGTGCTGTGATAGGTATACCTTATCATTTATTGTGTATGCTCTCCTGGCACTGGCAATGTACAAATACAGACATAATACTATATCCTAGTTTTATTTGATATTATTTTCAAACGCCATGTTTACTGGATAGTCTATACAATATTCAGTACTCTCGATTACTAATAACCTCCGTCGGGGTTATGCACATACATAGTGTGTTCATGCAAGGTCTATGGGACAATCCATTAACCTTTTTGATGATGATGATATTTAACACAACGTGACGGAGGTATTCGCTATATTGACTTCTCTCTTGTGTTATTCAAATATAAAAATAAGGTGGATGTTTATATATTCGAAGAATAACCTTGTAAGATATAAATGTTAGTATCATGTATACATGTATACGTAGTTCATATAAGGAACATGGCCATGACACGTGGCAATATGAAACCAACACACCTCTGATATATTTCGTATGCTAAGCTATACATAATAAATTAAAAAGAATTATATAAGTAAAGTATCTGTTTTCTATTATTTGATTGCAGACTGTGACCGTATACCATCTCTAAATGCACTCTCTTTTGGTAATGTGTTGCACGTGGCAGCTGTGATTAAATACGAGTGCTATCCGCTTGATCATATACCAAATATCATGTGTTACCCAACTGGCCAATGGATACCAGGTAGAGTATGTCATACTAATTTAGTGCAATTTACGATTCCAGCTTAGTTCGCAACGGTTAATGAGGTCACCACACAGTAAATAATGGCATACTAGTATTTGATAACGTGAAGTTTTATTTGTGCGCAGTAACGTTGACGATAGTTTTCACCTATTGGACTCGGTAAACAGTTTGCTTATCGCCACAAGCACTAATACTAAACTCACAAGCATTGTGCATGGATTCTATACTGATTTATGTGAGGGTAAGTGAGTACATGATCCATCAATTCCGAGGGTAAGTTAGTAAATGATCCATCAATTCCGTTTTTAGGACGTATATCGCACTATGTATGCCTCAGAATGCAGGTAACTTTTATTTGCTGCCTAAGTAAGACTCATTACTGTAGACTTGAAGATACAACAAATAATTGCGCTACAGTAGCTCATTTATGTTGCTAATGTGGAATAAATGCATTATATTCAACACTAAATAGCACACAAAATAGCTGTTCATAGGAAGGCGGAATGTTCCTCCCCTTGATAATTTCTAATATGGTGGAACGTTCCTCCACTGGCCAAACAGTGCCAACATGTACGTTTTCATTAATTGTACATACAATTCGATAATATGCAGTATTTGCAAAAAGTTACAAGAAACAGAAATGAATGTGTTTCTCAAAGTGAGGTACGTTCCACCCTCTGATACAGTAGTAGCAAAGTCCGTTCATTTATTTTGCATATAATTATGTTAAAATGTGGAAATATTTGCATTATTTGCATCACTAAATAGCACACACAATAGCTGTTCATAGGAAGGGAGGGATGTTCCTCCCTTTGATAATTTCTAATATGGTGTAACGTTCCTCCCTTGGCCAAACAGTGCCAAAATGTACGTTTTCACTAAAAGTACATACAATCCGAAACTATGCAGTATTTGAAAAAGTTACAAGAAACAGAAATGAATGTGTTTCTCAAAGGGTACATTACACGTACACTACACGTACACTACACGTACATTACTCGTACACTACACGTACATATTCCCATTTTCAGCACGCCCGGCATGTGATGACGGATGGTTTCACTATTCTGCCGACAACTCGTGTTACAAGTACTTCACAGAACAGAAGACATGGTTCGATGCAAACGTAATTATGCATAGACTCTGTATCAATATATACTGACACCATAAACACTGTGTACTTTTATATTGAGAGTTACTTTTTCGTTACAACATTTTAGAATTATGGTTTTTAGCATCATGAGTGAAGAATATAATCCTTCACACATTGCACTAATTTACTCAATATTGAAGCGCGTAGACGTCCAAGTGTGCCTGTATTTTGTTCTAAACGGATATATATTTTACCTCTATTGGCAAGTGCACAGTTTCTTTTTGGTGTAAGTATATATACAATGTACATGTCTTATGACGTATCGCATGTATCGATGTAAAATGGGAGATCATTTTACAGAGCTATATCGGTGCTATTGTTGTAAATGGTATCAACTATGGATGTATTTCCAAAGAGTAGTACTTTAACAAAGACCATTTCATGTGTTGGCAGATAAATATTTACATGGCTATTGCGTTTCCTTCGATGCACGTATATGCACTGTTAGTATCTATTTTAGTATGAATTTCGTTACTAATAGCATGCAGCTGACATGCATGCGCCCTCGAAATTGCGGGCATGCGAATTCGCAGTATTGGGAAGCGTACCTTTAGTTTATACACA
The DNA here is from genome assembly GCA_014843695.1 of Archivesica marissinica. Classification (NCBI taxonomy): domain Eukaryota; kingdom Metazoa; phylum Mollusca; class Bivalvia; order Venerida; family Vesicomyidae; genus Archivesica; species Archivesica marissinica. The sequence continues at coordinate 19,008,286 of CM026399.1, read as the reverse complement.
TTTATTTGAGCTCGATTGCGATAAAAGTTCTTACAACATATATTAATCAATCTCAAGACCAAAGTTTTCCTTTGGTTTTAAATGCGTATCTTATAGTTTACATTGTTCCAAGGATGATCTAAATACACGGCCGCCATACAGACAGTCTCCATTGAAAAGAATAGTTATATAAATGTAAGTAATGAATCGCGGATTAATATACGTAGTCAAGTGGCTAACACGGTGGACAGGGATCGCAGGTTATGTCTCCCGTCTGACCATAATAAAATTAACATTCTTTCAGATGGAACTTTAAACCGAGTTTTCGTATGGGTGCTTTACACTGTTCACGTAAAAGAACCAGCGGATATTCTGGAAAAGGTCTCTGTCTGTGTAACGTGTCGTGCGTGTGTATGGTTGGTTTAACGTGCGCAAAACATGAACGATAATACAATAGCGCATTAAATCATTAAATTATAAACAGAGCATATAACGGCTCCAATGATAATGATTAATGGGTGATATGTCAAACTAGTACTAGTATTTCACGACGTCCAACCACACATATGCACGAGGTATAGAAAAACATATGGATACGCCTCAGATAACTTGAGGAACTGAACAGCTAGTGCTGGTGTGTTAAACGCGAGTATGTATGGACAAGTTGTTCTAATCGATAGGTTGGGGAGTGTGTGGTGTAGCGATACTGTGAACTGATGTATGGGTATGTTTTGAAGTCCTGTGCAAGAGATTTACACAGTCACATAAAGTATATGCAGTGAGCTATGTTGCTATTAAGGCATACGACTTGAGTTGTGCGCAGGAGCTCCAAAACATAGTACGGTGCTTTTGGTTTAGTATACGCTGATTCGCACGTGTTATAGACTTACAGTGACATGCGTCTGTTATGCGAATGCAGAACCAATGCCTGTATAGTACTTCTATGAGTCTGGCCCTGGTACTGAAATGTGAATGCTACACTACCCCCTGAACCGAACAGCGGTCTCTTATCATGCGTATGACCGGGTTCGAAACTTTCTATGAGTGCTTGGGCTATCGAGCGATATTTACGAAACAAACCTGTACTACTTGTTCATACGCTATGCAGTTTGTATGAACACCTATAAACAGGAATAGAAGAAATATATATATACACTCAGATAAATGACAACAACATTCTCAATTTGGACAGAGCACAAAACAGCTCTAACAATAATGATTGGCAAAAACAATATGAACTGGTAATATAGTATGTACTAGAACAAGGGAACACGTGATGGATGAGAAGAACTTTAAACAAACACTAACACTTAACAGGCGTATGTTATGTACTGTGGGAAACTTTGGTCGACCCACTCAAACTAACGTGAGACTAAACGGCACTTCCGTATGCACACTTGCCACTATATAATATACCCTGGGACCATACATGTATTATTCGTGAAGGACACTAGTTGGAATTCAACTATAGATTCTGGAGTATGCCGGATGGTGAATAAGCAATGTAGTGACTCTTGCTGACCTCTGGCAGTAAATGAAGCAGGGATCTGCTGTCGGGGTAGCTATCCAGGTGATTACCTGTGAGCGAATCACCTTATGCGAGCAAGCTCGTGTACCTTGCGGGAAAGATTTGAACTGTGCAAGATAGCTGTTGAGGTAACTACTGTTAGCAGTTGTTGCGCAGGTGTTTAGTCGAGTTGTTACTTGTTAGTGTGGTATGGTTTCTTGCCAGCGATGTCCAACACATACGACTCCTGGGAGCGGTTTTAGTCTACGTCTCAATCACAACTATTGGAGTTTGTCTGGTACAAGATTTACATGCGCAGAGACAAAACAAAACGGAAACATCTACCGACCAATGCTTGGTGGTGCTATGTCCTTCCCATGTAAGGAATTTGGGGTTATATTACCTGTATCGTACCAAAGCTAGGGAGCTTGGTAACACTAACTGGATTCTGAATTAAATGGAGTTGTCTAGTAGCTGAAGACAACGGTACAGTAAAAATAACAAACGCGTGTAAATAAACGACACACGCTTAAACAAATGAAAACCTGCCAGCATGTGTTTGCATGCACATGTTAACCATCTCCCGATAGGGACTGCTGCTTGTCTAGGTAGTACAGTGTTTCTGTTAAAGACTGCACAGAGTTTAAATCAATGCTGCTGTATGTTCGTCTACCTATAGAGAATTCTCTACTGTATATATCTGTATGTTGATGTTGCCCGTCGAAGTGACCATAACGTTGTGGGGCAGATTATAAGCTACACGACTATATATAATCAATCAGTCACGTGATTATGTATAGGAAATAATCTGATTGGTCAAAGAGCCTGGTTTTCGTTCTATGCTCATTAATGCCACCAACACCTGGAACCATTCCCACTGGTGTTACTATTTCCTGTCTCAAGTTACCCGGATATTGTGTTGTGCGTTTTACATTAAAATACGGGTGGGTGGGGTATTTCCATCATTTTGACAAATATGCTTTTGATGAAATTAACATGTTATGCATAGATTTGTACTTGCAATATCAAGACAACACTGTTTTATACCGAACTGGATCGTTATTTAGTGTCCTGAGTTGATAGTTTGCTGAAAATCACTCGTGAAATACACTGACCTACTTCTCAAGAATTTTGAAAGCCGTCAATGGATTTTGGACCTATAAGTGCGATTTAATAACACATATCACTTAATGAGTCGAATAAAATGACGGTCCTCAATGATTGGGATAATAATATGCTGCCGGTGAGTAGTATTTTGATCAGAACAAAATGCATACAGTATAGGTGGGACTCGTACTCAAATCACGTTCCTACCGGTGGGCTGTGAACCAAAAATCACCACATCTGTATTATTGCACTATCCTCCAAAACAATGACTAATATTTTTAGGAGGCGTCATTAATATTGGCAACCAATAGTGGCGATAAAAAAGTTAGCGTGGTGGCCTTTCTACATACTTTATTTAAACAAGCCCGTGTGTAGTTCATAACACAATGGAGTTAAAATACTGAATATTAAGTTTGTGGTAAATGTTTAACATATTATCATAAACGTGTTTGATATAGTGATGCATACGACCGTCTGTCTGTCTGTTTATATTTCAGTCATACTGCGAGTCTCAGGAGGCACATCTGGTAATTGTGTTGAGCATCGAAGAGAACATTTTTCTCAAATCTATGTTAGGACAATTACACTCAGGTAGTATACTATCTCTGTACGTCTGTCTTAATCTGCCATTCATTCAAGTGAAGTCAAATGCAGTGAAAGACAAATCTTTGCTTCCTACCCAATGGTAAGATATGCATAGAATGCAATAAAACATGGATTAGTTTTCGCTTTTTGTATATTTTGGTCATGTTCGAATCGACTTTAACTACATTGCTGCGGAAGCACACTGATTTCGTGTAATGTATCTGGTTGTTATGTGTTTGTATTAATAAAAGGAATACCTTTCTTTCAGATGTTTTACTGATTAATATCGGTAATGTTACACAATATATGAAGAGTAGCTTGCCTCGAACACGGTTGCAATAATTGCGAATAAATGGCAACATCCTATGGCATGTACTGTGGCAAGACACTAAGGCATGTACTATGACAATACCCTATTACATGCACTGTGACAACAACATATGGCATGCACTGTGACATCACCCTATGGGTTCACTGTGCCAATACCTTATGGCATGCACTATGACAATACCTTATGACATGCACTGTGACATGCACTGTGCCAATACTTTATGGTATTCACTATGACAATACCTTATGGCATGCACTGTGACAACAACATATGGCATGCACTGTGACATCACACTATGGGTTCACTGTGCCAATACCTTATGGCATGCACTATCACAATACCTTATGACATGCACTGTGACACCACACTATGACATGCACTGTGCCAATACTTTATGGCATGTACTGTGACAATACCTTATTGCATGCACTGTGACACCACACTATGGCAGGCACCGTGCCAATACCTTATGGCATGCACAGTGACACTACCATATGGCGTGCACTGTAACACTACCATATGTCGTGCACTGTGACACTACCATATGTCGTGCACTGTGACACTACCATATGTCGTGCACTGTGACACTACCATGGTCGTGTGCTGTGACACTACCATATGTCGTGCCTGTGACACTACCATATGTCGTGCACTGTGACACTACCATATGTCGTGCACTGTGACACTACCATATGTCGTGCACTGTGACACTACCATATGTCGTGCACTGTGACACTCCATATGTCTGCACTGTGACACTACCATATGTCGTGCACTGTGACACTACCATATGTCGTGCACTGTGACACTACCATATGGCGTGCACTGTGACACTACCATATGTCATGCACTGTAACACTACCATATGTCGTGCGCTGTGACACTACCATATGTCGTGCACTGTGACACTACCATATGTCGTGCACTGTGACACTACCATATGGCATACACTGTGACACTACCATATGTCGTGCGCTGTGACACTACCATATGGCATGCACTGTGACACTATCATATGTCGTGCGCTGTGACACTACCATATGTCGTGCACTGTGACACTACCATAATTTAAACGCAATGATAGAAGAAGTAAATAAGTGCAGTTTGTTTTACATTGCAGGGTCGTCAAAGGATGTCTGGATGGACGGTACCGATATAGCAACAGATGGGGAATTTGTCTGGAACCATACTGGTCAAAGGTAACATATAATTAAACTGCCGGCTATTCCTTATAATCATACACTCGTTGACGACTGCGCATGCGCATACATGCATGTGGTAGTTTTGTGGCACATTGGTCGTGCTTCAGATCCTTTGTGCAGAAGGCAGGAATAGAAAAAAGCCGTCTCAAACTGACTTTATACGTCCGAAATGATCGAGTGATCTTAGCACGCCTTTGTTAGAACTCATCTTTCATCGCTATCATCAGGACAGCAGGTTGGCTCTCCATCACCGACAAGTGATACATGATGATATGTGAGAAAGTTGTCAGGCGCCTGTGGAATTGGGTATTTTAGACATAATGGGCGTTATTCATAATCCTTCTCTGACTATGTTATATCACTCACAGCATGTCACATTGTAAATTAAAAATAAGTATCTTATCTCTTTAGAGATAAATCACCTCCCAATATAAATTGAAAAATCTAAGGACCATGTATCTTCTACAAGATAGTGTTGTGCTTAGTGCCGGATACTGTCTAAAATATCACCAAAATTACAGCCGAATGCATGTAGGAATTCAATTTAAGTATATTAATGACAATTTTTAGTAAATTCACCTTTCCTTATGAAAATGCTCCCAAATGTCACTAATAAATATAACAAACAATGAAATTAATACACAAATTGAGCAACATTAAATGGACAACTTGCCATCTTAGGCAAAAGTTAGGGATTATTTCCTCCGCCAATTGATGGTGTATGAATATTTTGAATTCAGTAAATCGTGCATTTGCTTGATCTACTCTACAGGCACTAAACCGATTTGTCGCAAGTTTTAATTTCAGCATGTCGTCAATATTATTGATAAATGCAAAATTAAAATTAGATAAAGAACGTTACGAGAGTGTAGAATACCTGATTATTCTTTTGAGTATTTAGTGTGTTTATGACGTCATTGCTGCACACATATGATTTCATGCTAGCAAACATTTTAAACATGTGCAATATAAACATGAACATGTGTAGTATAAGCGAACATTATATATGCATATGCACGTGCACCAGTTAATAAAAATATTTGTTTAAATATTTGTATTGAATATAATTGGACAGTGTTATAAAAGTCAATGAAACTTGTATTCAGTTGTTCAGTCTGTCGATACATATTTATCTAATATACAAAATCATGTCATCATGTTTGTATTATTTAATAAACTATGTTTGATCATGTTCTGTACCTGGAGTATGCATAGCGGATTTGTTATGACGTTTAGCCTTCTTTTGACGTTTCGATGAGTTTATTATGTTAAATGGTGCTACATATGCCTATATAATTTAGCATGTGCTTTGTTGATAGTTTTCGTTTACTTATTTACGTTTTAACCTATAGCTTTGAGATAACCGACTGGGTAGCCAATGAGCCGAACAACTATGAAGGGAACGAGGACTGTGTAGCATTTCGCGCCATTTATGACTTTAAATGGAATGATCAACCTTGCGACAAAGCCTTTCCATTCCTGTGCGAGAAAGAGTAAGACATTAGATAGTATGGCTAAAGTACATCATACCTGTATATTCGGTAAAAAGACAACAGAGCAAACGCCGTGAGATATGTTGTGACGTCATATATTATTCTGTTGATATCGAATGATTGTTGACTTTGATTGAGCCGAGTTGAACAACAACAACATTTACATTTATTCAATGCCAGGCTACAATACAAGGTAACAACATGACATAAAATGTAGCACAATATTATACAAGGGTGTGTACACATAGGGACAGTGATTTTGCATATGTTAACATTGGAAATGAAACAATGAGTATAAATAAATACTTCGTTTATATGCTAGCTAAAGAATAAATATTACTCCAGATTTGGAACATTTCCAACAAACATAGAACATACTCGTCATGACATGGAACGTTTATAGTTGACCACTAAGAGTATAGCGCACGGGAAACCCGGTGTTTACCTGAGACATATAGGTAAAGATATAGAGATATATTCGCATCCTATCTCTTCTTCATCTGTATGTAAAATCAAAGCTGCTGCTATGAATGAATTTAAGGCAATGTGGTATACACAGATTAATAATACTGTCGGCCCTTCCGGCAGAGGCAGAAATAAATTACGAACTTATTGCTTATTCAAATCAGAATATAAAACAGAAGAATATTGCAAAATTATACTTCCTTTACGCCATAGAGCAGCGTTTGCTAAATTTAGATGTGGTGTAGCACCATTGAGACTAGAGACAGGTAGATATGAAAAGTTGTCATTAGAAAATCGTATATGTCACTTTTGTGACAATTGTATTGAAACTGAGGCCCATGTGATTTTGGAATGTATGCTGTATCAAGATTTAAGACAAATCCTATTTAAGAAAGCAACAGAGATGAACCTTTACTTTGCTGCTCTTTCTCCAAATGATAAGCTAATATTTATATTTTCCAACGCAGAAATGATGAGATTAAGTGCCAAAACCTGTTTTAATATTCTACAAAGACGTTATTTTTACCTTTGTACATAATGCTTCAATTTTTCTTAATAATCCAATGTATTTTTAATACCAGCTGAATAGTCTATGCTAATCAGTTCAATTCTGATCTGATCAGAGTTGATATTTGCTTTTTCAAAACATGTTTTAATATGCGCAATAGTGCTCTCATTCAATCATCAGCATTTTATGATATCATTTTGATTGTAAGCTTATTTTAGGTTAGATTAGCGTAGGCTATTCAGATTTATCATGTGTTGTTTACAAATACATGTATGTATATACATATGTTATATCATACTATATTATTACAACTGCATAATGTGATATGTTTTATACTTTGATAAATACCGTCTCTTGTAACTCATTTATGAGTGACAATGTACTATACCATGTATTATTTTAATGTTGTTCTGTACTTGTTGTACATTGATGAGACGTAAATAAATTAATAAAACTATAGGAATGTCATTGGCTATTATATTAATTGACTAGATATATTACGATCAATTTGTTGACAATATGTGGATCGTAATGTACTTCAATAGGTCTAATATTAAAGTGAATTCACCAGTCTGTGGCGCTTATCAATGAGATATCTGTTAATGTGTCACGTGCAAAGCGGATACCTTTATTTCGAATTTCTGTGATACACATAGTCATGTAATAAATAGTGTAATACGGATTATGGAGTTATGTTGTTATATTTATTGTCGTGGATTTTAGATACGCCTAATGTGATTCATTATGATACCAGCTAGGAGTGCTAGGTGTTTCTAGATTTTAACGATTTAGTGGTAAGTAGTTCTTTAAATAACAATGTATTTGGGCGCAAATAGTAAATTCTAGGAATATGAAGTTTTCTTGATGATTCAAAATAAAATGGCATCTTAACATGTAATGGAATTCATCACCGATGTAGTTTAATGGGCATATTCTGCAGGTCCTACTTTCAAGGGGCAAACATGACTGAGACCATCTCCCTGATTCAACTGGTAGTCTATGGTATCCAGTGCGACAATGGAACAGAGACATATGTAAATGTGTAGAGAGCGACATTAAATAATGTTCCAATGACGTGTCGTCTTTAAAAAGTCTGTAGTGTCCTCCTTTTGATGCGTTGTTGAGCTTACTACTCCAATTTTGCAAACACTGGTCTAATACTATTATTTTTTTTCCTTCTTTTTTTTCATTTCGAGGCCCCTATCCGGGTAACTCCATTTATTTCTATATACATGTACATTCACATATTATGGAAACACTTTTCATGAATCGAATTGTATACAATTATCTATATGTATAAAGAAATATAGTTTTTTGTTTAGAGTGTTGTGTCCCTTGATGATGAATGTATAACATAATCATTAGCTAAGTTTATTTGAATAAATGTGTGAATCTGGGTATATCAGCTGAATGTTTAAAGTATGGAGATAGGTGTAATGAGTGATGGATCGTTTCTACTTGCTATCTTTTTTTTATAGGATAAAAGTTTGTTAATTATTTACCTGGGAATTTTGGGCTATGGGGTTCTTTTTAATATTAGTTGAATTTATTGTTTGTGCCGTATTGGTACAAAATTAATTGGTATTCATGTATATTTTCTTAGTTTGTCGGAAAGAATTTTGACCATTTCAAATTGTGTCTTATCTATTTTTCCAGAATACATTGCAATATCCTTTTCTATTTCGATCCTTTGATGCAAATAATGTTTGAATGATTCAAACTTTGGTAAGATTTTGTTATACTTCATTCTGGAGATGAAGTATTTGCACAATATTATTATAAAATTAACTGTGTTATTGTTTTCATACCCGAAACAGATGTCTTTAAAATTTAAGGATACTAATACTATTCGCTTAACATGTTTATGAATATTGCGAAGACCAACGGTTTTTGATTAATCCAAACAAATGTGTTTCCGGTTAAAACTAATATCATTTTGATTGCTTCTATCAATGTATAACTTGTATTAGAGAGTAAAATATTTTCATAACAGACTCGTGATAATTTTGACTCTCTGCTGATTAACATGTTTGCCCACTATTTAACCATCCTTGATTTAATTATTACATCTATTGAATATCTACCTAGTTAGTGAATAATTAATTATATAACATAACATATATTTTATTAGGCATTAAATGGTACAAAACACATATATAGCCAACAAAATTAACAAATATGTAAAGTGCAAAGACAATTTACAGAGAAGTTTAAATAATATTATGTTCTCCCTTGTTTTCTATTATAAATAAAACTACATGATGAGCTTTAAAGCAAAAACTGTTAATATTTCATATGAGCTCATTAATTGTTCGTTCTCTTTCTTTAGAAGCGAAATGCAAATATTTTGATAGATTATGAATTAATTTTGGGTTTCTAGAGCTCATTAGATTATCAAATTTTTGTAGTGTCGGCCAATGACAAAAATATGGCTTAAAAAATGTTCTACGTAAATCATAGTATTTTGGACAGACCAGTAGGAAGTGAAATTCATTTTCGATTACATTCATAGTACATTGCAAACATTTTCGATCTTTTCTGGGAATATTAAAGTGCCTGCCCTTTTCTATCGCTAGATTATGCTAAGATAACCGGAATTTTGTCAGACTAATTCTATATTTATTTATATTTATGATTTTTAGATAGTCCTCTGGTATAAATTCATGTTTGTATACACTATATGTATATACTATATTTGAGTTATTAATATTGGAGTACCATACTTGACTATACATATCCAATATTCTAAGTTTGATCATTTGAAAATTAAAATTATAATTGGTTTGATTTAACCATACATCAGACATTCCTATTTCATTCAATATAGTTTTCACCTGATATGCCCAGTTATTTCCATTGTATGAGTTATTATTATCAGCATCGTATTTTAGAGTATTATACATATACTTAATTAAGGTGTTATTTTCTAATTTTAATATTTTTAGCCAATGTTTGATTGACGTTGTATTTTCATTGGGTGTCTTCCTAATTCCCCGTATAATCCATCAAGATTTGTAGATGTTTTAACACATAGTAACCTATCATCACTGATGGTCACGGGTTCAAGCCCCGCTCAGGCCGTGTCTCATTTATATGACAAAGTTGGCAGTTTCTTACAAGGTTGGTGCACCCAAGTAATGGTTAACCGCTGGAGCCTGCCTAGGAAAGGTGTTGGTAGGTAAACTGCCCGCCGGCGATATAGCCCGAAATAGTGCTGATGCAGGCGTAAAACCCGAAATATAACATAACATAAAAAATAAATATATAACATAGTACTTTTCGCATGAATTTACAATGTACAAGTTCTATATTTTTACAGTCATGATAACCAAATACTTCTGAACTATAGCTTAATATTGAACCTACCATACTATCAAATAATTTACATTTTTCGGATATAGATAATTCTAATTGGTTGAATACTACGAATAAATTGTGTAATGCGTATAATGAGGGCTGCGCAAGTTTCTTTTGGGTACGAACCCAATGGCTATTTTTAAACAAATTTATCCCTAAATATTTAAACGATTTTACTACTTCTAAAACTGTATTATTAAGAATAAAATCATGAGATGTATGTCGTCCCAGTTCAAATATCATAATCTTTGTCTTGTTGGTATTGACTGTTAGACCCCAAGTTGTGCAGTACGTGTATAAGTCGCTTAACATAGACTGAAGCGCTTCCGGAGTATGTGCAAATATTGCAGCATCATCCGCAAATAATAATATATACAATTTCATATCATCTAACGTGAATAAACCGTCGATGTTATTATCTATGTTATTTACAAGATCATTAACAAAGAATAGAAATAGCAAACTTGAACTCGGATCACCTTGTTTTGCTCCAATATTGGATTCGAAAAATGGAGAAAGATTTTTATTAAACCTGACATCTGCCTTAATACATATTCTTCATAGCATTTACGTATTTAGAGCTAACTTGTTCACGTATTAATTTATTAAATATAAACGATCTTTCAAGTTTGTCGAAACATTTTTCGAAATCGACAAAGGCTACATAGAGCTTCTTATGGGAATTTAGTGTTTTTTGCAATAATAGAATGTAACATGAATATGCAGTCTGCAGTCGATTTTCCCTTTTGAAATCCATATTGGTTATCTATAATTTTCTTGTGTTTAATAGACCATTTTGTTAAACGGTTTAATAATAAATGTGAGTAATTATTTGAAATAATATGTATTAGTGTTATACCTCTATAGTTTTTGGGATCCTCACAGTGTCCCCCTTTGAACACTGGAACTATAATACCCGATCACCAAGAATTTGGATATTCTTCATTTTGAAAAATTCTATTGAACAGTGCTAAAATTAGAAGCGAGATTTCAGGAAATGAGATTTTATATATTTCTGCAATTATAGAATCTGGACCACTGCTTTTATTATTATTTTGAGAATAAACAGCGTCCTTACTTTCTAACATTGTGATTTCCTGATCGAGATCATCATCTTGAAAGGCAGAGTTTATATTTATATTTTCTGGTGGTTCCTCGTTGCCGGTACTGTATAATGTTTTAAAATGGTTATATAAATATGTTGTATTTAGATGTACTGCTGTTGTGGGCTGTTTCATATACTGACTCTTTACCTTCTTCCAAAAGTTTCGTGGTTGGGATTTACTTAGGTTTTTTAATGTTTGCTTCTGCTTTATACTATAATTATTTTTTTGAGTTCGTTTTATACGATTATACTGTGCCTTACACTTGATATATTCTTGCCTCAATTGAATATCAACTTTATTTCTTATAAAAACGTTTCTAGCAAATTTGAACCTCAATCTTGCATTATAGCAATCAGTGTTGAACCACGGTTTCTTATTATATCCCTTGTATGAATATATATTAGGATTAATTTTACGTGTTTTTCCAAATACATGTTTTGTACAGTCATATAGAATGTCAGTAAAGGCATCTGATATTAAATCAATATTATCATTATTGTGAATATCATCGATCAGACAGGAAATATCATCTTTTTTGGTAAACAATATTTGTTGAAATTCATTTACTTTCGACTCATCCCAGTTTATAAATGTCTCCGTGCCTACCGAATTAGTATTACTTTTCTGTTGTTGATTCATCGTAATATTTAATGTCAATCCAGAATGGTCTGAAAACTCATTTGTTTGCAATATACAAAAATCAGAAACACAATGAAAATCATCAATATTTAACAATAGGTAATCCACAACAATTGACCCATTTAATGAATGGAATGTATTATCTCCTATATCTTGGTCGCTATGTAGACGACCGTTACCTATAACAAACGAAGTTGATTGGCAGAGCTCAATCAAGCATCGGCCGTGATTATCGGTCACATGATGCTTCGAAACACGTGGAGGTATGTTTACAATAGTTGACAGTTGGTTGTCATTATCAATAGGCATGTCATAATCTAACAAATGAGATGAATTAGAAGTACGACTATTTAAATCTCCAATGACGAAGCATTTTCCTAGTAACTTATTTTTTTCTAGACCCGATTCTATATCTTCAAAGAAGTCAAAATTGTTGGTAGCAATTACAGTAGAATAATTAGGCGGAATATACGAACAACAAATATAAACATTCTCCTGAAATTCAAATAAATCTTTACATAGTTCGACCCATATAATTCCATGTTGGATTTGTTCTATGATCTTTATACTGTTACTAAGTGATTGTTTATAGTATATACTTATTCCACAGCTATATCATCCTTTACGGATGTTAGCAGTGTTATTTCCATGCAAATGTTCACTGTCATAATAGTAGTCACTTATGTCAAGATTAATATGTGTATTATTTGAAATCCTTGTTTCCGACAAAAATATGATATCATAATTTTTAATGTTGTCAATGAAATCTGGGTCTAGTATTATACGAGCTAGCCCATCCACGTTCCATGATATGATTTTTAAGTACTTCTCTTGACAGCTCTATATCTCGGGATTTACACAATCGATCACTTTCCCATCCAGGTATTTCATTGTTAATTTATTGTTCATGTATAACTGTGTACCTACTATGCGAGCTCTATCTCAACGTGCTCCCATATTCGTACAGTGCCTTTCTGGCATCCCTGTACTGTTGAGGCGATTGTATACCCACTCCTTGATTTTGTATCTTGAGCGTATTCTTGATGACCTCATCATAAGATTTAAATCGAACTACTTCTCGGTCTGGATAATGTTGGAACTTAGCCACTATTGGACGTGGTTTTTTCGCACGATCATCACCTAGCCTGTGGACTCGTTCAAATTGCATTGTTGTGTCGATTTGCAATGTCAGAAATTAGTCCCGTAATTTAATTTTTCACATCTATCTGGTTGTGGATCCTCACCTACTATCGGTCTTGGTGGTTCTTGTAGGCCGTAACATATGAGGTTATCTCTCATGGATCTAGCTTCTAGTTCTAGCAGTTTGTCGTTTGCTTTTTCTTCACGTGTTATGTACTCCTTAACAGTTTTATCCATGTTGGTACACAATGTCTGTAGTTTCTTAATATCCCCCATGGAATTATTCAGGTCAGCTTGTGGGGTTTCAAACCCTTTGTTTATAAAGGTCATAGACTGTTCTATATCATTGACTTTAGTGTCAAATGCACATATTTTAGTTTCCATTTCCGAAACCTTCAAACTCATAGAGTTCACTGACTGTTCAATTTGGTCGATATTTGGAAGAGATGCTTTAATAGTTTTAACATCCTCCATCAGCATTACCGCCCAGTTCGGTGGAGTTGTCGGTCCTTTTGGCAACGAAAATACGCTCGGTGTTTGAGGGGATTGCATATTCTGTAAAGTATGAATGCCAAACGGGATTTGTTGCCCAATGTCCATTGTTGGTGTAGTAGATGGGTTCATAACTGAGTGTACATAGTCTTGACTAACCTGGTATAAATCTGGAATAGAACATGTCACGCTCGTTGCGTTCGAACTATGCACAGGTAAAATATGGCCGTCATTGTGAGATCCAGGTGAACTGCAGGCTTTTCTGTTGTCAGCCTGTTTTAGTCTTTTATATATAGAACATTACAACTTGTTTTACCATGGAATATCTGATATAATTGTCATAAAGTCATCCAATTCTCGAAGAGGGTGAAAAATCATGATCTTCCTGCAAACATTGAAATAATGTATTTTGCAACTACTGCAACACAATATATCGGAACGACCATGAGTCTAATAATAAACTGTTTGTAAACCCATCATTTATCCGAAAATCTATACATTCAATTAATATGTTTTATTTTGTTGATTCCTACATCCGAAATATGTACACGTATAGTGTGTGTTATCTTATAATAAGTACATGTATGAATGATAAACGTATATATTTACGTGTAACAGCGCAGACGTTTGGGATCTGGACACGTGGTTGCGGGTTTAAAATTAAAGTTGTTATATGTATAGTGTCAAACCTATGGTTTATCAAAATGTTCTTAAAAATAACAATATAAAAACATCGGTTTGTCCAGACACCAAACGTGGTTATTTGTTTTCCATCTTTATTGGTAACTACACTCTTCCCAACTTTGTTGTACAGCTGAGTGTACCATATGATGTTGACAAGATTAATCATCTACATACGCACATATATTTGTATTTCCTGTACATATTTTAAAGCTTATAAATGAAAATTATAAAAATAAGTGTTAATTGATCATTAACAGTCGTATACAATAACATTTTCCTGTGATGGCGAAAATCAAGATTAATCGTTGGTTAGTCAGAAACTTTCTTCGATTAATCGACAAAACATTGTCGGACATTTCACAAATTCGTATAACTAAACTAAAGAGTACTAAAGATAAGTATAAATTGATCACTTCTTGTCATATTACAAAAAGTATCGCCAACCAATACTGCCATATCAAAGAGTACAGTTCTAAGATCGTTATATATTGTGCATTCTAATATAACATAATGATCATCTTCTATCACTTTGCAAAAAGCACAGTAACGACCGTCTAATCTTATATTCTATATTCTCATATCTTAGTATGCTTTGTTAAAGACATATCCTGGAATAAGTCTAGCGGAGAGAATTTTCTAATATTTTGCATGCACGTACTACGAGATATAATATAATAATAGGTCGCCATGCTTACTTTTGCACTGTATCTATTTTTAGAACACCAATAACCGGCATTTTAATGAGCATGGTCGAATAATACACAGTACCATAAATCATAGAAACAACATAAAATGAATACATTGTTTGGTCAAAGGTATGTATTATACCTTATAATATAAGTGCAAAGTAATAATCTTCCAAGATCCTTGATAATATTTAATTTGCTAAAATGTTCATTTCAGTCTAAAGGGTCGTCAATATGTAAACTATTAACGTTTTCATAAATAAAACAAATTCTAGCGGATAGAATTGTACAATATTTGTTATAGAAATTGACCAATATATAACATTAGAAAATAAAATGAAAACGATATGTCACCCATGCTTGTTTCGGAGATATATGACATTTAATGATCTCCCTTTATCAAAACATATTTCAATCTGAAGTGTATTATTGTTAATATAAGTTGAACGAGGCAGCTTACGACATCTGGTTCCGTCCCAATACTTTGAGCACATGTGGTCAGGCGGACTCTGTCCTTTGTTATTGCAATAAGTACTTTCTACAGTCTTTAGAGCGTACATGATGCACACCACTGTATTTTCTCCTTCTTCCCGCTATAGGATGCACACCACTGTATTTTCTTCTTCTTCGCGCTATAGGATGCACACCACTGTATTTTCTCCTTCTTCGCTCTATAGGATACACACCACTGTATTTTCGCCTTCTTCGCGCTATAGGATGCACACCACTGTATTTTCTCCTTCTTCGCGCTATAGGATGCACACCACTGTATTTTCGCCTTCTTCGCGCTATAGGATGCACACCACTGTATGTTCGCCTTCTTCGCGCTATAGGATGCACACCACTGTATTTTCGCCTTCTTCGCGCTATGGGATGCACACCACTGTATTTTCGCCTTCTTCGCGCTATGGGATGCACACCACTGTATTTTCGCCTTCTTCGCGCTATAGGATGCACACCACTGTATTTTCGCCTTCTTCGCGCTATAGGATGCACACCACTGTATTTTCGCCTTCTTCGCGCTATAGGATGCACACCACTGTATTTTCTCCTTCTTCGCGCTATAGAACACACCCCTGTATGTTCGCCTTCTTCGCGCTATAGGATGCACACCACTGTATTTTCGCCTTCTTCGCGCTATGGGATGCACACCCTGTATTTTCGCCTCTTCGCGCTATGGGATGCACACCACTGTATTTTCGCCTTCTTCGCGCTATAGGATGCACACCACTGTATTTTCGCCTTCTTCGCGCTATAGGATGCACACCACTGTATTTTGCCTCTTCGCGCTATAGGATACCCTGTATGTTCGCCTTCTTCGCGCTATAGATGCACACCACTGTATTTTCGCATTCTTCGCGCTATAGGATGCACACCACTGTATTTTCGCCGTCTTCGCGCTATAGGATGCACACCAATGTATTTTCGCCTTCTTCGCGCTATGGGATGCACACCATTGTATTTTCGCCTTCTTCGCGCTATGGGATGCCACCACTGTAGTTTCGCCTTCTTCGCGCTATAGGATCACACCACTGTATTTTCGCCTTCTTCGCGCTATAGGATGCACACCACTGTATTTTCGCCTTCTTCGCGCTATAGGATGCACACCACTGTATTTTCGCCTTCTTCGCGCTGTAGGATGACCATGTATTTGCCTCTTCGCGCTTAGGATGCACACCACTGTATTTTCGCCTTCTTCGCGCTATAGGATGCACACCACTGTATTTTCGCCTTCTTCGCGCTATAGGATGCACACCACTGTATGTTCGCCTTCTTCGCGCTATGGGATGCACACCACTGTATTTTCGCCTTCTTCGCGCTATAGGATGCACACCACTGTATTTTCGCCTTCTTCGCGCTATAGGATGCACACCACTGTATTTTCGCCTTCTTCGCGCTATAGGATGCACACCACTGTATTTTCGCCTTCTTCGCGCTATGGTAAATCGATGAAGTGTCACAGTCAAATGATCAGTTCCAAACAAGAATCCACATTTACCGCAAGCAGTTCTATAAACTCCAGGGCTGCTGCTTGCTGTTAGACACAAGTAAGTCATGGCATCACCATCAAAGTGTTTCACAATTTTCAAATGTAAACAGACACCGGTTAAAAATGGAACGCGTAGGGATCCTAGCTGTCATGTAGGGCTGTTTACTCATCAATGCGCTGGAGCAAGTAACACTGAAATAAATGCACATGTCTTCTTCAAATGAGTACAAATGCCACAGATGCACCACTATCACAGTAAGAAATACAAACATCTCTGGTTCCACAGTAAAACATCATCACTGCTTGATTGGAATAACTACTTTCTAGGATACAACGACCCGGAACCAATTCCCCAGTGGGGTCACACGATAAGCTACAATTGTTCCGGAATTATTGCCAAACATTGTTCCTACACCAGACTTGCTATCATAGCAGCGCCCGGATCCTCTCTTCTGCCACCCTATGTCGTACTTGAAGGCCCTAGATGGCGTAGGGAATTCATTCTCTCTGCTGCCACCCCATGTCATACTTGAAGGCCCTAGATGGCGTAGGGACTTCATCCTCTCCTCTGCCACCCCATGTCGTTCTTGAAGGCCCTAGATGGCGTAGGGACTTCATCCTCTCTTCTGCCACCCCATGTCGTACTTGAAGGCCCTATATGGCGTAGGGACTTCATCCTCTCTTCTGCCACCCCATGTCATACTTGAAGGCCCTAGATGGCGTAGGGACTTCATCCTCTCTGCTGCCACCCATGTCGTACTTGAAGGCCCTAGATGACGTAGGTCCTCTCTGCTGCCACCCCATGTCATACTTGAAGGCCCTAAATGGCGTAGGTCCTCTATTCTGCCACCCCATGTCATACTTGAAGGCCCTAGATGGCGTAGGGACTTCATCCTCTCCTCTGCCACCCCATGTCATAGTTGAAGGCCCTAGATGGCGTAGGGACTTCATCCTCTCCTCTGCCACCCCATGTCGTACTTGAAGGCCCTAGATGGCGTAGGGATTTCATCCTCTCCTCTGCCACCCCATGTCATACTTGAAGGCCCTAGATGGCGTAAGGACTTCATCCTCTCCTCTGCCACCCCATGTCGTACTTGAAGGCCCTAGATGGCGTAGGGACTTCATCCTCTCCTCTGCCACCCCATGTCGTACTTGAAGGCCCTAGATGGCGTAGGGACTTCATCCTCTCTTCTGCCACCCCATGTCATACTTGAAGGCCCTAGATGGCGTAGGGATTTCATCCTCTCTTCTGCCACCCCATGTCGTTCTTGAAGGCCCTAGATGGCGTAGGGACTTCATCCTCTCTTCTGCCACCCCATGCCATACTTGAAGGCCCTAGATGGCGTAGGTCCTCTCTTCTGCCACCCCCATGTCATACTTGAAGGCCCTAGATGGCGTGTGGACTTCATCCTCTCTTCTGCCACCCCATGTCATACTTGAAGGCCCTAGATGGCGTAGGTACTTCATCCTCTCCTCTGCCACCCCATGTCATACTTGAAGGCCCTAGATGGCGTAGGGACTTCATCCTCTCTTCTGCCACCCCATGTCATACTTGAAGGCCCTAGATGGCGTAGGTCCTCTCTTCTGCCACCCCATGTCGTACTTGAAGGCCCTAGATGGCGTAGGGACTTCATCCTCTCTGCTGCCACCCCATGTCGTTCTTGAAGGCCCTAGATGGCGTAGGGATTTCATCCTCTCTTCTGCCACCCCATGTCATACTTGAAGGCCCTAGATGGCGTAGGGATTTCATCCTCTCTTCTGCCACCCCATGTCATACTTGAAGGCCCTAGATGGCGTA
The DNA here is from genome assembly GCA_014843695.1 of Archivesica marissinica. Classification (NCBI taxonomy): domain Eukaryota; kingdom Metazoa; phylum Mollusca; class Bivalvia; order Venerida; family Vesicomyidae; genus Archivesica; species Archivesica marissinica. The sequence goes on along the minus strand of CM026399.1, from coordinate 18,989,217 downwards.
GGGATTTCATCCCCTACTCTAGAAAAAATTAAAAGTAAAGTAAGGAAAATTAGTTTAGTTGATACAAATTTATTTTAGCTCGGTTGCGAAACAACTATTTACAGATTTGGTACTGCAAGGCAAGGGCGCTCTAGCGGTGATGGTTCGAAACACAGCTTATTTTTATTTAATTAATTATAAGACCAATTTTAAGCGAACAAATAAACTCAATTATCAGTATGTAGCAATAAAACCATTTTTATATGTAGAAAATGGCATGATTTACCCCTTTGGCTTATAATGGTATAATGACATATTTAGTTATAAAATGTACCTTTTACTACTGTTTATTAATTAAACTTCTTCCACTGACGCCTCAGTACATGTCTCCATGGCAACACCATTGTAATGAGTAGCCTATTCAGCTTCCCTTGCCTTCATACCACAGGGATTCGGCACGTTTGGGGGTACTAGTATATATATTTAAGTACAGGGATTCTACTCTGTGGGATGTCAGATTTCGCATCGATCAGTAAAATGGCCCTATCTGAGACAATTTTGTACAAATCTGTCCAAATATAACGCCTATCCCGAGTATTTATATTGTTCTTCAAATAAAACACAACTTTAAGCTGCATGCATGTATACTTTGCAAACAATTGCCACAAACATTGGCCATAGCAGGTCACATTTCCGTACTAGGACACGGGTTCTGTCAGCAGCAAAAAAAATCTTCGACGGGAGAGTTTTAACTGTGAATAACATTATCAATAAAATGTGTTTCCACTAACGTGTAGGTTTATTCGGCAAAAATGTACGTCAAAAGAAGATTTCGTAGCATTTTCAATTTGTTTTGAAAAATTCTAAAGCGGCGCAATTCGCGTTGAAACGAGCCGTTGAAACGAGCGTTCTGATTGGATTATGATTATTCTTCATATATAAAAAAACATCTTGTTACATTCTAATAATCCAATCAGAACGCTCGTTTCATACATGCATACTGATCGATGCGTAATCTGACATCCCACAGAGTAGAATCCCTGAACTTAAATATATATACTAGTACCCCCAAACGTGCCGAATCTCTGTGCTTCATACAAGATGAATGCAGACCAGGTATTTCCACAATTCATCCTCCGTACCTCCATGTCCAATCATGATCAACAGGTCCTGATTGCACGTTTTCAGTATTTATGGATAAATTGTCACACGCACTTGACGTATTTTGACTACATATAGAAATATCGTGATCTGTCATACAAATACAAGGCGTGTCCGAATCGATGGCAACTGCATCATCACAGTTTCGTGCTGATAATTGTTCCGTTCCTGGAAATAAAGTAATTATTTCAATACTTTCCCTTCTTCTGTTCGAAATGACACATCCTGATTTGCGTCTCTTCACTGACGGCATCACACATTCATTTACAATATTATAAATATGAAACGCGAAAATGATTCGTTTGACCGAAATCAGTTCAAGTTGTAATGAACTCAAAGTACCGAAACATAAATAAACGGAAAGAGAATGCGCGGAAAAGATGCGCACTAACAACTCCCGGATACGTCTTTAATATGAATCGGATGATATTTCGTTAATATGAATTGGAGGACATTTAGTTAATATGATTTGGGTGGCATTTAGTTAATATGAATTGGGTGACATTTAGTTAATATGAATTGGATGACATTTAGTTAATATGAATTGGAGGACATTTAGTTAATATGATTTGGGTGGCATTTAGTTGATATGAATTGGATTGCATTTAGTTAATATGAATTGGATGACATTAAAGTGTGGATATGTCTGTACGATGGGTAGCTTTCAGCTGTGATAAATAATTTTGTTCTCAGGGCATATGTACATAAAGAGTGTTATTGTGGTATCAGATAGAGACAGCCTTTGTCTTGAGAACTCGTGAATCCCAGATAAAATCAATACTATTAAATGATTGCATCCTCCGAGAACAGTCCATTTAGAGAACAGGAATATACATGCAGGTCCAGGAGCTACTAGATGCTGCTGCTATTGATATTGTTGGACATTAAGGAATATACATGCAGGTCCAGGAGCTACTAGATGCTGCTGCTATTGATATTGTTGGACATTAAGGAATGTCCATGCAGGTCCAGGAGCTACTAGATGCTGCTGCTATTGATATTGTTGGACATTAAGGAATATCCATGCAGGTCCAGGAGCTACTAGATGTTGCTGCTATTGATATTGTTAGACATTAAGGAATATACATGTAGGTCCAGGAGCTACTAGATGCTGCTGTTATTGATATTGTTAGACATTAAGGAATATCCATGCAGGTCCAGGAGCTACTAGATGTTGCTGCTATTGATATTGTTAGACATTAAGGAATATACATGTAGGTCCAGGAGCTACTAGATGTTGCTGCTATTGATATTGTTAGACATTAAGGAATATACATGTAGGTCCAGGAGCTACTAGATGCCGCTGCTATTAATAGTGTTAGACATTGAGGAATATACATGTAAGTCCAGGAGCTACTAGATGCTGCTGCTATTGATATTGTTAGAAATTAAGGAATATACATGTAGGTCCAGGATCTACTAGATGCTGCTGCTATTGATATTGTTAGACATTAAGGAATATACATGTAAGTCCAGGAGCTACTAGATGCTGCTGCTATTGATATTGTTAGACATTAAGGAATGTCCATGCAGGTCCAGGAGCTACTAGATGCTGCTGCTATTGATATTGTTAGACATTAAGGAATATACATGTAGGTCCAGTAGCTACTAGATGCCGCTGCTATTGACATACAATAATGTGGTGTACGATGGGTAGCTTTCATAGACATTAAGGAATATACATGTAGGTCCAGGAGCTACTAGATGTTGCTGCTATTGATATTGTTAGACATTAAGGAATATACATGTACGTCCAGGAGCTACTAGATGCTGCTGTTATTGATATTGTGGTGTCGGAGATAAAGCGAGGATAAGGTAACCCTATGTACTGATACTAAGGAAAAAAACAAACCAACAAAAAACGGCATGTCATCCCCATTATAGTAGACATGATACCATTCTAATATATAATGGTTTACATGGGTTTCAAATGGATCAAGTTACATGCATAACATAATTACAAATCATTGTTATACATCAACAGCAACTGCTCTTCAAAATATAGATGTAGTATGTAAGATATCATGGCTGGACACATTATCTTACCTCCACCTCATCCAGTTCAATAATTACCTCCTGCCGCTATGTTCATTAGAGGATACCATTGTTGGATGAATGAAATATTCTGAGTACATCTTGGTTCAATGGTTAACTACACGATATCAATATACATTAGTAATTTCAGCATGATGATCTTGTCCCTAATGCCACAATTGTTATCAAATAAAAACCGTTGACACCATCCTCCTGCTGTGTTTTCATCTACGCTGCCATAAACCCGTGCCCACGTCCGCCCTCGTACAGTGTATTCCAGGTATTTCATAAGACGTATAACAAGAACCGAAAAACGAATGCAAAGCATGCATGTACACTACATATTGATGGAAACACAGCCCTACGTGTATTAACAACAGTATGTATGTATGTACGCTACGTATTGATGGAAACACAGCCCTACGTGTATTAACAACAGTATGTATGTACGCTACGTATTGATGGAATCACAGCCCTACGTGTATTAAAAACAGTATGTATGTATGCTACGTATTGATGGAAACACAGTCCTACATGTATTAACAACAGTATGTATGTATGTATGCTACGTATTGATGGAATCACAGCCATACGTGTATTAACAACAGTATGTATGTATGCTACGTATTGATGGAAACACAACCCTACATTTATTAACAACAGTATGTATGTATGCTACGTATTGATGGAAACACAGCCCTACGTGTATTAACAACAGTATGTATGTATGTATGTACGCTACGTATTGATGGAAACACAGTCCTACATGTATTAACAACAGTATGTATGTACGCTACGTATTGATGGAAACACAGTCCTACATGTATTAACAACAGTATGTATGTACGCTACGTATAGATGGAAACACTGTCCTAGATGTATTAACAACAGTATGTATGTACGCTACGTAGTGATGGAAACACAGTCCTACATGTATTAACAACAGTATGTATGTATGTATGTACGCTACGTATTGATGGAAACACAGTCCTACATGTATTAACAACACTATGTATGTATGCTACGTATTGATGGAAACACAACCCTACATGTATTAACAACAGTATGTATGTATGTATGCTACGTATTGATGGAAACATAACCCTACATGTATTAACAACAGTATGTATGTATGCTACGTATTGATGGAATCACAGCCCTACGTGTATTAACAACAGTATGTATGTATGCTACGTATTGATGGAAACACAACACTACATTTATTAACAACAGTATGTATGTATGCTACGTATTGATGGAAACACAGCCCGACGTGTATTAACAACAGTATGTATGTATGTATGTATGTATGTATGTATGTACGCTACGTATTGATGGAGACACAGTCCTACATGTATTAACAACAGTATGTATGTACGCTACGTATTGATGGAAACACAGTCCTACATGTATTAACAACAGTATGTATGTACGCTACGCATAGATGGAAACGCAGTCCTAGATGTATTAACAACAGTATGTATGTACGCTACGTATTGATGGAAACACAGTCATACATGTATTAACAACAGTATGTATGTATGTATGTACGCTACGTATTGATGGAAACACAGTCCTACATGTATTAACAACAGTATGTATGAATGCTACGTATTGATGGAAACATAACCCTACATGTATTAACAACAGTATGTATGTATGATACGTATTGATGGAAACACAGTCCTACATGTATTAACAACAGTATGTATGTATGTATGTATGTACGCTACGTATTGATGGAAGCACAGTCCTACATGTATTAACAACAGTATGTATGTACGCTACGTATTGATGGAAACACAGTACTACATGTATTAACAACAGTATGTATGTACGCTACGTATAGATGGAAACACAATCCTACATGTATTAACAACAGTATGTATGTTCGCTACGTATTGATGGAAACACAGTCCTACATGTATTAACAACAGTATGTATGTATGTATGTATGTACGCTACGTATTGATGGAAACACAACCCTACATGTATTAACAACAGTATGTATGTATGCTACGTATTGATGGAAACACAGTCCTACATGTATTAACAACAGTATTTATGTACGCTACGTATTGATGGAAACACTGTCCTACATGTATTAACAACAGTATGTATGTACGCTACGTATTGATGGAAACACAGCCCTACATGTATTAACAACAGTATGTATGTAAGTATGCTACGTATTGATGGAAACATAACCCTACATGTATTAACAACAGTATGTATGTATGCTACGTATTGATGGAAACATAACCCTACATGTATTAACAACAGTATGTATGTACGCTAGGTATTGATGGAAACATAACCCTACATGTATTAACAACAGTATGTATGTACGCTACGTATTGATGGAAACACTGTCCTACATGTATTAACAACAGTATGTATGTACGCTACGTATTGATGGAAACACAGCCCTACATGTATTAACAACAGTATGTATGTATGTATGCTACGTATTGATGGAAACACAACCCTACATGTATTAACAACAGTATGTATGTACGCTACGTATTGATGGAAACACAGTCCTACATGTATTAACAACAGTATGTATGTACGCTACGTATTGATGGAAACACAGCCCTACATGTATTAACAACAGTATGTATGTACGCTACGTATTGATGGAAACATAACCCTACATGTATTAACAACAGTATGTATGTACGCTACGTATTGATGGAAACACAGCCCTACATGTATTAACAACAGTATGTATGTACGCTACGTATTGATGGAAACACAGCCATACATGTATTAACAACAGTATGTATGTACGCTACGTATTGATGGAAACATAACTCTACATATATTAACAACAGTATGTATGTATGTTACGTATTGGTGGAAACACAGTCCTACATGTATTAACAACAGTATGTATGTATGTTACGTATTGGTGGAAACACAGTCCTACATGTATTAACAACAGTATGTATGTATGTTACGTATTGGTGGAAACACAGTCCTACATATATTAACAACAGTATGTATGTATGCTACGTATTGGTGGAAACACAGTCCTACATATATTAACAACAGTATGTATGTATGTTACGTATTGGTGGAAACACAGTCCTACATGTATTAACAACAGTAAGTATGCATGTTACGTATTGGTGGAAACACAGTCCTACATATATTAACAACAGTATGTATGTATGCTACGTATTGATGGAAACACAGTCCTACATGTATTAACAACAGTATGTATGTACGCTACGTATTGATGGAAACACAGTCCTACATGTATTAACAACAGTATGTATGTACGCTACGTATTGATGGAAACACAGTCCTACATGTATTAACAACAGTATGTATGTATGCTACGTATTGATGGAAACACAGCCCTACGTGTATTAACAACAGTATGTATGTATGCTACGTATTGATGGAAACATAACCCTACATGTTTTAACAACATTATGTATGTACGCTACGTATTGTTGGAAACACAGCCATACTTGTATTAACAACAGTATGTATGTACGCTACGTATTGATGGAAACACAGTCCTACATGTATTAACAACAGCATGTATGTATGTACGCTACGTATTGATGGAAACACAGCACTACATGTATTAACAACAGTATGTATGTACGCTACGTTTTGATGGAAACACAGCCATACGTGTATTAACAACAGTATGTATGTACGCTACGTATTGATGGAAACGCAGTCCTGCATGTATTAACAACAGTATGTATGTATGTTACGTATTGGTGGAAACACAGTCCTACATATATTAACAACAGTATGTATGTATGTTACGTATTGGTGGAAACACAGTCCTACATGTATTAACAACAGTATGTATGTATGTTACGTATTGGTGGAAACACAGTCCTACATATATTAACAACAGTATGTATGTATGTTACGTATTTGTGGAAACACAGTCCTACATGTATTAACAACAGTATGTATTTATGCTGCGTATTGATGGAAACACAGCACTACATGTATTAACAACAGTATGTATGTATGCTACGTATTGATGGAAACACAGCCATACGTGTATTAACAACAGTATGCATGTATGTATGCTACGTATTGATGGAAACACAGTCCTACATGTATTAACAACAGTATGTATGTACGCTACGTATTGATAGAAACACAGTCCTACATGTATTAACAACAGTATGCATGTACGCTACGTATTGATGGAAACACAGTCCTACATGTATTAACAACAGTATATAGGTACGCTACGTATTGATGGAAACACAGTCCTACATGTATTAACAACAGTATAATATATGGATGATACGTATTGATGGAAAAACAGTCCTACATGTATTAACAACAGTATGTAGGTTTAGTTTAATCATATTTTATTGCATTCTATATATACACAGTACTACATGTATAACAACAGTATGCATGATTTGTGGCATTGTTTGCTCAAGGATTGTCATTATATGTTGAAGCAAATGGGTCCACATGTTTTAACAACATTAGTTACGGCCCTCCCCTAAGAATTGATTGTAATTAACAAAGAGACTGAATACAAGAGTTGTGCTAGTACTTTACTAATTTAATGATACTAATAGAAAAAGGGTAAAATGATTAACAACAGTATGTAGGTACGCTACGTATTGATGAAAACACAGTCCTACATGTATTAACAACAGTATGTGTGTACGCTACGTATTTATGGAATCACAGCCCTACGTGTATTAGCAACAGTACGTATGTATGCTACGTATTGATGGAAACACAGCCTTACGTGGTTTAACAACAGTATGTATGTACGCTATGTATTGATAGAAACACAGCCCTACATGTATTAACAACAGTATGTATGTACGCTACGTATTGATGGAAACACAGCCCTACATGTATTAACAACAGTATGTATGTAGGCTACGTATTGATGGAAACACAGCCATACATGTATTAACAACAGTATGTATGCATGTACGCTACGTATTGATGGAAACATAGCCCTACATGTATTAACAACAGTGTATGTATGTACGCTACGTATTGATGGAAACACAGCCCTACATGTAATAACAACAGTATGTATGTATGTACGCTACGTATTGATGGAAACACAGTCCTACATGTATTAACAACAGTATGCATGTACGCTACGAATTGATGGAAACACAGCCCTACATGTATTAATAGTGTACCAAATCAAAAGAGTTACATTTGCTTAATGTAATACACTACCAGTGTAAAATAAATGTTTATATGTACATATTGTATGTACTACCTGCACGCACCTAGGTACTCTTCTACAACAAAGAGACATGTCAGACTCATAATTACTTTTGGAACAACTCTTACAGTATATGCTACATTTGGATGGGTGATTTTTGCAATAGTATACTACCCGAAAAACAAAGCGTATGAACAAGTATGACCATTATTTTATTGTGTTTTATCTACACTTGTGCTGTATTCTTCTGAATTCAGTTTATTTTTTAAATGATCTATGTCGAATGTTCTGTGCTGTGATACATGTATATAAAAACCAAAGGAATTAACAATGTATTGTAGCACAGGATATTTAGTATATTTCACCTTTCGTCCACCCAAAGTAAATAGTCCTTGAACTCGATGCGTTCAAATCTCTGATTCGCCTTCCACTTTATCATTGTCCATCCGTTGTGTGTCCAGCATGTCTCCACGTCCCGATTATTCCTGGCCGCTGTAAACACCATTTGGTTAATTGTTGTTAGATCTTCTATAATGTATAATTATTCCTGTCCCTTTCAGTTATGCTTTTCAACCAACAAGTCTCTGAAATTTATGTCTCCTTGAAGCAAATTTCACTATCACTGTTCTGGCTTTTGTTCGATGTCTGTTGTGCGAATTTCCATTCCCATCTTCTTGTTGAGAAACTTTACCACGTTCTCTGCAGTTTCGTCTGTTGTTTCTATTTTATCCTCGTCTTCAACACTATTCTCCGGAAGGTTGATTATTATTATTACATCTACTATATTGTTCTAGTTCGTTTGTTTTTGTGCAATGTTTCATTTCTGCTGCTCCATTATGTAGAATATTTTGTTTATCGGTTCATGTTTCTCAACTAATTCATCTTCCAACGTTTTAATTCGCTTCTTACACTTGTCTAATTCCATGTTTGTTCTGTGCACCTCTCCTTTAACTACGTCAATTCTATGCGTGACCGATTCATAAACCTTCGTTTTAATTTTGTCACCATATCTTCCATCTCCGTTCTGAAAGTGTTCTTCACTATTTCTATAATTTCATCCTTTTTTACGATACTGTCTAATTTTTTCATGATGCTATCAAGACTGTTACTAATATTAATATCTTTGTTTGTTACATCTTCCACACACGCACGCACGCACGCGCGCACGCGCACACACACGCACACACGCAAACACTGTATATGTCATTGTTATATTTTCGAATACTATGCACCCGTTATTGATAGTTGACACTAAGCAATTTTTCAAACTCAACTCACATTCCATAATTTTCAATTTTTTACACTCCAAGACTTTTACCATGATTACTCACTTCCATGGTGGATAACTATATAAGTATTAACTCTTCACATACTTCATGATTACCACCTGAACATACACTGTGTCGTACACGAATAGAGATTTGCTCCTCTGTTGAACAATCGCTTGCTTTGTCAGCCAATATTATGAACAAATCAGCTATGTGATCTCTTCTAAAATCTGCTCTGCCCATATTGATATAAGATCATTTTGAATTTCTGGCGATGTATACTTAGCATAAGGCCCAGCGCTAACAATATGATTTGCAAGAATATGGTCATTCTTTTTTTGCTTAGGTCCGTCACAAGGGGTCGGAGCAATCCCTAGTAGCATTACATGCTTCATATATAGTTATCAACATACAACGTGTGTAAGAAAGGTATTGGTATTATGAGTTATCATTGTTCTGACATTTATATATTAAGTGGGGTTCGATGGTGACACAAATCAATTTAGATATGACGAACAGATTAAAATGTGTGCGATGGAAGAATTAAACAGACATGCACACGCACTCACACATACACACACATATATATACACTAACACGCGCGCGTGCGCATATACACACCACACACCTGCCTGTCGTATCGACTTCTGTGATTATATCTTGTGTCACCTGAAATGTGCTGCATTATGCATCAATCCATGATAGAATATATAAACATTTGTTTTATTTAATAATATTTTATAGGATATATAAGTTTATATATATATATTTTATTTTATTATTGGCCAAAGTATTATAGATAGGAAAAAATATATAGAAGTACCCATCATATTTATATCTAATCAACACAGCGGTGGCATAGATCTGTTCATAGATTTCCACGTTCTCTTGAAGTTCTCCAATGAAAAAGGTTATGATCAGATGTTTTGCCTCAGCATTTGCACATAGATTTATGTATCCACATATAATTATAATTTCATATAATTGACAAAACAAATCAGTACCTTTAGTTAACAAATCAAATATAAGTTTCTTAGTTATATTGCAACTCCAGAATATGTGTTCTATTGTTTCGTTTTCAATTTTGCTAGAAACGCACATCGGATTGTCTTTGTGGTTTATTATATATAATAACTCGTTTGTTCCTAGAATTCTGTGCAATATCCATGTTTGAAACAACTGTATTTTAAAAATCTTTTGTTATCATGAAAGGCAAAGAGTAACATTGCTTCCACTCCTGTAAATTAAATGTTATACTAAGCTTCTCTAGCCATTTAGTTTGACTAGTTGGCTTAGCAGTACTGCGATTGAGGATATTTTACATTACTGATTACCCTTTCATATTTTTAATTATATGCTTTACATATGGTGGTAAAGTTGGTCTGATCGGTATTAAAATTGTGTTCAAACTCAAGTTGTAATTTATTATTACTTGATTTACTACATTTATAACACCTTGAAGGTGTAGATAATTTGTTTTCAGGTTGCATTTTTCGTTAAAATCATTTACTGTTAAACAGCTACCGTCAGCTTTCAAGAGGTCAACTATATAATGGACGCCTGCATAAAGCCATGATTTTAAAAGGACACTATGTGTACCAATTTAATGTTGTGATTATAAAATAATGACATAATACCTATAGAGTCCTTGTCTACTGAACTGATTCCAATCAAAAGTTTCTTTACAAAACACGTTATTTGTTTCTTTTGATAGATTTTCAACATAATGTTTTCCACAATTCATTCTGAATTTCAAGTTTTTTAGTGGCTATTGCTTATCCAACTTCCAACCCCTAAAATTATTCTAATAATTATAAATGTTTATTTTTTTTTATATATTTATCATTTTTAAACCTCCTTCAGTATAAACTGCTTTTGGTGGGCTAGGTAATGCGATAAGCAAGTTATTTAGTGTGGAGATATTAGAATGGTTTTTATAACAGTATTTCTTCCACTTGTCGTTAAGATTCTTTTCCCCCAGTGTTTCCAGACATTTTGAATATTTTGAATGTTATCTTTATAGTTTATTTCTATTATTTTGTTCAAGCCTACATGAAAACTTATGCCTAGTATATTGAAACTATGTTGATTCCAAGACAATTTCAATTTTGTTATTATGATATCACTGCTACATTTCTTTTTACCTATACATAAACCTTCGGTCTTATCAAAGTTTACATTTAATCCAGATATGTTGGCAAATTCTGCAAGGGTATTTGATGTTTGTTTTAAGGATGTCTCTGATCTGTCTAATACCATAGTCATATCGTCTACAAATTGAGATAATGTGTATTCTACTTTATTGATGTGAATTCCGTTAATGTGTTTATTGTTTCTTATTTTCAGGGATAATACTTCTGCACACAAAATGAATATATAAACGATAACTGATCTCCTTGCCTACAACCAAGGCCAATTTTTACAAAAGTTGATAACTATCCACACTGATTGACAGCTGATTGTGCGCTTTTGTAGAACATATCAAACCACATTTTTATTGTTGGTTCAAAATTAAAATACGACAGGGTCCTTTGGACAAATGACCGTGATAACGAGTCAACTGCCTGTTCAAACTCTACAATATTGTATACACATGAAATGGGTTAAAAACACAATAATAAGTAGTTCGCACTGGGTGTCAAAACAGGTGGGAGGTTGGGGCGGAAAGGGTTAAACTGGAAATAAAAATTAATGATACAAGGTATACTCAGAATTCCAGAAGATTGCGGAGAGAAAAAGCATGCCTCCACGATATTATAAACAAATTTACATTATACTATTATAAATTGCGTTTTTGTACTTCCTCCAACATCACATATGTCTCGAAGTTCATTTATGTAAAATTCAAAGTTAAGGTCTACCTCCAATTAGTTGTTTCTAGAATGACCAGTCATTCCAAACATCCACAACCATTGTAAAGGAACACAAACAATTGAATAGGAATGAATACAGACGGTTTATTTTGAAACAAGATAAACTGATAAGCAAAAGGTGTAAATGAATGCACCGTAACAATGTTCAAAATACATAAAGTTGGACATAAAATCCACCAAACGTCCAACCAAGAGACATACGGACAATTCTGCAACCTTCAGTTTCGAGTACCTTACTAGTATTGGTAACAGTTCTGCTACACGTTGCAAACTGCTATAGGTAAACATATTGGTACGTACACATATACTAACATAGCATAGACGCTGTAACACATGGTGCTACTCGTAATCATTCAACATTAAGTTTGCAATAAGGTCAGATTGACGTGTGTACATGATGATTAGTGTAAATGTCACATACTGACTTGAAGCTAATAACCCAAATGTAAGAAGATTCCTATCTCGAACCACCGGGGTTTAAATCATGGAATTATAGATAATTCCTAATTGTCATATGACCAAGTGGTGTAAGTAACAGGACTCTAGATTAGTACATACCCCATGTACTATCTGTATTATACACAACATGTCAGTGACAGAATTGTACAGATCACTGTAGTACATAACACATGTACTACCTATATTATACACAACACATCAAATACAGCATTCCACTGTAGTACATAACACATGTACTACTTATATTATATACAACATGTCAATGACAGAATTATGCAGACGACCGCAGTACACAACCCAGGTACTACCTATATTATATACAACATATCAAATACAGCTCTCTACTGTAGTACACAACCCATGTACTACTTATATTATACACAACATATCAATGACAGCACTCTACTGTAGTACATAACCCTTACTACGTATATTATACACGACATATCAATGGCAGCACTCTACTGTAGTACATAACCCTTACTACGTATATCATACACGACATATCAATGACAGCACTCTACTGTAGTACATAACCCTTACTACGTAAAATGACAAGCGAATATATGTGTTCAAAGAGTTTGTATTTATTAACAACAATTGCACCCTATGACACAGACAAATCAGCCACCTAGTTATAGTAGGAAGGTATTTCAGACACATACCTCATGTGTCCGAGAGTGTAAAGTATCGTATGTACTTGCGGAGATATTGGCAACATACCCCATTCTACCAATTTCCACAATAACTAGTAAAATATGTTAGCATACATAATGCCATCATGATCTGTGCAATATATGGTAGATGTTGGCAGCATACCCCATGCTACCAAGTTCTGTGTGAAAGTGAATTGACAGTGCTAAGGTTAGGCATCTGTATGCTTATTCTGTATTGGTGAGACTGGATTCGTCTCGGGGGATATGTGGTGTGAGTGCAGGGACTCGGATGTATTTGCGCACTGCTCTTGACTTCCACCGGCCCATTCTCATGACGTCCGATTCTGAAGTCCCATACATAATTGCCTGTGTGCAAGCACCAATGCGGAAGCTATGGGGTTTATAAAGGGTAGGTGGTAAGTTTAGGAATTCGATTGCCTTTTTGAGAAATTTCCTGAAGGATGCATAACTAGTTGATTGGGATCGGCAATCAACGAAAAGTGGTCCTGGATCGTTCCCACGATTCTTTAGGTATGCGATGATGTGTTTACGAGGGCATGGGGACTCTTAGTAGCAGGAATGTACAGATTCACTGCGGTTGTGCTCTTCTGTGTTTTATGATGATGCAATCGAATATGGATGAAGTCTGTTGGTAGACGTATGTCACGGTATTGCACTACATGTGATACGCGTGACTTTGTTGATGGTAACAGTTCACCTATCCTAAAGAAGCAGTGAACAGGGAGCAAAATAATGGTCCTGTAAAGAGTGATATCATATTGGCCAGTGAGTATTGACGAACAGCAGTCTACAAGCTGGGAAAGCTGTGGTAGCAAAATCGGTAATCGGCTATCGGGCGTTTGATCCGATTTTCGGCAACCAAGGGTCATTCTCCGGATAAGGGGTTGTTGTGTGGGGTCAGCGAGTTGTTGGGTCTGATGTTGGAAAGCAATTACCGATAGGTGGCTGCTAATGGACGACGGAGAGAAACCACTTTGGTGTAAATGTGAAACGAACAGTGCTACCGTGGAAGTTGTGGCAGGTAAAGCATTAGTCTGTACAGTATGACTACAAAAAGTGGTGAATCTGGACCAATATCGACTATTGGCGCGTGTTGGTGTAGACAGGGAGGACTGTAGCAGCTGACGAGTTATAGAAGTAAGCTCTCTGGTGACAGTTCCTCTGGAACCTTCGTTTCTGTGGGTTCTAGGTGTGGCGCCAGTCGAAGTGCTTCTGCTACCTGAAACCGGGAGAATTGGTCGCAAATTACATTTGCATGAGAAGCTATATGTTTAGATACAAAGCGGAAATTATACTGTAATCCTTTCAGAACGATCCGCCTAAGGAGACGCATGATGATAGGGTCTTTGCTGCTTTGTTTGTTCAAGCAATGGACTATGCTCAGGTTATCACATATGAACAACAGGTTCGTGTTTTCCCAATGCTGACCCCACAAATCAACTGCTAGTGTTATACGGTAAAGCTCCAGTATGTTAATGTGAAAATGGACCATAAGCCCAATGGCTAGAAAAAGTGCACCCAAACCCTTTTGTTGATGCAGCATCAGTATGTAGATGTAATGTGACAGAGGATATAAAGCGGTCCCTTGTACGGAGTGTACATCCATTGTAAGAGTCTATGAACTGAGACCAAACCTCGAGATCGGAGCGAATGGTTTTGGTAAATTTGAGAAAGTGATGTGGGTTATGCTTGCCCTTTGTCAGGTCGTGTAATCGACGTAGAAAACAGCGGCCTGGTTTTATTACCGTATATGCATAATTCAGGTGACCGATCAGGCTTTGGAGTTCTTTCAATTTCATTTTCTTACGCTTCTTGCTAGATTGCAGAAGAGATCGCAAGGCATTGACTTTGTCCGGGGTTAAGGTTGCCCGGAGAGTGTTTGTGTCGATGGAGATGCCGTGCACAACAGCTGAAGTTGTTGGTAGGACCGTCTTCTCGTGTTTTACAGGGATATCCACTTCAGAGCATAGATGAAAGAATGATTCCAAGTTTGATAGACATTTGCTCTGTGTAGAAGCGACAAAAATGTGTGAAACCTCTTGAATAGAATATTTATTCTGTAGAATCCATTGAAGTGATGACGAAAATGCCTCGAAAAGTGTAACTGAACTGGAAGCACCCATGGGCAGTACCCTGTCAAAATAAAATTGATTGTTGAAGCTGAACCCCAGCTTGTGGTAATCAGTGGGAGATATTGGAAGGATGCGAAAGCTATCCTTTAGATCTGCTTTTGCAATGTAGCAGCTTTCACCAACAGCTAGTATCAGATTTGCCACTGTATCGAATGTCTCTAAGGAAACTGTGGAATTGCATTCTGGAATCAAGTCGTTCACAGAAGCATGTGCCCGGCTGAAAGATAAATCATGAATGACTCTGAATTCATTTGCAGTCTTCTTCGGTACTAATCCAAGTGGACTGCTGACGAACGAGTCTAATGGGGGTGACGAATATGACCGACAACTCCCAGAGGGAAACCGAGAGTAAAACCATTGACTAGGAAAGATAGCTTAGAATTGTTGTAGCCTTCTAGATAGGATGCGAGAACTTGCGGAATAACTGTTGTTGGAAGAACGAGGGTTGGTTTGGGCAGACACGGGTTTGACTCCTTGGGGATTTTGCCGAGTGGCATGGGGCTGTGTGCTTGTAGGGGTCTTCTGCTGGGGCCTTGCCCATTGTGTGGAGCAGTGTGATGCGCCATGGCTACCGCTGCAGCCGCCACATATGTGCAAGGTATTGCACTGCTGCTTGGTGCAGGACCTTGTGTCTTGATACCCCCAGCAGAAGCCCGTTCTATGGTATATATTGGTTGAGGCGGAATAGGGTTTGTTTGGAAAATGTGGTTGTGGAAACCGCCGGGACTGCTGACGAAAGGGCTGGATCTGCTTGGGTGCCTCTATGCAGCAGTACAAGTATGTTTCTGTATGAACAGAGACCCACGGAATGTCCCTAGTTGCACGTTGGGTGCGGAATTTCTGGTCGTACAACTGCCAGTTGGGGGAATGTTGGGATAGGGACAGATTGGCTAACGCCAAGAGCAAGGCAATGACTAGCATATTGCATAATAGCAGCATACAAACTGTAAGCATCAACGGAAGGTAAGCACAAATCATTACTGCCAATATCCAAAATAATGATACTCGGTGACAAATTGGAGATAAACCAAAGCAAATTAAACTGGAAATAATAATTAATGATACAAGGTATACTCAGAATTCCAGAAGATTGCGGAGAAAAATGCTGCCTCCACGAAAAAGATGGCGTAGTTCCCGGATGAAACCACACACGTGACAATGACGATTGTGATTGGTTAACATCAGGCTTCTGTAGTGCGCGTTATGCAAATGACCTCCTCGCTAAAACCGGTGTCCGGCTGCGCGTATATACTGACACCCTGTGCGAACAGTAGTTACTACTCTTTAAGCATTGTAGAAATTATAAACAAATTTACATTATACTATTGTAAATTGCATTATTCTTTAATAAATCCTGTTTAGTCTTTACTAATAAGTTTATCGAGGATAGTTTTTATTCTATTTGCTATACAACCTGATGCAATTTTATAAACTGTATTGAGAATAGTTATAGGTCTCTGGGTTTATAACAATTGTTTAGGTTTATTTCCTTTTGGGATACATGTTATTATACCTTGTGTCTAAGTTATTGAAATATTGCATGATGTATGTGCATGCTTTATTGCTCTCACTACGAAAGCCCCCAGTTTGTTCAAAACCAGAAGTCCCTGGACTTTTAATGTTCGCCATATTTTTTAATATTTTTGTTGCTTCACTGTAGGTTATTTGGCCTTCGCGTTTAATGGATTATGTACACGTTAACTTTGGTGTCTCAATATTATTTATGAAATCTTCAAGAATAGTGTCATCAACAATAATGTTCTGATTTGCTTTAAATAAATTTCCAAAAAATAGTTCTGTTTCTTTCAGCATGTCACTTTGGTTATATATAATCTAACAATCATCAATTTGAATTGTGTACGATATTTTTGGAAATAGAACTATTTTTTTCTAAACTGCAAAAGAATGTGCTTAGTTTTTCACCATATATTGCCCAGTTCACCTTATAGGGTCATTCTTTGCTGCCAAAACAACATATTGTCTAGGAGCACCATCCGCCTGGTGATGCTTTGTAGCAGAATACAAATTGTTCCAGTCACTGAATGGAGTGCATGTGAAATACATGGACTTACTATTTTGCAGTTTAATTTAACTTTATTGGAAGTCCTGATAGCGCAGTGGATGCGCGTTCGCTTCAGGTGCGAAATGTCCGGAGTTCGAGCCCCACTGGAGCCGTTACGATTGTGCCCTTAGACAAGGCATTTAAATTACACATTGCCTCTTCTCTCTCCTTCATGGCGATGGATTCCATCAGGAATGAGGTCTCGAGAGTGATTAATATAAGTTGAAAGAACTTGTTTCGCAATCGAGCTAAAATAAATTTGTATAAACTACTATTTTGCAAAATCTGATAAATATTATATAAGTGTGCTGACATCCCTGAGGTCTGCATTTAATTTAGTTAATTTACTGATTCATGTTTTATAACCCCAGGGACTCGTGGTGGAACGAATTGATAAATGTGCTGTTGATGTTGAACATATTTAACAGATCTATGATGGCAAGGTGATACTGAACTGTTAGCGTTGCCATTTTGTTTCCGTTCACAATTAAATGTTCAAAAGGACGTACTGGTGTATTGTAGTTTAATATAGCGATCAACCTGGTATACAGGTAGTGTAGCTGCAATTTCCATTAAGAGTTATATTTACAACTCAGAAGTGTACAATGTAATGATGTATGCTTGGACTTTTGTAGCGCGGTTCGAATATCTGCTGTTAACAACGTGGTAGTGTTTGTGATAAAAGACCAATACTGGAATTGCTATTACTCAGGACAGTGTTCATGCGGGTTTGAGTAGCTACCCAAATAGTCAATTTAGAATAATAATCAGTTGCACTTACATTATGTTTAGTTATTTGTTTATTGTGGCGTTGCTAGAGGTATATCTATTGGAAGCACAGGTCGCAAGGAAATTTGTCTATAGTAGTTGCACCCACCCAGATACAACATTTCCAGATGATGACTGTCAGAAAGAATGTATTGCCATAAGTTATCAGAACACTACGAACGAATGTCAGATGTACGGCGGCATGGCTACGCTGCATCCATGTGTGGGAGGCGTTGTAAAGCTGACACCTGGGTTACTAGAGGTAAGTTGTGAAGATTAGTTTAATAACATACACATAACTTGTAATGTAGTAATAGGAAATCGATCCCACGATTCGCACAACATTCATTTTCACGCGGGATTTATTCCGCTACGATAACATGCACAAGCACCAAATTCAATATAGTCTGCATATAAAATATATAGTAAATTTCCAGGTTGTCAACAGGTAGCCTGTCTAATCCAGTTGAGGAGATATGAAACATGGAACCAGCTTCTTCTTTTCGCGTTTAAATTCCTAGAATGAGCGGTACTAAGCTAGGTGTGGGTTGTTGATGCGGTAGCAAGGGGACATGGGGGAATACAACCAACAATGACGAGAGTCTTACGGAAATATGATTGTTACTATTATCTGGCTGGGACACGGTATGTGTAATAAATTTCGTCTGTTTCCCGATTCGTCTATCAGATGTTTCGTCTATGTTTGGTAGTCTATGCTTAGCTTGGGGCGGTAACCAACAATGCACGGTAATCGTACGGATTCATAATACTACTATGACCTGCCTTGGAAATGATCGGTATATGGGCTTTCGTCTACTCGTACATTCGTCTATTTCAAATGGAAATGCCTAACCCAATATTTCGAGTAGTTTTGTATCAAACATTGCCTTTCATTGACAAGTGGGGTTCCGAGTAGGCCCATTGCAACAACAATAAATATTGGAATAAATAGCTCCCGTTTGGTAATGTGTAAACTTGTACTTTAAAAACTTTGCACAATAATTTGAAGAAAGGTCATCCTGGAACAGAATCACGGCGTTTCAGTATGTGTTACATTGTCGGCGTTTTCCTATATCTACTGTTTACGTTAACGTGTCAAACTTTCAATACTTATTCTTACACTGTATTTACAATGGAGAGGACAAATATAATTGTAAACATGTTTTAATTCCCTTTACCTGGATAAGGATCTCGCCAGATGGTAAAGCGATCGATACATGTTTTACAAAGATAATTTAAAAAAAACGCTGATATCAAGTCGAACCAGTAATATGGGCAGTAAATAGCTCCCGTATTGTAAAGTGAGTGTAAGGCTTTACACACGAATAAAAAACCGCTGATATAAGTCGAACCAGTAATATGGGCAGTACATAGCTCCCGTATTGTAAAGTGTAAGGTTGTACATAGCTCCCGTATTGTAAAGTGTAAGGCTGTACATAGCTCCCGTATTGTAAAGTGTAAGGCTGTACTTTAAAGCTTTACACACGAATAAAAAACCGCTGATATAAGTCGGTACAGTACTGTATTACTGGTAACTATTACACGTGTATTTGTCTATATTATTTAGTTTAATCAAACATTATTCTGACGTTAGGGACGGGCCGTTTAACTAATGTTGGAAAAACTTGTGGTCCAACCCTTTTGTTTTATCATGCTTTGTACTTGTTATTACTTATTGTTGTATTATGTATTGCTGCTACTGTACATGTATTGCTGCTACTGTACATGTATTGCTGCTACTGTACATGTATTGCTGCTACTGTACATGTATTGCTGCTACTGTACATGTATTGCTGCTACTGTCATGTATGATAAATTCAATAAAATATGATTAAACACAAAACACAAAACTTAGAGGTCTGTTCATGGGTAAAACGTGTCTGTCAGGTATTGACATTGAGAAATTGTTTACTGTATGAATGTTTAAAAATAACATTAGTTTAACAGTGTTTTAATCACACAACAGGATGCATTATCAAAAAAACAGATTGTCCACCTAATTCCATTATAGTGGAAGTCGTGATAGCGCAGTGGATGCGCGTTCGCTTCAGGTGCGAAAGGTCCGGAGTTCGAGCCCCGCTGGAGCGTTATGATTGTGCCCTTAGGCAAGGCATTTAAATTCCACGTTGCCTCTTCTCTCTCCCTCGTGGCGATGGATTACATCAGGAATGAGGTCTCGAGAGTGATTAATATAAGTTGAAAGAACTTGTTTCGCAATCGAGCTAAAATAAATTTGAATAAACTAATTCCATTATTAGGTCACATAGCGAATTATGTATGTATCACAATGGTAACATTTACTTGCTACCTAATTAAGACTCTACACAGTAATGGGTAGATGTAAAGATACAACAAATAGTTGCGATAAAGTAGTTCCTTTATTTTGCAAATATGATTAAGTGTGAAAATAAATGCATTATATTGAACACTAAATAGCTGTTCATAGGAAGGGAGGAATGTCCTAATAGGGTGGAACGTTCCCTCCCTTGGCCAACAGAGCCAATACAATTATGTACGTTTTCAATAAAAATACATAAAATCCGAAAATATTCGTTATTGGCAAAAGTTACAAGGTATAGAAATGAATGTATTTCTCATGTTGTCTACTATTTTGTCACAGTTTTCAGTCAGAGAATGAACGCTCCTCCCTTTGCCAATCATTGAAACACTATACCGTCCATTACATGAAAAGTTAACAGAAAATGAAATAATGTATTGCTATTTCTCAAATGGAGGAATGACCCCCTTGGTCATACAATTTCCGAAATATACATGTCCATATTAAGTATGCAGAAACTGAAATCGTTTATATGTATGATCAGCAAATGCAACATGTTAAATTTCAACAATATAAGCAATTTGTTTATTTCTTGAAGGGAGGAACGTTCCTCCATTAGTCAAACAGTACCGAAATATACATTTCCATCATAGGTTAGTAGAAACTCCACTCTAGAAACTTCACACAATGCCAACATGCACAAATGGCCATGTTAAAAAAACTTCCCAAAGGGGAGAAACGTTCCTACATTGGCCAGGCAGTGCCAACATATACATTTCCATCCAACGCTGAGATAGTGAAAATGAATATATTTTATGAAAAGTATAACAATATTTCTCCCTTAGACAAAGCAGTGCGAAACTCCAGGTATTTAATGCATATACATATTTTTCACAGACAAAAGTTAAAACCGGAATAAGGCGTTCCTCCCTTGGCCAACAGTGCCAAAATGTACACGTTCAACGAAAGTCAACATAATCCAAATGCATTTATAGATTCATATCATGAAGGAAGGATAATTCTTTCCTGTCAAGTTTCATCAAATTTAATCAAACAGTTTGCTATGTCTGCTGTTGTATACTCCTTCATTGAAACCCACCATGGTGATGACTTTTTCAAAATAATAGTCAGTCATTTCTACTTTATGCATTACATTAAATTGTCCATGCTTAGCTCTCTGGAAGTTCCTAGCTGTTCGTTGTATGTGATGGTTGTAAAATGCGCTTTATTCCGGCCAAATACTTCACCATCAAACACTATCAAATACTTAATCAGTCATATGCAAATTACACTTCTTTCATGCAAGCTCTGTATTGGAAATATTATTATTAGGCATGGTAAAGAATGGCAAAAACGGTATTCGAATATTCGATTGGCTAGGGATTCGAATATTCGGAACCACATGACCTCTCACATATCATAATACATAATACGCTACATAATACTCCTCTCATCCGATCGTGTGACTGACATTTTATTTAATTAATGTATTTATTGTCCGTTTGTGACTCACCAATCACTGTATGTACACACTCTCCACGCTATCAAGAAGATACAGATTAATTGATGTTCAACTTGCTTCAAATAATAATCGTGTACATAATGGTGTTATTAGTTATGGACTTCTTATTGTCGTCCATGTATACAAGGATAGTATTGTTCATAGTTTAATAATCGAACAAACAACAAATTACACCTACATTGTGATCATATTTCTGGCTCAATTAAAGTTCCATGTGTAATATAAGCAACTACACAATATAATAATGGCAGCTGTGTATTGGGAATCCCAAATTATGTCACACCACATAGCAGTGAGAAATAAACAGACTTACATAAATATGTTAATGTCAAACGGTCCGATAAGGGACAGTTATGTCGTTAGTGGGAATATGGGAATTTTGTCTGTTTTCAAGGGGTACAATTATTATTTTCCCATGCCCTCCGTCTGTGTCCGTCACATAGAGTACACCACATTAATCAATTATTAGAGCATTCAATTAAGAGCAACGTGTCATCATCTATCACCACATGCGTTTCTTACCTGGAGCCAAATAGCGGCCACTATTCGCACCTCATGGTTGGGTCGGGAAGGAGCTATTATTATATGTGTGAATCTTACTAGTGCTATTTGTCCCTGTCATAGTCTTATAAACATTCGTTTGTGTTATGATTAGCAACGTTTACATAGTTTTTAGAGAGAGAAAACTTGTCACGAGAGCATCCAACGAAGTACCATCCTTGCAAATCATTTTCCACATCACATCGTCAATATGTGCACATCATATTTCCAGCACATCCTCGCCACGTCCACACCATATCCACACAATGTCATCGTGATATCGCCAGTACACCCGCATCGCAATCATCTCACAACCACACCAAGTTGCCAACCACATCGACATCACACCAGGTCGCTTCACGTCCACATCACATTCCCACCAACACCACACCATGTCCATCAGATACAGTGTATAATATATATCACGCACTTAAAGTATATCAGCATATTTATCAAATACAAATTGACGAAGAGTAGACTAAGCAACTGTGTATTGTTAGTGTCAAATGCCATATATTTACGGAAACAAATTCTCTAACATTTTCCAAAAAATAAAATAATATTGGTAACGTAGCGAAAGGTAACGTAAATTACTACATATGATGTATGTTAAGTTTTCAAGCATATCTAATATTAACTACAAACCTTATTGTTTCATTTACTACCACTTTAGTGGTTACATATTTGATATATTATAGCAAAGTCACTGATTGCCATTAAGTATCATAACATGGTTAATTTACATGACGATTACTCAGTAAAGCATCAATGCTCAAAATGCAAACAATCTCATTTAAAAGCGTATGCTACATACTTTCAGAAAATCATAAGCTTCAAAAATCCCTAAGGGGGATGGAGTCTATAACAGATTAAAGTTTATTTTGTCTAATTGTAACATTTTCTGTTGTTTAGTCTGTATTAAGTTAATATGCATGTATATATGTTTATGGCTTTGTATTGATTTTGTTGCCATATTCAAGCCACTATATGTTAATCTGCATGTATATGTGTTTATAATTTTATGTTGATTTTGTTGCCATATTCCAGCCACTATATGTTAATCTGCATGTATATGTGTTTATAACTTTATATGTTGCCATATTCGAGCCACTATCTGCATGTATATGTGTTTATAATTTTATATTGATTTTGTTGCCATATTCGAGCCACTATATGTTAATCTGCATGTATATGTGTTTATAATTTTATGTTGATTTTGTTGCCATATTCGAGCCACTATATGGTAATCTGTATGTATATTTGTTTATAACTTTATATTGATTTTGTTGCCATATTCAAGCCACTATATGTTAATCTGCATGTATATGTGTTTATAATTTTATGTTGATTTTGTTGCCATATTCGAGCCACTATATGTTAATCTGTGTGTATATGTGTTTATAACTTTATATTGATTTTGTTGCCATATTCGAGCCACTATATGTTAATCTGTGTGTATATGTGTTTATAACTTTATATTGATTTTGTTGCCATATTCAATCCACTATATGTTAATCTGCATGTATATATGTTTATAACTTTATATGTTGCCATATTCGAGCCACTATATGTTAATCTGTGTGTATATGTGTTTATAACTTTATATTGATTTTGTTGCCATATTCAATCCACTATATGTTAATCTGCATGTATATATGTTTATAACTTTATATTGATTTTGTTGCCATATTCAATCCACTATATGTTAATCTGCATGTATATTTGTTTATAACTTTATATCTATATTATGCCATATTCGAGCCACTATAATTTTATGTTAATCTACGTGTATATTTCTTTATAACTTTATATTGATTTTGTTGCCATATTCGCGCCACTATATTTATGTTAATCTGTGTGTATATTTGTTTATAATTTTAGATTGATTTTGTTGCCATATTCAAGCCACTATATGATAATGTGCATGTATATGTGTTTATAGCTTTATATTTATATGTTGCCATATTCGCGCCACTATATGTTAATCTGTATGTATATTTGTTTATAATTTTATATTGATTTTGTTGCCATATTCGAACTGCTATATGTTAATCTACATGTATATTTGTTTATAATTTATATTGATTGTGTTGCCATTTTCAAGCCACTATATGATAATGTGCATGTATATGTGTTTATAATTTTATGTTGATTTTGTTGCCATATTCGAGCCATTAAATGTTAATCTGCATGTATATGCGCTTATAACTTTATATGTTGCCATATTCCAGCTACTATATATTAATATGCATGCATAGGTGTTTATAACTTTATATTTTGCCATATTCGAGCCACTAAATGTTAATCTGCATGTATATGTGTTTATAACTTTATATGTTGCCATATTCGAGCCACTATATGTTAATGTGTGTGTATATGTGTTTATAGCTTTATATTGATTTTGTTGCCATATTCAATCCACTATATGTTAATCTGCATGTATATATGTTTATAACTTTATATTGATTTTGTTGCCATATTCGAGCTACTATATGTTTATCTAGATGTATATTTGTTTATAATTTTATATTGATTTTGTTGCAATTTTCAAGCCACTATATGATAATGTATATGTGTTTATAACTTTATATGTTGCCATATTCGAGCCACTATATGTTAATGTGTGTGTATATGTGTTTATAGCTTTATATTGATTTTGTTGCCATATTCGAGCCACTATATGTTAATCTGCATATATATGTGTTTATAACTTTATATTGATTTTGTTGCCATATTCGAGCCATTATATGTTAATCTGCATGTATATTTGTTTATAACTTTATATTGATTTTGTTGCCATATTCGAGCCATTATATGTTAATCTGCATGTATATTTGTTTATAACTTTATATTGATTGTGTTGCCATATTCGAGCCATTATATGTTAATCTGCATGTATATTTGTTTATAACTTTATATTGATTTTGTTGCCATATTCGAGCCATTATATGTTAATCTGCATGTATATTTGTTTATAACTTTATATTGATTTTGTTGCCATATTCGAGCCACTATATGTTAATCTGCATGCATGTGTTTATAACTTTATATTGATTTTGTTGCCATATTCGAGGTACTATATGTTAATTTACATGTCTATGTGTTTATATCTTTATATTGATATATTTGCCGTATTCAAGCCATTATATTTTACTGGCGTAAAGCATGTTTGTTGCTGACCTGTCCTAATAAATGTTGAACCTTTGAATTACAACACTTGTGTCACAGTGTGGTTATAGTCATTCATTTTAATTTGAGGAAGTATATCTTCAGAGGAAAATGCCTTATTTTAATGTCATTACCATTAATGAAATAGTGTCAGTGAACATCGTATGAAGGCAAGGATAACGAAACCGAAACTTGATGCACTTATCGGTTGCGTCCTGGTGGGTGGGTGGCTGAGGGGTGGTTGCGATGATATGGTATGGGCGATGTGCGCGACGATCGCAATTTAATTACATAATTATGGTGTTGTCAATTTAGAAAGCGCGTTGGGAGATAAATGCTTAGTGGGATTGCTAACAACACTGAATGTGTCATAAATTTAGAATTGGAGATGCGGATTATAGCAGTAAATTATGATAAATACATATCGGTGTTCATAATCTTAGATGCCTGGTGGTCATAGTGGTTATATCTCACACGAAAGTGATAAGGGCGAACCTCTCAGGCCAATTGTGGTTGTGCAGTCTGATGATAAGTGCATTTGGTCTTTCTGTTGCACAACCACAATCATATCTTAATATCTATTTAGAAATTAATAACATCTTCTCACATTCCAAAACTATTGAGTTACTCAATACATGTACATGTATTTGATAGTAATTGTATTGCCTAATATATCGGTAGACGTAGTAATCTTTATTTACATCTCATCATTGTACGTACAATATTTACAATACTATTGCATGCATAGTTTACATAATAAAAGTACAATGCCACTCCAACATGGAGTTATAAGAGATGAACAAAAGTATACATACTCATTTATCACAGTATGTTAGGGATAAAGCTGCAATATCAACGTTAATCGGTTATCAAAAACTGTTCTGAAACAATATTAAAACACTGAAATACGAAACATCTTCTCACATTCCAAAACTATTGAGTTACTCAATACATGCACATGTATTTGATAGTAATTTTGTTGCCTAATATAACGGTATGTTTTGTAAATGATTCGTAGGAGAGAGGTAACCATACAAGGAGGATAATTGCTCCTCAATCATACGTGTATGTACATAAATTATTATTTATACTTGACTATGTTTATTCAAATATTTATTCAATGTTTAAGCTAATCTCTTAGGATTCTAATAAGATCATATATACATACGCGATATAGCGATATAGCAAAGCTAGTGAACATAGGAAAATCATTAGCCTCATAATGGCTCTTAACATTAAAATGCCAATTTTAGAGGAACGACTAGCTTTGCTATATGCCCAGAATGTCACTCGCTTATTGATCCTTGCGGTATCCATTGCCTGTCTCCGCCAATAAAGCGAATTACATTACCATTGTCTGATCATTGGGGTATATGCACATATAATGCCATATAACCACACGGGTAATACTCTACTGTATAGTGACAGTTCAATAACAAGCTAATTATTTACCGCAGTACAATTATAAATACCTCGATAAACACGAGTGAAGTATAAACAAATAATAGGATATATGAATTGTGACGTCAATGGTAGCATGCCGGTTCCACAGGCTACCTCCGCAGGCTATCAAAGAATATGGTTGTTCCAGAAACCTTTGTTTTAGCTACTACTAATGCTTACACTACTACTTAAAGTGACAGAACACCGCGTTAATGATTGATGATCACTTGGAGCTGTAGTCAAATGTCCATTTGACCAAACATACAGCCGCACACATAGCGTCCAATCATCAGTCACGTGCCTCCAAGTTTAAATTTGATAATCAAATCGGAAGGACAATGCCCGCCCGCAATATGGAAAGCGCCCTATCACAATGCTGTTGCTCGTGGGATGATATTGGTTGTTATGTAAAACCTTACAACTTTGTATACAATCCGCACTTGACAACAATACCGTGATGAGCGTGCTTATGGAGAAAACTTGTATAGTAGGACACTTTAAGCACTCTACTACATAACCATTGAAATGAGGAAACTACAGAAAGTATATAGTAAATAAATGTTCTGGAACTTATACATTACGTAGACCTTAGTACTAGTTCCGACAAACCCCATTGATTTGGTGAGAAAAGGTGGGGATAAATACCCTCGAAATGCCAAAATGGAAAAGTAAATGTTAGCCGTACAGCCAACGTCTGTGATTTTGCAGCAGTGCATGGGGTTTAGTTTACATATGTAGTGGGATTCAGTATTCTCAGTGAAAGAAAATGTTATCTTTCACAATTGGAATGTTATGTTCTGCATCACTGCTTGTGTTTTATATTCCTCCGCAGTTGCATGTACTTTTGTACTTTAACTATTTGCTGACAATATTTGTTGGCAGATAGTTCAAGAAAAGTCTGTTCAAATGAATATGTTGTGTCTGTCGTTTTCAATATTGAAAGCAGACAGAACATTAACTTGAAAATTATAACAGACATGTTTGTTCATCTTATAACGCTGTTGTGTATTGTATTGAAATGGCGCTCCCAGCAGGGGCAGTTCAAATATATAAAATGGGATAACAAATATATTAGCAAAAATCATTGGAAATCATAAATAATTGTGTTTATTAATGTAAGATAGGCTATTATTTCAATATGTTTCTCATTCTTAGAAATACAAATGTTAGTGCTTTACCAAAAGCTATGACAAATTGCTTGCTGTGAACTCTTTATTGTACATAGCTGAACATTGTATGTATCATATCAATTATGTAGATGTATATAGCGCATGTTTCATAAACACATACCAGCCTATATCATTTGTCTGTGTAATGACTAGAAACTTACAATAATAGTGTCCAATTCGTGCTTAACATCGACGAAGTTATAAGCAATTTTGAAATTTAAAACTATATGCCTTTATTGGATAATTACCGGCCGCAATAATGTCCGCTTAACCGGTTACCAATTCCGACCGGGTTTGACATGGGCATATATATCATTTCCCCATTTTTGGTCATCTACGACACATTTCCCCCTCTTGGGGGGAACCAGTCCCATTCCGCTAAAAGTGAAAAATGACTGGTGTTCATCTAACTGATTATGCTAGTAAAGCTCTAGAGGGCACACACTACCCCTCCCCAAACTAAATATGTCCAGTATAGGTTTATTATACGACAATACACTCTTTAGAGTGTATGCATTTCGCTTAAGCAGATTTATATTCTACCATGTACATGATTATTTACAACAATTGAAATAAGGAATTGGAAAGAGAGCCATACATCTTACGGTTGTCCTCTCCTGAGAGATATACATTTGTATTAGTTTTAAAAGGATATGTTGATGATCGAATCCCATTTGAGGCAATGCTTTAGTTTATATTAAGGCTAGTAGAGTACGTGTTAATGATTCATATTGTAACATTCTCATCAATCCACACACATTTTAAACAGCACAAATTAATGAAGTGAATGCCACAATAAATGAAACACATGCTGATTTTATTCCTTATATTTATATTGCATTTTCTAAGGGTTTCAATACTGTAAATGAGAAGAAATGGTATACACATGATGCATAAATGCTGTTTCCTTTCAATTAATGGAACAATGATTTTACTAACGCACCTCGTATTATTGGCAACGGTATATAGCGTGCGCTTTGTGACGTCAAACATAACTCTAATAAATCAGCAACGTATCATGTATAACTGCGTTTACATTCCGGTAAACCCAGTAGACTGGAAGGGGCTCAACCTAGCTGGTGTAATAACAATGTAAATATTAATACGCGATATAAGTAAGTCGAATTTCTGTTATGAAACTATAATTATGTATTTTGATGACGAAAGAAGATTGGATGAATTGCTACTAATTCCTATGTTCAAACCTACTTGTGTACTATACATTGTATATACACTCCTAATCCATGGCCGAGTAGCTAAGGCGCACGCCTACGTATGAAGCGGTGGGACGAAGGTTCGAATCGCAGCTGATTACCTGATTGCTGATTTTCTATCAGCCTGGCGCCAGGCCTGCACGAATATGATTCAGGAAGTACTGCTGTTCATAAGAGATGTCTTATCAATCATAAATGGCTTGCCGTTTCAATAGTTTTTCAACCTTTTTTGATTATTTTCAGGATATCGGGAATGTGTGCAATGGAACATGTGCTGTGATAGGTATACCTTATCATTTATTGTGTATGCTCTCCTGGCACTGGCAATGTACAAATACAGACAGAATACTATATCCTAGTTTTATTAGATACTATTTTCAAAAGCCATGTTTACTGGATAGTCTATCAAATATTCAGTACTATCAATTACTAATAACCTCCGTCGATATTAGGAACATACGTAGAGTGTTCATGCAAGGCCTATGGGACAATCCATTAACTTTTGATGTTGATATTTAACACAGCTTGACGGAGGTATTCGCTATACTGACTTCTCTCTTGTTTTATTCAAATATAAAAATAAGGTGCATGATTACTTACGTGACAATCTGAAAACAACAGACATAGTGGTATTGCTTTCAATCACTTCCAGACACCGTCACCAACAAACCCTGGTATGCTTCCGATGCTAAGATAAACATAATACATTAAACATAATTATATAATTAAAATGTCTATTTTCTATTATTTGATTGCAGACTGTGCCCGCATACCATCTCTCTATAATACACCCTCTGGAAACGTGTTGAACGTGGGAGCTGTGATTAAATATAAATGCTTTCAGCATGATGGTGGTATTAAAAATATCAAATGTGTCCCAATTGGCCAATGGACACAGACATATCCTTGCACAGGTAGAGTATGTCATACTAATTTAGTGCAATTTACGATTCCAGCTTCGTTCGCAACGATTACCTAACACTAGTGTACTGACAATTATTTATACATAGTGACGTCATGGAATACTAGTATTTCATAACGTGACGTTGTATTTGTGTGCAGTAACTTTGACGAATGTTGTCACTTATTGGACTCGATAAACAGTTTGCATGTCGCCGCAAGCACGAATAATATACGTACACACATTGTACCTGGATTCTATACTGATTGATGAGTGATGGTGAGTGAGTGAGTGAGTACATAATCCATGAATTCCGTTTTTAGGACGTATATCGAACTAAGTATACCTCAGAATGCAGGTAACTTTTATTTATTGCCTAAGTAAGACTCATTACTGTAGAATTGTAGATACAACAAATAATGGGCTACAGTAGCTCATTTATTTTGCAAATGTGGAATAAATGCATTATATTCAACACTAAATATCACACAAAAATAGCTGTTCATAGGAAGGAGTAATGTTCCTCCCCTTGATAATTTCTAATATGGTGGAACGTTCCTCCACTGGCCAAATATTGCCAAAATGTACGTTTTCACTAAAAGTACATACAATTCGATAATATGCAGTATTTGCAACTGTTACAAGAAGCATAAATTAATGTGTTTCTCAAAGGGAGGTACGTTCCACCCTCTGAAACAGCAGTAGCAACATCCGTTCATTTATTTTGCATATATGCTAAAATGTGGAAATAATTGCATTATTTTCATCACTAAATATCACACAAAATAGCTGTTCATAGGAAGGGAGGAATGTTCCTCCCTTTGATAATTTCTAATATGGTGGAACGTTCCTCCCTTGGCCAAACAGTGCCGAAATGTACATTTTCACTAAAAGTACATACAATCCGAAAATATACAGTATTTGCAAATGTTACAAGAAACAGAAATGAATGTGTTTCTCAAAGGGTACATTACACGTACACTACACGTACACTGCACGTACATTACACGTACACTGCACGTACATTACACGTACACTACACGTACACTGCACGTACATTACACGTACACTACACGTACACTGCACGTACATTACACGTACACTACACGTACATTACACGTACATTACACGTACATTACACGTACACTACACGTACATTACACGTACATTACACGTACATTACACGTACACTACACGTACACTACACATACATTACACTTACACTACACGTACATTACACGTACACTACACGTACACTACACGTACATTACACGTACACTACACGTACATTACACGTACATTACACGTACATTACACGTACACTACACGTACACTACACGTACATTACACGTACACTACACGTACACTACACGTATACTACACGTACATTACACGTACATTACACGTACACTACACGTACATTACACGTACATTACACGTACATTACACGTACATTACACGTACACTACACGTACACTACACGTACACTGCACGTACATTACACGTACATTACACATACACTACACGTACACTACACGTACACTACACGTACACTACACATACACTACACGTACACTACACGTACACTACACGTACATTACACGTACACTACACGTACATTACACGTACATTACACGTACACTACACGTACATATTCCCATTTTCAGCACGCTCGGCATGTGATGACGGATGGTTTCACTATTCTGCCGACAACTCGTGTTACAAGTACTTCACAGAACCGAAGACATGGATCGACGCGAAAGTAATTATGCATAGACTCTGTATCAATATAAACTGACACCATAAACACTGTGTACTTTTATATTGAGAGTTACCTTTTCGCTACAACATTTTAGAATTATGGTTTTTACCATCATAAGTGAAGAATATAATCCTTTACACATTGCACTAATTTACCCAATATTGAAGCGCGTAGACGTCCAAATGTGCCTGTATTTTGTTCTAAACCGATATATATTTTACCTCTATTGGCAAATGCACAGTTTCTTTTTAGTATAAGTATATATACAATGTACATGTCTTATGACGTATCGCATGCATCGATGTAAAATGGGAGATCATTTTACAGAGAACGGTGCTAGTTTTGTAAATGGTATCAAATATGGATGTATTTCCAAAGAATAGTACTTTAATAAAGACCATTTCATGTGTTGGCAGATAAATATTTACATGACTATTGCGTTTCCTTCGATGCACGTATATGCACTGTTAGTATCTATTTTAGTATGAATTTCGTTACTAATGGCATGCAGCTGACATGCATGCGCCCTCGAAATTGCGGGCATGCGAATTCGCAGTATTGGGAAGCGTACCTGTAGTTTATACACATTTATTTGAGCTCGATTGCGAATCAAGTTCTTACAACTTATATTAATCAATCTCGAGACCACAGTTTTCCTTTGGTCTTAAATGCGTATCTTATAGTTGTTCCAAGGATGATCCAAATACACGGCCGCCACACAGACAGTCTCCATTGAAAAGAATAGTTATATAAATGTAAGTAATGAATTGCGGATTAATATACGTAGTCCAGTGGCTAACACGGTGGACAGGGATCGCAGGTTAGGTCTCCCGTCTGTCAGTCTGACCATAATAAAATTAACATTCTTTCAGATGGAACTTTAAACCGAGTTCTCGTATCGGTGCTTTACACTGTTCACGTAAAAGAACCAGCGGATATTCTGGAAAAGGTCTCTGTCTGTGTAACGTGTCGTGCGTGTGTATGGTTGGTTTAACGTGCGCAAAACATGAACGATAATACAATAGCGCATTAAATTACAAACAGAGCATGTAACGGCTCCAATGATAATGATTAGTGGGTGATATGTCAAACTAGTACTAGTATTTCACGACGTCCAACCACACAGATACACGAGGTATAGAAAAACATATGGATACGCCTCAGATAACTTGAGGAACTGAACAGCTATTGCTGGTGTGTTAAACGTGAGTCTGTGTGGACAAGTTGTTCGACTCGATATGTTGGGGAGTGTGTGGTGTAGCGATACTGCGAACTGATGTCTGGGTATGTGTTGAAGTCCTGTGCAAGAGAGTTGCACAGTCACATAAAGTATATGCAGTGGGCTATGTTGCTATGCGACTTGAGTTGTGCGCAGGAGCTCCAATACCACAGTACGGTGCTTTTGGTTCAGCATACGCTGATTCGCACGTGTTATAGACTTACGGTGACACGCGTCTGTTATGCGAATGCAGAACCAATGCCTATATAGTACTTCTATGAGTCTGGCCCTGGTACTGAAATGTGAATGCTACACTACCCCCTGAACC
This sequence comes from Archivesica marissinica, assembly GCA_014843695.1. Lineage (NCBI taxonomy): Eukaryota > Metazoa > Mollusca > Bivalvia > Venerida > Vesicomyidae > Archivesica > Archivesica marissinica. The sequence goes on along the minus strand of CM026399.1, from coordinate 18,955,066 downwards.
GAACAGCGGTCTCTTATCATGCGTATGACCGGGTTCGAAACCTTCTATGAGTGCTTGGGCTATCGAGTGATATTTACGAACAAACATGTACTACTATGCAGTTTGTATGAACACCTATAAACAGGAATAGAAGAAATATATATACACTCAGATAAATGACAACAACATTCTCAATTTGGACAGAGCACAAAACAGCTTTAACAATAATGATTGGCAAAAACAATATGAACTGGTAATATAGAATGTACTAGCACAAAGGAACACGTGCTGGATGAGAAGAACTATAAACAAACACTAACACTTAACACGCGTATGTTATGTACTGTGGGAAACTTTGGTCGACCCACTCAAACTAACATGAGACTAAACGGCACTTCCGTATGCACACTTGCCACTATATAATATACCCTGGGATCATACACGTATTATTCGTGAAGGACACTAGTTGGAATTCAACTATAGATGCTGGAGTATGCCGGATGGTGAATAAGCAATGTAGTGACTCTTGCCGACCTCTGGCAGTAAATGAAGCAGGGATATGCTGTCGGGGTAGCTATCCAGGTGATTGATTACCTTGCGGGAACTATTTGAACTGTGCAAGATAGCTGTAGAGGTAACTACTGTTAGCAGTTGTTGCGCAGGTGTTTAGTCGAGTTGTCACTTGTTAGTGTGGTATGGTTTCTTGTCAGCGATGTCCAACACATACGACTCCTGGGAGCGGGTTTAGTCTACGTCTCAATCACAACTATTGGAGTTTGTCTGGTACAAGATTTACATGCGCAGAGACAAAACAAAACGGAAACATCTATCGACCAATGCTTGGTGGTGCTATGTCCTTCCCATGTAAGGAATTTGGGGTTATATGACCTGTATCTTACCAAAGCTAGGGAGCCTGGTAACACTTACTGGATTCTGAATTAAATGGAGTTGTCTAGTAGCTGAAGACAACGGTACAGTAAAAATAACAAGAGCGTGTAAATAAACGACACTCGCTTAAACAAATGAAAACCGGTTACATGTATCAAGCATACGTCAGTTATCAGTGAATGGCCACGACTGTTATATCGCGATCACTCCCCAGCATTGACAAATGATCAACACATGGAACTTAGCACATCCACAGGCAAAGACAGAAGCCTGCACATGTTTGTTTCACCTGTCAACCAAGGGATAGTAGAATACTGATAACACTTGTCAATTTCATACGTATTAACGACACAGGAGTTAGGAATATATCAAGGAATATATCAGGCATGTACGTGCGAGTTGCTTTAACACGCGAGTGCACAGTTCTAACATACCCGTGCTGTGATTTACGTTAACTAGTGCTGGTTTCGCACTGGTCAGCCAACATAAATCAACAGTGGTCTTTTAACACTCGCAAGGCTCCAAGTACATCTGCTAGCATGCGCGTGTCTACACGTGCATCTGCTAGCACATGTCTGTTCCAGCACACGCACGTATACAAGTACACCTGCCAGCATGCGCGTGTCTACAAGTGCATCAAGTACACTTGCCAGCATGCGCGTGTCTACAAGTGCACTTGCTAGCACATGTCTGTAGTACACCTGCCAGCATGTGTTTGCATGCACATGTTAACCATCTCCCGATAGCGACTGCTGCTTGCCTAGGTAGTACAGTGCTTCTGCTAAACACTGCACAGAGTTTAAATCAATGCTGCTGTATGCTCGTCTACCTATAGATAATTCTATACTGTATATGTCTGTATTGTTGATGTTGCCCGTCGAAGTGACCATACAGTTGTTGGGCAAATTATAAGCTACGCGGCTATATATAATCAATCAGCCACGTGATTATGTATAGGAAATATTGAAGACTGTCCGTTCTGTTCTTGTGAATGTGCAACATCATCAAATGATTTAGTCTATCCTGGCTCATGGTTGTGCGTAAGTAAGTCTTAATTCTGAGCAAAGCACAGAGCGCAAAGCGGAAAATGTCCGTTCACTAGTTGCGTTTGTTGCAGGAATAACTAGCCTTTTGGCTGATTTGCTGCTGGAGGAAATTCGGACGCCATGGTTTACAGTAACATTTCTTAGTTTAATCTCGTATGAATTAGTTTGATATTATGAAATGATTTTGGAGTCTTTACCTGTTTTATAGCAGTTAAGTATAAATGTATTGGACGTGTCAATTAATGTCAATTAGTAATTCCCAGACAGTGTAGGTCCGACCATGGCATAACTTAACAGGCTCTCCTATGTTGTGTGTCAATTAACAAAAAAACACATGCCAATACAATACCTACAGATAATAAATTCACACCCTGCGTTCCTTTGGTCTCCTGGTCGTAGGCCAATAAAAGATAATCCGTTACACGCGCCAGAGTGTGATAGGTATGTCTTCTCAGCACCTCTTTATCTGGAGTCAGGTTATTTATGACCCATGCATGACCCAACGCGTGTTAGATAAAACAAAAGTGAAAAACGTGAAATAAAAATAATTTTTTCTCCAATATTGAAAATACCATACTCGGCCAAAAAAGTGGTCCGGCCATGATGGCCTTGTATTCTGATTGGTCAAAGAGCCTGGTTTTCGTTCTATGCTCATTAATGCCACCAACACCTGGAACCATTCCCACTTGTGTTACTATTTCCTGTCTCAAGTTAGCCGGATATTGTGTTGTGCGTTTTACATTAAAATACGGGTGGTGGGGTATTTGCATAATTTTGACAAATTGGCTTTTGATGAAATTAACATGTTATGCATAGATTTGTACTTGCAATAACAAGACAACACTGTTTTATACCGAACTGGATAGTTATTTAGTGTCCTGAGTTGATAGTTTGCTGACATCACTCGTGAAATACACTGACCTACTTCTCAAGAATTTTGAAAAGCCGTCAATGGATTTTGGACTTTTAAGTGCGATTTACTAACACATATCACTTAATGAGGCAACAAAATGACGGTCCTCAATGATTGGGATAATCGTTTGCTGCCGGTGAGTAGTATTTTGATCAGAACAAAATGCATTCAGTATAGGTGGGACTCGTACTTAAATCACGTTCCTACCGGTGGGCTGTGAACCAAAAATCACCACATCTGTATTATTGCACTATTCTCCAAAACAATGACTAATATATTTAGGAGGCGTCGTTCATATTGGCAACCACTAGTGGTGATAAATAAACGCAAAACACACTCTGGTTAATATTGTCCATAGGTGCATAAACTATATCGGGCCTGTTTAAAGTTAGCCTGGTGGCCTTTCTACATACTTTATTTAAACAAGCCCGTGTGTAGTTCATACCACAATGGAGTTAAACTACTGAATATTAAGATTGTAGTAAATGTTTAACATATTATCATAAACGTGTTTTATATAGTGATACATACGACCGTCTGTCTGTCTGTTTATATTTCAGTCATATTGCGAGTCTCAGGAGGCACATCTGGTAATTGTGTTGAGCATCGAAGAGAACAGTTTTCTCAAATCTATGTTACGACTATTACACTCAGGTAGTATACTATCTCTGTACGTCTGTCTTAATCTGCCATTCATTCAAGTGAAGTCAAGTGAAAGACAAATCTTTATCTCCTACACAATGGAAAGATATGCATACAAGTTAAGAACTTAGCAGTAAAATAATGGCAGCATCTTCGTGCATATCCTCTTGCAGTAATCAAATACGGAATGCCTTCTGTCAAGCACTAATGTCACTGTAAATATAATTCTAACATGGTGCGGCATTTTGTCTGTATACACAAAGGAGGAATTTTCCGTGCTTAAATATGCAATAAAACATGGCTTAATTTTCGCTTTTTGTATATTTTGGTCATGTTCGAATCGACCTTAACTACATGGCTGCGGAAGCCCACTAATTTCGTGTAATGTATCTGGTTGTTATGTGTTTGTATTAATAAAAGGAATACCTTTATTTCAGATGTTTTACTGATTAATATCGGGAATGTTACAAAATATATGAAGAGTAGCTTGCCTCGAACACGGTTGCAATAATTGCGAATAAATGGCAACATCCTATGGCATGTACTGTGGCAAGACACTAAGGCATGCACTATGACAACACATTGTGGAATACACTGTGACACCACACTATGGATGCACTGTGTCAATACCTTATGGCATGCACTATGACACTACCTTATGACATGCACTGTGACACCACACTATGGGTGCACTGTGCCAATACATTATGGCATGCACTATGACAATACCTTATGGCATGCACTGTGACACCACACTATGGGTGCACTGTGACAATACCTTATGGCATGCACTATGACAATACATTATGGCATGCACTGTGACACCACACAATGGCATGCACTGTGACAATACCTTATGTCGTGCACGGTGACACTACCATATGTCGTGCACTGTGATACTACCATATGTCATACACTGTGACACTACCACATGGCATGCACTGTGACACTACCATATGTCATGCACTGTGACACTACCATATGTCATGCACTGTGACACTACCATATGTCGTGCGCTGTGACACTACCGTATGTCGTGCACTGTGACACTACCATATATCGTGCACTGTGACACTACTGTATGGCATGCACTGTGACACTACCATATGTCGTGCACTGTGATACTACAATATGTCATGCACTGTGACACTACCGTATGGCATGCGCTGTGACAATACCTTATGTCGTGCGCTGTGACACTACCATATGGCGTGCACTGTGACACTACCGTTTGGCATGCACTGTGACACTACCATATGTCGTGCACTGTGACACTACCATATGTCATGCACTGTGACACTATCATATGTCATGCACTGTGACACTACCATATGTCGTGCACTGTGACACTACCATATGTCGTGCACTGACACTACCATATGGCATGCATTGTGACACTACCATATGGCATGCATTGTGACACTACCATATGTCGTGCACTGTGACACTACCATATGGCGTGCATTGTGACACTACTATATGGCATGCATTGTGACACTACCATATGTCGTGCACTGTGACACTACCATATGGCATGCATTGTGACACTACCATATGGCATGCATTGTGACACTACCATATGGCGTGCATTGTGACACTACCATATGGCATGCTTTGTGACACTACCATATGTCGTGCACTGTGACACTACCATATGGCATGCACTGTGACACTACCATATGTCGTGCACTGTGACATTACCATATGTCATGCACTGTGACACTACCGTATGGCATGCGCTGTGACAATACCTTATGTCGTGCACTGTGACACTACCGTATGGCATGCACTGTGACACTACCATATTTCGTGCACTGTGACACTACCATATGTTGTGCACTGTGACACTACCGTATGGCATGCACTGTGACACTACCATATTTCGTGCACTGTGACATTACCATATGTCATGCACTGTGACACTACCGTATGGCATGCGCTGTGACAATACCTTATGTCGTGCACTGTGACACTACCATATGTCATGCACTGTGACACTACCATATTTCGTGCACTGTGACACTACCATATGTTGTGCACTGTGACACTACCGTATGTCGTGCACTGTGACAATACCGTATGTCATGCATTGTGACACTACCATATGTTGTGCACTGTGACACTACCGTATGTCATGCGCTGTGACACTACCATATGTCGTGCACTGTGACACTACCATATATCGTGCACTGTGACACTACCATATATCATGCACTGTGACACTACCATAATTTAAACGCAATGATAGAAGAAGTAAATACGTGCTGTTTGTTTTACATTGCAGGGTCGTCAATGGATGTCTGGATGGACGGTACCGATATAGCAACAGAGGGGGAATTTGTCTGGAACCATACTGGTCAAAGGTAACATATAATTAAACAGCCGTCTATTCCTTATAATCATACACTCGTTGACGACTGCGCATGCGCATACATGCATGTGGTAGTTTTGTGACACATTGGTCGTGCTTCAGATCCTTTGTACAGAAGGCAGGAATAGAAAAAAGCCGTCTCAAACTGACTTTATACGTCCGAAGTGGTCGAGTGATCTTAGCACGCCTTTGTTAGAACTCGTCTTTCATCGCTATCATCAGGGCCGCAGGTTGGCTCTCCACCACCGACAAGTGATACATGAGGATATGTGAGAAAGTTGTCAGGCGCCTGTGGAATTGAGTATGTTATACGTAATGGGCGTTATTCATAATCCATCTCTGACTATGTTATATCACTCACAGCATGTCACATTGTAAATTAAAAATAAGTATCTTATCTCTTTAGAGATAAATCACCTCCCAATATCAATTGAAAAATCTAAGGACCATGTATCTTCTACAAGGTAGTTTTGTGTTTAGTTCCGGATACTCTCTAAAATCTCACCAAAATTACAGCCGAATGCATGTAGGAATTCAATTTAAATATATTAATGACAATTTTTAGTAACTTCACTTTTCCTTATGAAAATGCTCCCAAAATGTCACTAATAAATATAACAAACAATGAAATTAATACACAAACTGAGCAACATTAAATGGACAACTGGCCATCTTAGGCAAAATATTACGGATTATTTCCTCCGCCAATTGATGGTGTATGAATATTTTGAATTCAGTAAATCTTTGCTTGATCTACTCTACAGGCACTAAACCGATTTGTCGCAAGTTGTATTTTCAGACTGTGTCAATATTATTGATTAATGCAAAATTAAAATTAGATAAAGAAAGTTACGAGAATGTAGAATACACGACTATTATTTTGAGTATTTAGTGTGTTTATGACGTCATTGCTGCACACGTATGATTTCATGTTAGCGAACATTTTAAACATGTGAAATATAAACAGGTGTAGTATAAGCGAACATTATATATGCATATGCACGTGCACCATTTAATAAAACTGTTTGTTTAAATATTTGTATTGAATATAATTGGAAAGTGTTATAAAAGTCAATGAAACTTGTATTCAGTTGTTCAGTCTGTCGATGCATATTTATCTAATATACACAATCATGTCATCATGTTTGTATTATTTAATAAACTATGTTTGATCATGTTCTGTACCTGGAGTATGCATAGCGGATTGTTTATGACGTTTAGCGTTCTTTTGACGTTTCGATGAGTTTATTATGTTAAATGGTGCTACATATGCCTATATAATTTAGCATGTGCTTTGTTGATTTGTCGTTTACTTATTTACGTTTTAACCTATAGCTTTGAGATAACCGACTGGGAAAACGGGCAGCCGGACAACTATATAGGGAATGAGGACTGTGTAGCATTTCGCGCCAAACATGACTTTACATGGAACGACTGGTCTTGCAACAAAGCCTTTCCATTCCTGTGCGAGAAAGAGTAAGACATTAGATAGTATGGCTAAAGTACATCACACCTGTATATTCGGTAAAAGGGCAACAGAGCAAACGACGTGAGATGTCATATATTATTCTGTTGATTTCGAATGATTGTTGACTTTGATTGAGCCGAGATGAACAACAACAACATTTACATTTATTCAATGCCAGGTATACAAGGTAACAACATGACAAAAACTGTAGCACAATATTATACCAGGGTGTGTACACACAGGGACAGTGATTTTTCGTAAAACAAAGTTGCATTTGTTAACTAACTGTGACATTGGAAATGAAACAATGAGTATAAATAAATACTTTGTTTATAAGCTAAAGAATAATTATTACTCCAGATTGGGAACATTTCCAACAAACATGAAATAGACTCGTCATGACATGGAACGTTTATAGTTGACGGTTAAGAGTATACCGCATGGGAAACTCTGTGTTTACTTACCTAAGACATATAGGAATGTCATTGGCTATTATTTTAGTTGACTAGATATAGTACGATAAATTTGTTGACAATATGTGGATCGTAATGTCCTTTAATAGGTCTAATATTAAAGTGAATTCACCAGTCTGTGGCGCTTATCAATGAGATAATGTGTCATGTGCAAAGCGGAAACCTTTATTTCGAATTTCTGTGATACACATAGTCATGTAATAAATAGTGTAATACGGATTATGGAGTTATGTTGTTATATTTATTGGCGTGGATTTTAGATACGCCTAAAGTGATTCATCATGATAACAGCAAAGAGTGCTAGGTATTTCTAGATTTTAAACGATTTAGTGGTAAGTAGTTCTTTAAATAACAATGTATTTGGGCGCAAATAGTAAATTCTAGGAATATGAATTTTTCTTGATGATGCAAAAAAAAACGGCATCTTAACATGTAATGGAATTCAACACCGATGTAGTTTAGTGGGCATAGTCTGCAGGTCCTACTTTCAAGGGGCAAACATGACTGAGACCATCTCCCTGATTCAACTGGTAGTCTATGGTTACCAGTCCGAAAATGGAACAGAGACATATGTAAATGTGTAGTGAGCGACATTAAATAATTTAATGACGTGTCTTCTTTAAATGTCTGTAGTGTCCCCCTTTTTAGGAGTTGTTGAGCTTGCTACTCCAATTTGGCAAACACTGGTCTAATAATATTCGCTTAACATGTTTATGAATATTGCGAAGACCCAATGGTTTTTGATTAATCCAAACAAATGTGTTTCCGGTTAAAACTAATATCATTTTGGTTGCTTCTATCCATGTATAACTTGTATTAGAGATTAAAATATTTTCATAACAGACTTGTGTTAATTTTGACTCGCTACTGATTAAAATGTTTGCCCAGTATTAAACCATCCTTGATTTAATTATTACCTCTATTGAATATCTACCTAGTTACTGAATAATTAATTATATATAGAAAATTAAAAACTGTTTTACCAGGGAATATCTGATATAATTGGCGATGAGGGTGAACAATCATGATCTTCCTGCATACATTGAAATAATGTATTTTGCAACTACTGCAACACAAAATATCGGCGCGACCATGAGTCTAATAATAAACCCATCATTTATCTGAAAATCTATACAATTAATATGTTTTATTTTGTTGATTCCTACATCCGAAATATGTGCAAGTATTGTGTGTGTTATCTTACAATAAGTACATGTATGAATGATAAACGTATACAATTACGTGTAACAGCACAGACGTTTGGGATCTATGCAAGTATAGTGTGTGTTATCTTACAATAAGTACATGTATGAATGATAAATGTATACAATTACGTGTAACAGCGCAGACGTTTGGGATCTATGCAAGTATAGTGTGTGTTATCTTACAATAAGTACATGTATGAATGATAAACGTATACAATTACGTGTAACAGCGCAGACGTTTGGGATCTATGCAAGTATAGTGTGTGTTATCTTACAATAAGTACATGTATGAATGATAAACGTATACATTTACGTGTAACAGCGCAGACGTTTGGGATCTGGACAAGTGGTTGCGGGTTCAAAATTAAAATTGTTATATATATAGTGTCAAACCTATGGTTTATCAAAATGTTCTTAAAATATAAAAATATTGGTTTGTACAGACACCAAACGTGGTTATTTGTTTTCCATCTTTATTGGTAACTACACTCTTCCCAACTTTGATGTACAGCTGCGTGTATCATATGGTGTTGACAAGATATATCAACTACACATGTATTAGCAAATGTATTTGTATTTCCTGTACATATTATTTAAAGCTTATAAATGTAAATTATAAAAATAAGTGTTAATTGATCATTAACAGTCGTGTACAATAACAGTTGTCCTGTAATGGCGAAAACCCAGATTAATCGTTGGTTAGTCAGAAACTTTCTTCGATTAATCGACAAAACATTTTCGGACATTTCACAAATTAGTATCACTAAAGATTACTAAAGATAAGTATAAATTAGACCGCCTACGTGGTCGAGTGGTTAAGGTCGCTGACTTGTATACCACTGTAACCTATCATCTCTGATGGTCACGGGTTCGAGCCCCGCTCAGAACATGTCTCATTTATATGAAAAAGTTGGCAGTTTCTTACGGAGGTTGGTGCACCAAGTACTGGTTAACCGCTGGAGCCTGCCCAGGAAAGGTGTTGTTAGGTAAACTGCCCGTCGCTCAAATGGGAAACCGGTAGCGACGTTAAATAAACTTAAATTAAAAAAAACACATAATGATTTTGCAAAAAGCACAGTAACGATCGTCTAATCTTATATTCTATATTCTCATAACTTAGTATGCTTTGACAAATAACTACTTAGTTAAAGACATATCCTGGAATAAGTTCTAGTGGAGAGAATTGTCTACAATTGTGCATGCACGTACTACGAGATATAATATAATTATAGGTCGCCATGCTTACTTTTGCACTGTATCTATTTTTAGAACACCAATAACCGGCATTTTAACGAAACATGGTCGAATAATACACAGCACCATAACTCATAGAAACAACATAAAATGAATACATTGTTTGGTCAAAGGTATGTATTATACCTTATAATATAAGTGCAAAGTAATAATCTTCCAAGATCCTTGATAATATTTAATTTGCTAACATTTTCATTTCAGTCTCAAGGGTCGTCAATATGTAAAATATTAACGTTTTCATAAATAAAACAAATTGTAGCGGAGAGATTTGTACATTTTGTGTTATAGAATGATATTGATCAATATATATAACATCAGAAAATAAAATGAAAACTATATGTCACCCTGCTTGTTTCGGAGATCTATGACATTTAATTATCTCCCTTTATCAAAACATAGTTCAATCTGTAGTGTATTATTGTTAATATAAGTTGAACGAGGCAGCTTCCGACATCTGGTCCCGTCCCAATTATTTGAGCAAATGTGGTCAGGCGGACTCTGTCCTTTGTTATTGCAATAAGTACATTTTCTGCAGTCTTTAGAGCGTACAGCATAAGGATGCACACCACTGTATTTTCTCCTTCTTCGCGCTATAGGATGCACACCACTGTATTTTCGCCTTCTTCGCGCTATGGTAAATCGATGAACTGTCACAGTCAAATTCTCAGTTCCAAACAAGAATCGACATTTACCGCATGCAGTTCTGTAAACTCCAGGGCTGCTGCTTGCTGTTAGACACAAGTAAGTCATGGCATCACCATCAAAGTTTTTCACAATTTTCAAATTGTAAACTAACACCGGTTACAAATGGAACGCGTAGGGATCCTAGCTGTCATGTAGGGCTATTTACTCATCAATGCTGGAGCAAGTAATACTGTAATCACGGTAAGAAATGCCAACAGTCTCATTTTACAGTAAAACATCATCAAATTATGGTATGCTTGATTGTAAAAGCTACTTTCTAGGATACAACGACCCGGAACCAATTCCCCAGTGGGGTCACACGTATATATATATATATATATATATATATATATATATATATATATATATATATATATATATGCACTAACAGTTTTGCAAACCTTCAATTTGCTAGTTATTCAAGCTTTTACGTATATTACGAGAAACAAAACACTACAAGAAGATATCTCGGTCGATTCACTATGGTATAGGATTCATTAAAAAATGACAAATTGTCCAATCTTCGTAGCTCGGAAATGTACATATTGAGCAATTCAATGGCTTTACAGAAGGTGCTACCATTTCAAAAGTACTTCATAGATTTTCATGAATTCTGGTGCACAATGGCAGCCAGGTAGTGTACCTTTTAATTAAAGAGGACAGGAATCTAATGATGAAGATTTGCTTGGTCTTTGGGTTATTATATTGAGAAAAAGACACTGTTCTATGCAAAATAGGAGATTTTGATATCACATCAGTGTTATGCTTACCTCTTACCTTCCAACATTGCTGCTACAAGGACAGTGCTTTGGGGGAACTGTAGCTACTGTCCACATGGATGAGTTGACTACTCTGGTACAGGTGGAGTAGGCGGCTGGTGGTACAATTTCTTCCCACACATGGTATACAGCAGCTGAAATTGACGGACAATGACATGATACGGCTTAAAACCATTATGAAATTTAGATTGAGTGAGTGTTGCCAGCAAGAATTCAACACATAACATGTAGTAAAAACATTCAGTCAGACAACTCTTGTCTATCAATGCCGAAGGAAAGCAACCGCCCAGAGAACTTTGCACGAGTGCTGGCTTTGGAGAAAATTCGTATGAACAATTCATTGAAAGACATCTCGAAAATCATTGGACACACACACACACAGACAGGTTGTCACCGAAATCCTCCAGGTACATCTTGACAACCTAGGACCGGGAAAAGCATCAACAATAGATAAAAGACAATAATACACTACATGGTGGCACACAAATAGAGCGCAAATGCAAGATAAATACCATCGCTTTAGGAATTCCTGTCCTCGGCTTGCGGACGAATATAAGTTGGGTCAATTTGATGATCTTGGATTTTAACCCACCTATATACTGCCATGGCAGAGTAAAGCAACACTATTGAAAAACAGTTTATTAGAAATCCTTAAACAGCCCCAGTGACAATCATGGCAGAATGTCTGATAATGCCTTAATGGGCTGAATCCAACCGAAGAGGAGGAGCCTAAAATTGAGAAATAAAAGATATCTGCAATTAGTCTTCATGATTCCATTCCCGCCACCCCCATCCACTCTGCATTCATCATTAGGGGGCAATATGTTGATAATATATATGGTTCATTCATGTGTCACTCATGGAAAATGCCTCCATACCTAAGAAACACAGTAAACAAAGACTATCTAATGGTTTTAAAATAAAAATAATTGTTGCTAGATATTGTCTGTGCCTAATTGCAGACGACACGAAATGCTATTCATAGCATCTGGTCCAAGGGAAACAACTCCCATACTCTTGAAATATGTAAAATTTTAATTTAAAATTGCAAATAAGTCTGATTTCTACACCAACCAGCTACTTGTGTGTGAAGTTTCGTGTATGTGGGTCCAACACTTTATTATATTTATTTATTCAAATATAACCACAATTCTGCCTGTCAATAATAGGATGCACACCACTGTATTTTCTCCTTCTTAGCGCTATGGTAAATCGATGAACTGTCACAGTCAAATTCTCAGTTCCAAACAGGAATCCACATTTACCGCAAGCAGTTCTATAAACTCCAGGGCTGCTGCTTGCTGTTAGACACAAGTAAGTCATGGCATCACCATCAAAGTGTTTCACAATTTTCAAATGTAAACAGACACCGGTTAAAAATAGAACGCGTAGGGATCCTGGCTGTCATGTAGGGCTGTTTACTCATCAATGCGCTGGAGCAAGTAACACTGAAATAAATGCACATGTCTTCTTCAAATGAGCACAAATGCCAAAGATGCACCACAATCACAGTAAGACATACAAACATCTCTGGTTCTACAGTAAAACATCATCACTGCTTGATTGGAATAACTACTTTCTAGGATACAACGACCCGGAACCAATTCCCCAGTGGGGTCACACGATAAGCTACAATTGTTCCGGAATTATTGCCAAACATTGTTCCTACATCATACTTGCTATCATAGCAGCGCACGGATCCTCTCTTCTGCCACCCCATGCCATACTTGAAGGCCCTAGATGGCGTAGGTCCTCTCTTCTGCCACCCCCATGTCATACTTGAAGGCCCTAGATGGCGTGTGGACTTCATCCTCTCTTCTGCCACCCCATGTCATACTTGAAGGCCCTAGATGGCGTAGGTACTTCATCCTCTCCTCTGCCACCCCATGTCATACTTGAAGGCCCTAGATGGCGTAGGGACTTCATCCTCTCTTCTGCCACCCCATGTCATACTTGAAGGCCCTAGATGGCGTAGGTCCTCTCTTCTGCCACCCCATGTCGTACTTGAAGGCCCTAGATGGCGTAGGGACTTCATCCTCTCTGCTGCCACCCCATGTCGTTCTTGAAGGCCCTAGATGGCGTAGGGATTTCATCCTCTCTTCTGCCACCCCATGTCATACATGAAGGCCCTAGATGGCGTAGGGATTTCATCCTCTCTTCTGCCACCCCATGTCATACTTGAAGGCCCTAGATGGCGTAGGGATTTCATCCCCTACTCTAGAAAAAATTAAAAGTAAAGTAAGGAAAATTAGTTTAGTTGATACACATTTATTTTAGCTCGGTTGCGAAACAACTATTTACAGATTTGGTACTGCAAGGCAAGGGCGCTCTAGCGGTGATGGTTCGAAACACAGCTTATTTTTATTTAATTAATTATAAGACCAATATTAAGCGAACAAATAAACTCAATTATCAGTATGTAGCAATAAAACCATTTTTAAATGTAGAAAATGGCATGATTTACCCCTTTGGCTTATAATGGTATAATGACATATTTAGTTATAAAATGTACCTTTTACTACTGTTTATTAATTAAACTTCTTCCACTGACGCCTCAGTACATGTCTCCATGGCAACACCATTGTAATGAGTAGCCTATTCAGCTTCCCTTGCCTTCATACCACAGGGATTCGGCACGTTTGGGGGTACTAGTATATATATTTAAGTACAGGGATTCTACTCTGTGGGATGTCAGATTTCGCATCGATCAGTAAAATGGCCCTATCTGAGACAATTGTGTACAAAGCTGTCCAAATATAACGCCTATCCCGAGTATTTATATTGTTCTTCAAATAAAACACAACTTTAAGCTGCATGCATGTATACTTTGCAAACAATTGCCACAAACATTGGCCATAGCAGGTCACATTTCCGTACTAGGACACGGGTTCTGTCAGCAACAAAAAAAATCTTCGACGGGAGAGTTTTAACTGTGAATAACATTATCAATAAAATGTGTTTCCACTAACGTGTAGGTTTATTCGGCAAAAATGTACGTCAAAAGGAGATTTCGTAGCATTTTCAATTTGTTTTGAAAAATTCTAAAGCGGCGCAATTCGCGTTGAAACGAGCCGTTGAAACGAGCGTTCTGATTGGATTATGATTATTCTTCATATATAAAAAAACATCTTGTTACATTCTAATAATCCAATCAGAACGCTCGTTTCATACATGCATACTGATCGATGCGAAATCTGACATCCCACAGAGTAGAATCCCTGTACTTAAATATATATACTAGTACCCCCAAACGTGCCGAATCCCTGTGCTTCATACAAGATGAATGCAGACCAGGTATTTCCACAATTCATCCGCCGTACCTCCATGTCCAATCATGATCAACAGGTCCTGATTGCACGTTTTCAGTATTTATGGATAAATTGTCACACGCACTCGACGTATTTTGACTACATATAGAAATATCGTGATCTGTCATACAAATATAAGGCGTGTCCGAATCGATGGCAATTGCATCATCACAGTTTCGTGCTGATAATTGTTCCGTTCCTGGAAATAAAGTAATTATTTCAATACTTTCCCTTCTTCTGTTCGAAATGACACATCCTGATTTGCGTCTCTTCACTGACGGCATCGCACATTCATTTACAATATTATAAATATGAAACGCGAAAATGATTCGTTTGACCGAAATCAGTTCAAGTTGTAATGAACTCAAAGTACCGAAACATAAATAAACGGAAAGAGAATGCGCGGAAAAGATGCGCACTAACAACTCCCGGATACGTCTTTAATATGAATCGGATGATATTTCGTTAATATGAATTGGCTGACATTAGTTAATATGAATTGGGTGACATTTAGTTAATATGAATTGGATGACATTTAGTTAATATGAATTGGATTGCATTTAGGTAATATGAATCGGATAACATTTAGTTAATATGAATTGGGTGGCATTTAGTTAATATGATTTGGGTGGCATTTAGTTGATATGAATTGGATTGCATTTAGTTAATATGAATTGGATGACATTAAAGTGTGGATATGTCTGTACGATGGGTAGCTTTCAGCTGTGATAAATAATTTTGTTCTCAGGGCATATGTACATACAGAGTGTTATTGTGGTATCAGATAGAGACAGCCTTTGTCTTGAGAACTCGTGAATCCCAGATAAAATCAATACTATTAAATGATTGCATCCTCCGAGAACAGTCCATTTAGAGAACAGGAATATACATGCAGGTCCAGGAGCTACTAGATGCTGCTGCTATTGATATTGTTGGACATTAAGGAATGTCCATGCAGGTCCAGGAGCTACTAGATGCTGCTGCTATTGATATTGTTGGACATTAAGGAATATACATGCAGGTCCAGGAGCTACTAGATGCTGCTGCTATTGATATTGTTGGACATTAAGGAATATCCATGCAGGTCCAGGAGCTACTAGATGTTGCTGCTATTGATATTGTTAGACATTAAGGAATATACATGTAGGTCCAGGAGCTACTAGATGCTGCTGTTATTGATATTGTTAGACATTAAGGAATATACATGTAGGTCCAGGAGCTACTAGATGCTGCTGTTATTGATATTGTTAGACATTAAGGAATATCCATGCAGGTCCAGGAGCTACTAGATGTTGCTGCTATTGATATTGTTAGACATTAAGGAATATACATGTAGGTCCAGGAGCTACTAGATGTTGCTGCTATTGATATTGTTAGACATTAAGGAATATACATGTAGGTCCAGGAGCTACTAGATGCTGCTGCTATTGATATTGTTAGACATTAAGGAATATACATGTAGGTCCAGGAGCTACTAGATGCCGCTGCTATTAATAGTGTTAGACATTGAGGAATATACATGTAAGTCCAGGAGCTACTAGATGCTGCTGCTATTGATATTGTTAGAAATTAAGGAATATACATGTAGGTCCAGGATCTACTAGATGCTGCTGCTATTGATATTGTTAGACATTAAGGAATATACATGTAAGTCCAGGAGCTACTAGATGCTGCTGCTATTGATATTGTTAGACATTAAGGAATATACATGTAGGTCCAGTAGCTACTAGATGCCGCTGCTATTGACATAAAATAATGTGGTGTACGATGGGTAGCTTTCATAGACATTAAGGAATATACATGTAGGTCCAGGAGCTACTAGATGTTGCTGCTATTGATATTGTTAGACATTAAGGAATATACATGTACGTCCAGGAGCTACTAGATGCTGCTGTTATTGATATTGTGGTGTCGGAGATAAAGCGAGGATAAGGTAACCCTATGTACTGATACTAAGGAAAAAAACAAACCAACAAAAAACGGCATGTCATCCCCATTATAGTAGACATGATACCATTCTAATATATAATGGTTTACATGGGTTTCAAATGGATCAAGTTACATGCATAACATAATTACAAATCATTGTTATACATCAACAGCAACTGCTCTTCAAAATATAGATGTAGTATGTAAGATATCATGGCTGGACACATTATCTTACCTCCACCTCATCCAGTTCAATAATTACCTCCTGCCGCTATGTTCATTAGAGGATACCATTGTTGGATGAATGAAATATTCTGAGTACATCTTGGTTCAATGGTTAACTACACGATATCAATATACATTAGTAATTTCAGCATGATGATCTTGTCCCTAATGCCACAATTGTTATCAAATAAAAACCGTTGACACCATCCTCCTGCTGTGTTTTCATCTACGCTGCCATAAACCCGTGCCCACGTCCGCCCTCGTACAGTGTATTCCAGGTATTTCATAAGACGTATAACAAGAACCGAAAAACGAATGCAAAGCATGCATGTACACTACACATTGATGGAAACACAGCCCTACGTGTATTAACAACAGTATGTATGTATGTACGCTACGTATTGATTGAAACACAGCCCTACGTGTATTAACAACAGTATGTATGTACGCTACGTATTGATGGAATCACAGCCATACGTGTATTAACAACAGTATGTATGTATGCTACGTATTGATGGAAACACAGTCCTACATGTATTAACAACAGTATGTATGTATGTATGTATGCTACGTATTGATGGAATCACAGCCCTACGTGTATTAACAACAGTATGTATGTATGCTACGTATTGATGGAAACACAACCCTACATTTATTAACAACAGTATGTCTGTATGCTACGTATTGATGGAAACACAGCCCTACGTGTATTAACAACAGTATGTATGTATGTATATACGCTACGTATTGATGGAAACACAGTCCTACATGTATTAACAACAGTATGTATGTACGCTACGTATTGATGGAAACACAGTCCTACATGTATAACAACAGTATGTATGTACGCTACGTATATATGGAAACACAGTCCTAGATGTATTAACAACAGTATGTATGTACGCTACGTATTGATGGAAACACAGTCCTACATGTATTAACAACAGTATGTATGTATGTATGTACGCTACGTATTGATGGAAACACAGTCCTACATGTATTAACAACAATATGTATGTATGCTACGTATTGATGGAAACACAACCCTACATGTATTAACAACAGTATGTATGCTACGTATTGATGGAAACATAACCCTACATGTATTAACAACAGTATGTATGTATGCTACGTATTGATGGAATCACAGCCCTACGTGTATTAACAACAGTATGTATGTATGCTACGTATTGATGGAAACACAACCCTACATTTATTAACAACAGTATGTATGTATGCTACGTATTGATGGAAACACAGCCCTACGTGTATTAACAACAGTATGTATGTATGTATGTACGCTAGGTATTGATGGAGACACAGTCCTACATGTATTAACAACAGTATGTATGTACGCTACGTATTGATGGAAACACAGTCCTACATGTATTAACAACAGTATGTATGTACGCTACGCATAGATGGAAACACAGTCCTAGATGTATTAACAACAGTATGTATGTACGCTACGTATTGATGGAAACACAGTCCTACATGTATTAACAACAGTATGTATGTATGTATGTATGTATGTATGTATGTACGCTACGTATTGATGGAAACACAGTCCTACATGTATTAACAACAGTATGTATGTATGCTACGTATTGATGGAAACATAACCCTACATGTATTAACAACAGTATGTATGTATGCTACGTATTGATGGAAACACAGTCCTACATGTATTAACAACAGTATGTATGTATGTATGTACGCTACGAATTGATGGAAGCACAGTCCTACATGTATTAACAACAGTATGTATGTACGCTACGTATTGATGGAAACACAGTACTACATGTATTAACAACAGTATGTATGTACGCTACGTATAGATGGAAACACAATCCTACATGTATTAACAACAGTATGTATGTTCGCTACGTATTGATGGAAACACAGTCCTACATGTATTAACAACAGTATGTATGTATGTATGTATGTATGTATGTATGTATGTATGTATGTATGTATGTATGTATGTATGTATGTATGTATGTATGTATGTATGTATGTATGTATGTATGTATGTATGTAT